>JAQQTP010000070.1:2722500-3217500 GCA_029884605.1 Ormosia emarginata | reverse complement strand
ATAAAGATATTAATAAGAGAATATGTCAAAACAATCTTCCTGCTTATTTGGTTTGTTGCTCTATCTTCAGTAAACTTTTACCTAAATTTCAATCTTTTTTACATAACTGTCAACTTATTTACTTTATGTTTTTGGAATCATTGTATAAATGGTTGCTTTGGATAGTTGGTTGTGATGGATTGTGATGGGTTGTGATGTGGATAACACCATGTTCGTAGATAAAGGTGTGGATGAGTTCACTTTTTTTTAGAAAATATTTAAATGGTTACATTCATTTTATACACAATTATATAAGACTTTTTTGAAATTTAAAATATTTAAATCCGAAAAGGTAATGTTAATATGTACCAAAAACTGATATTTTCTTCTAAGCAAAGGATGTTGTACTGAATAAGGTTATATGAGAAAAAAAATGTAAAATTATTAGTCTAAATATATTTTCTTCAACTCTGTGTCCACTATTTTTGTTGGAATAGTTCATTTCGAATTTATTAATTAATAAGACAGACATAAGACTTAAATGGTTGGAACATGTAATTATAAGTTCTAAGCGATGTGATAGAGCATAATTTGTTGGAAGCAATTTTAAATTAAAAGTAATTACTCATGATGGAGATTTATACATTTCCAAATTCAGTAATGTCACTCATAAATTTGGCAGTCCTAGAATGGGTTCATACTCCAAGTTTCATGTTAAAACTTCAATGAAACCTTTGTTCATGAATCCTATTGGTAATCTTTTTATGATATTGGCATGTTTATAGCATAGGAACCGTGAGTCCTTTTCCACAATTGATGAGGAGGTATTGCAGTGTGATATTTGTAGCTGGCATGTTGTAGATAATATTTTTATGTGTAATGTTTTTTTTTTTGGTGTAAAGCATACTTAACCATGCCTGTCAAATCCTTCATATGCTTCCTATCCCATTTACACAATACTTTTTCCAACTTTTTAATAAAGTTTAACCTTTTTTTTAGTACAAAGAGTGTATAATGATGTTGTGTTCGTATTCGTTAATCAAATAGAAGTTGACGAAGGCTTGCGCAGATCATGCTTAAACAGTTAATCTTGAAAAAGATTAGAAATCATCCACCACATTGCCTGATCTTTTAAATTTCTTCCCACCCCAAACCCCCTTGCCTCTGTGTAGAAGCTATGAAGTTGGAAGCAACCAAATTCCGCCCAAGAGAGGCAGTAAAGCATGTACTCCAGACAACTGCAGCATCATTACAGAAAATATTAACCTTACAAGGACATGTGGCAGATGATGTACCTATTGAGGTGAGGACTTATGTAACAGTTGCATCTTATGTTGTCAAAGGTTTGGCATTGTAGATTCACCAAAAAAATATATATATTTGGCATTTTTATCGCACCTAAATGCTGGACTATTTCTATTATGCACCTCTGCTGATAGTGATTTGTGCCATAAATCTTATGAGTTATTACCTGATAAATGCTCAGTAGTATCAACATTGTATTGTAGCAAGTTGATGTAATAAATTATTTTGAAATCAATACAAGGTGGCAGATGTCCTGGGTTATAAGCAATGCCTTTGCAGTTCATATTTTTGGTCTTGGACTTTTTGACTTAATTGAAAAAGTGACAACTTTTTTAACCTAGCATTGTGCTTAAGAAGGATTGCAAGATCTCCAGAGGAATAGTATAATTATCATAGCTGAGTAGGTGGAGAGGCCTTTTTCATTTATTCTTCTTCAGCCATCTTTTTTCTTTTAAAAATGTTCTTAACTATCTATTAAGATATTTGGGTTCATTTTGTTTTATTTGAACCCTCTTAGTTGTTAGAGTAATGTTATTAATACAACAAACATTAAAACATAAAAGCAAATACATCCTTAATCTTTGTATCACCCTGTGCAGGGTATTGGTTTGAGACACACCACAAATCTAATGAACAGTCTACTCAGGTGACTGAGTAGCATTACTATAACTGTTCTGATGTGTCACTCTTGTGGGTCATGACTTTACAATACAAAGCATGATTTCACTAGATTAGTACTAAATAATTTACACTTCATTCGTGCATAATTGCAGGTCTGGGGTGATGTTTTAAGGATTCGGCAAATTCTCACAAATTTGATACGTTTTTAACTACTAAGCTTTATGTGATTTGGTAGTCTCAGAATTTGCAATGATTGTTGTAGTTAACCACTAGAAATGTTTCCATTTAGTTTGTCATGTAAAATAAATCATCCAAATTTTCTTTTCCATTTATTCTTTTGGAGGAGTACTCTCTCTTCTGTACTTGGCTGCGCATAATATTGGAAATAAAAATGGAAAATAAAATTTTTATAATCAATTGTATTTCTATATCACTCTACATTTATTATTTTCTAATATTTTGAAGCAATGCCATCAAGTTTACACTTGAAGGCAAAGTTGGTATAAACCTTTACATTGTGCCAGAGCCAACTTTTGCATAGGGAGAAGGCATCCAAAACATGACTCCAGACGAGTCAACTGTTTCGGTGAATGGAATGACAGAAGAGAAATGTCTCCCAAAACCTCAAAGTGACAGTGATCAAAATCTTCTTGATGGTCAAAAACATAATGACTGTCCCAGCTAAAACCATGCATTTAATGATGGATGTAGATCTTCGATTAAAAGCAAATGCTCAATGAATGTAGACACTGAGGAGCAACCTCATTCAACTGAAACAACAGTGTGGATACGTTGTGATGTATATGTCACATGCATTGGAATACCAGGAATCTAATGAACCTTATCTATATTAACCACAAGCTTGGAATTGTTTGAGTTCTATTTGTTTTCATAAGTTTGATTTTTCTTATAGAGAAGTGCTCATCAGATATGTAATTTTTCCATGTTATAATGCGTCAGAAAACATTATACCTACTTTATTTAAAAGGTACATGCAAGTCAGTGCAGACCACGCTCGAAAGTATGGTGGCACAGAACTAGGACTAGCAATATGCAAACAAATGGTAAACTCTTCTTTTGGTGAAATTAATATTTCATTTGTTTTCTTAAATTGCCAAATTGCCAACATTTTTCTTTGCACTTGGAATAGGTTGAGTTGATGCGGGGTCGTCTAATAGTGTCGATTGTCAAGTAAAGAACACCATGGTTCTACCTTCACGTTCATATTCCCATACAAGGTTTCAATCGCTTGTGATATTTCAGATGAACGCAAAGAACACCACTTTGCCTGATCTTAAACTCTTCATCAAAAGTACACTCCTAGAGCAGAGAACGCAACTTCTTATGTCCCCACTTTTTCAAACCAGCACCAGAATGATATCCGGGTACAGATGCAATTAATCTCACATCAATACATCATATATCCTCATGCAGAGTGTATCAGACAATATAACAAATTTTACGACATAAGTAATAACCTTTAAATAACAAAGGAAAAAAATTAAGAATAGTGAATGGAAAACATACCATTGCATCACTATAATCAAACTTCTTGAAGAAAGATGGACGTATACTGAAGTTTCCAAGGGATGGAGGCTTAATAGATAATTCTGACCACCGCACCACCAAATAAATCATGATATGATAATATGGATAATATTAGTATCGTAGTAGCTACAGTAATGACAATACCAATCAATCAACAAGATTAATGTCAATTTCTGTTGGCAATTGCTTAATTTTCACAAGCCATATAAGTACTCAGATAGGCAACAAGTTTTTCACAGAACCTTAGTTGAAAACTTTTAATAATTGAATTTTTTAGAAGACAAAAATTCAATTGATAAATTTAAATTTTTTCTCGTATGAATAAACAAAAAAATAAAATATACACCGTTTGTTTCAATTGATAAATCAATGTAAAATCTAAAGAAAAAATTATTCAAATTTAAAACATAATCTTAATTTTTAGTATAATTCAATTTTATCAGTAGTAATAATAACAGAATTTTTCCGTGCGTTACACGGGTCATTGTCTTAGTTTATATACATTAGAACGAGAGTTGCAAATTACCTGTATAATTTCACTATAATTTTTTGTTAAAATTAATAATTTATCTTAACCTTAAAAAAAATGCAAATAGTTTTTCTTTATCCCATGTTTTTATAATAATAATAATAATAAACCCCTAGAGTGAAAAAAAAAAAAACCTCGGGGTAAGTAACCGACCGACAAGTTGCAAATACCCGAAGAACGCATTTTTATTCTTCTTTTGATCTGTTTGGGAGTCGCATGCGGCCCAAACTTTGGTTTGCATGTTGAATGTGTTAAAAATAATTTATTATTCACATCTAAGTGAGAACAACAGCACATACAACAAATCTTGCCTACTATAGACTACGGTGTCGTGCAAATGCAATCGTGATATCTCAACTTAAAGATGAAATTTTCTTTCTACTCATGAGGCCCGTGAATTACTGTGTAAACGAAAGAGATAAACTAATTTCTTTGTTTCACACCTCACGCACCTGAAGCTCTGGAGAAATTTTTGGATAATAACTTCTTAGTTTAGACTTTGATAATATATAAAATAGTGCGAATTATGTGAAAAATATACATATTTTTATTATCACTACTTTAAATATGGTAAGAAATTTCCATAATTTTCTCCCTGAAGCCGAAGCATTTGGCACAACCAGCTGACTTGCCTCGTGATCCGCTCAAGGCATCTAGCAAAGCGTCAAAACCCAGAGTTAAGTTCTTCCTTCCTTATTCCCTTGGGAAGGATAGACCCTCCGGTGAAAGAGAATTGATGCCATCGATCAAAGGGCAGGTGCATAGTGAACATAGTTGAGAGTTCCACAATAAATGAGGGCAAATTCATAATGCATCACAATAGATAGTTGGAAATTCATCCACCAGAGGCTAATATCCTAAATACAAAAAGGTTACCCCACATAGTGGGATACTGAAATATAATCCATCAATCATAAGAAATTCCGAAAAGCATTACTATTTTATCTTATGCCTTATAGCTTCACAAAGAGAGTAACAGTTTGGCACAAAAATAGTATACATAGTATGTTCAACAGTTGAAGCTTAAAATCTGCAAGCAGTGTTCTACAATCTAAGACGCAAGACCCATGCATAGTTCTGTGAATTAAATTAAACAAAGAACTTTGGTTGCTTAATTGCCTTCCTTAGGCCTAACTTCTATGCCTTCAATACAGAGACCGCACTTCGAATTATCATCCCTTGTCTCGATAACACTCATCTGCACTTCATTATCTTCTAGGCCTGAATTGAAGAACTCCCCCATCTCAATCTCCAACCACCCATCGCTTCTCACACTTGGACGTTGCAATCCCACCACTCTCGGGTGCTGCCTCCCTAAGTTTGGATCCAAACAGACATTCTTGGTACTACTCTGGCCACCAAGTATATCTATTGATAACTGGACAGGACGGTTGTCAAATCCAAAGGTATCGATCATCTTGAAAACAAGATAAGCTGCATAATGAGTATTTGGGGACAAGGAATTGGTATTTATCATCCCACGAATTTCAAGCCAACACACAACACGGAGCTGAGCAACTTCTGGGAACCTGTTCAAAAGTTGTACACAAAAGTCGCAAAGATAGGAACACAGGAATGACATTGGCATGTGTCAACAAGAAAGACAACACTTTCAAAATCAGTAGTGGATACCGATCGTGTGCAGTTCTTTTAAAACTACATCACAACTCTACAGTAAAAAATAAGGTGATGTGTAATAAAATAATAATAATAATAAATGTAATACAAGAACTTTTAAGGGTGAGATTAAGAACTGCATCCCTCTGCAGTTTTTTCACAACTGCAGGGGATCCTAATCTATCAGTAAAACAATTACAAAACTAAAGAACTGACCTGGACTCGGACAGGGTTGGCCAGACCCAGCAAGGAGTATCACCCCAAATAATGGAGAGATCTCTGGCAGCAAGCATGTAACACTTTTTCCCACTCTTTCTGTCCAACTGAAAGCTCTGCATTTCAAAACTCAAATGTTGAGGAACATCCAAATCTTAATGTTCTGAACCAAACATATTAAACCAACAGCTTTTGGTTGCGACTTAATACATATATATTTTTGACTTAATACATAAAAAAATTGTGTGTGTGTTGGAAGTAAAAATAAAGATTTGACAGTTCGTCGGTTGATGGTGGTTGAGGAAATTCTCTGAAGTGTTGAACTGACAGAAATGCTAAACAGAAATCGACAGTAGCATTGAATAAAGAGGGAGATTCTAATGTGGCTGATATACTGATGTTTTTAAGAAGACTTATCCGACAAGAAGATTACATCAAGTCGACGAAAATTGGTTAAGAATAGTTGAGTGCTGGTTTCGTCGAAAAGCGGATACTTGCTGAAGGAAGAAACCGCTCGAACGTGTTAGTCTTTTTAAGATGTCAGTTATTTTTGATATTTGTCTATAAATACCAGTAGTCATAATGTAAAAAGGGGGGTTTATTTGCTGATACAAAATCCTAACATCTCAACCCGAGCAGATTAAAGGATTTTTGTCCAAGTATGCCTTCCTTTTCCATTTCATGTCATTTAAATTAATGCAATGTTCCTTTGAAAATTCTTTACTTTTTCAGTCTCGTCTTTTAAATTTTCTTTACAAGCTCTTCGTGACTTTTATCTGCTTTTCTTTACTGCTTTTCCATTTAAATTCTGCACTTTAATTTTGTGTCATTTACATGCTTTCAATTAATTTTCTGCATTTTAAGATTCCTGCAAAGTTTCTTTAAATTTCCTTAATCTTTCCTTTCTGCATTTTCCTGTTTATTTTACTTCAAATTTCCTAAATTTCTTTTTTTTGCTGTTAAAACCATTTTCATAAAGAGATTACCACATAACTCGTGAACCCGCATTCGTTGATAAAATATATTTGTTTGTTGGAATTAATTTCAATCTTTGAACCAAAATTCCGCATAAAACAAATTGGCACGCCGCCGGGGACGAGTTTAGAGTAACTCGTAGTGTCATAAGAAATGGTTTTATGCGTTAAGGAGTGGAAGATTTATCTACTCTTCTCGTAATACGCAAACCATGAGTAATATAAGTAGTCGGCGTCGGATACACCTTCGACAAATTAATGCATCGTGCCACCCTCAAATATCGTAATACTGGGTCTGGTAGAGGATGTTATAGCAACTGGTGCTCTCCGGAGTAATCCAAGAGCGTAACAAGTGTTGCTCGGAATGACTCGCTATCGCCGAGTCACCAAGTAACCAAAGCATAATAAATTCAAATTCGAGGTTTGTGCCCCAATACGGGTTGCCACCGAATTATGTACCTCCTATTATGGCACAAACGGACTTGGCGCTACTTTAACTAATACCGTCGGACAATCAGTAGCTTCACAAGGCCAACCACAGATAAGTTCGACCTTGGCAAGTTTTGGTAGCCAAAGAGTAGGGGTTGCAAGTACAAGCAATCCAACTCCCTTTCGACAAGAAAGACTGAATTTGGGACCACTTTTCCCAAACATGTCGAGAGATAATCCCCAAAATATAACAGGCCAACTATGAATTCTTTGGCCGCCGACAACAGATGGATGAGAGTAATCATGATATGGTGCATATGTTCACTCAAGAAATGGGTGCTTTGTGATTACGCCAATCATGGAAAGTACAAATAACGTTTGCAGCAGTGCATTGGCTCGCTCAAGAAATGGCAAGGCTAAACCAAGCCTTAGGACTAGGTGATGTAGCCAATAATAATATTCAAGGAGCCCAGCTTGGGGTAAATAGAGAAATGGTCGCACCTCAGGCAAATGTGGGACAAAATCAACAAAACTTAGACCAACCAGGCCAAAATGATCACCCCCGTTTGGAATATGGAAATGTCCATATGTTCCGTCGAGGAAATGAAGATCAAATGGCCGAAATGATGTAGCCATGAGGTTGCTTCGACAAAATCTTGGGGGGCACCAAGTAATCGAACAAAATGTAAACCAAGTGGTGGAACAAGTGCTTGAATAGGTTTGGTTTTAACGTTGGCTACGCCAACCAACCATATTTTGTATCGATTTCCCGAATGGGTCCAACAGCAGAGTTGCCTAGAGGAGTTAAGATTCCAAAACTTTCCAAGTTTGCGGGAGAAAGTGGGGAATCGACCGTCGAATATATTGCACGGTTTACAATAGAAAAGGGGAGTTGGCCATTGTTGAAGGCCTTAAAATGAGATTCTTCCCAAGTTCCCTCACAAAAAATGCTTTTTCTTGGTTTTCGACATTAAGGCCAAATTCACTCCATTCTTGGGCTCAATTGGAAAGAAGCTTTCATGATCAATTTTTTAGAGGGGATTTGAAAGTAGGACTTACAGATCTTTTCAACATCAAAAGGATGTATAATGAAATCATGGATGACTATCTTGCTAGGTTTCGACAAATGAGGAGTAGATGTTTTACTCCTATACCCGAGGTCGAAATAGTAAAGATAGTCACTGCAAACGGCTTAGATTATTATATAAGAAAGAAGTTGGTGAATCAACATTTGATTGATCTTGCCCAGACTAGGTGAAAAAGTTAGGCAAATAGAACAATTAAAAGTTGAAAAGATTCAAAAACAAAAAGATTTCTTAAAAGAGAAAAGGTGGCGTTTGTCGATTAAATGAATCCGACAATGAGTTTGAAAGCAACGATGATGAGTTCGAAGTTAACATTGCTTGAACTTCGAATGGTCCTCCTTATGTTTGTCAGGCATTACAGCCTACTAGAAATAAGGAGAAAATGGGTTACGTTAATAGAAAAACATATACATTTGACGTAACTAAAGCCGACAAGATTTTTGATTTGTTACTAAAAGATAAACAGATTAAACTGTCAAGGCCATAGGTTGTTAAAGTTGGATGAAATTAAAGACCGCAAATATTATAAATTTCATAATAATTTCGGTCATGTTACTAATGAATGTGTTCGTTTCATAGACTTAATTCAAAAAGCAATAATGGATGGGCGTCTGAAGTTTGCCGACAAGCTTAAAGCGGATATGAAAGTTGACACAGATCCGTTTCAGGTCAAGTATCTTGTGTTGATCAAGCAAGTTCCTCTAAATGTTGGATGCTCAACATTAGGAGATTGCAAGAATTCAACGTAGATACAAAGGATGCAACGACGTATATCCTAAACCAGGTGAGTCTCTCAAGCATTTCTTGAAAGAAAGAAAGATGAGGGCAAGGTAAGGTTGTGCCCAAGGTGTAATGCAAGATATGATGAGCTTGTTTGCAAAAGAAAGTCAAAGAACAACCAAGTATCCAGCAGAATAAAGGAAAAGTTCTCGATAGAAAAACCTGGAGACCACGTATACTTTTCATGCTCCAAGGCCAAAGCCGCTTACATGCCTAGGCCTAACATGAATGGTTGGTTGGTCGAATCACAGGGATTTGTGGGAAACAGAGCTCATGTCAGACCCTTTAAGACTAGGGTGCCACCTGCTAATGTTGCTGTGAATAGGTGGATGAAGAATTCCGCAATGGATGGACATACGTATTTTCGACGGAATGTGTCCGCCAGGAGGAGTAATTTCCAAAGGGATCAACCTTTTTGGAATGAAGACTACAAGAATGGGAGGATCAATTTAGGAAAAACTTCGATTGGCCGAGATGAAGCAGGGCCATCAAAGGTTCTTCCAATGTCGAAAAGCAAGAAAAGGAGATTACAAAGATTAAGACAAGCACAGAAGAGAAGAGATATGGCTGAAGGGTTAGTGATCAAGGAATGTACTTGTAGAAACAAAGTTGTTTGGTGGTCGAAAAGAAACCCATGCCGATCAAGATAAAGATGATAAGAAGTTAAAAGTGTTGTTACCAAGG
This sequence comes from Ormosia emarginata, assembly GCA_029884605.1. Lineage (NCBI taxonomy): Eukaryota > Viridiplantae > Streptophyta > Magnoliopsida > Fabales > Fabaceae > Ormosia > Ormosia emarginata. The sequence goes on along the minus strand of JAQQTP010000070.1, from coordinate 3,207,733 downwards.
GATCATTCCCAGGGGAGCCGACGACAAATGCAATCGGACGGTTTGACACTAATGATAAAATCCGACAAGAAAAGTTGGAAGAAATCAGAAGGGGTAAGCAAGTTCGAAAGCCAATTCCAAACAAAACAAAAAGGAAATGGCCAATTGGATTGATAGCAGCAGAAAAAGAGGCAAGGGAGAAGGCAAGGGAGAAGGCAAGAGAGAATAGTTTACCAGTCGAAAAGGACAAGGAGTTGATCAGCTCGACAATAGGAAAAGAGCAGATTAAAGACTGGAATTGAAAACAGTAATATTGAAGACGGTCGAATGAAGAAATCGGAGAATTCTAGAAGACTCGATCAAGATGTTGAGTGGAGGAAGAAAATGCTCGACATAAGAAAAGAAAGAGAAAGATTGGCAAAGTCTGACTGCCAAGATATAGACCCAATGACTGATGAAGTTATTGAGGCCTTGAATGATCCAGAGGATCCTTTAGGCCTTGGTGATGATGAGCAATTCGACATGGATATCAACATGGAAGATAGTCTGGATGATATCTTGACGGCTATGGATAGCAATTTGCCGTCGGAAGATTACTTAAGGATTGGAAGGCATTTAGATGAAGAGCCGTCTGACGAAGAGGAATTCTTGAAGGCGACGAGTGTTAATTTAGTTTCGGTGTTACCCTGCAGATTTTGAAGGGTATCACGAAATTGAATACACTGGGAGAATGAAGAAGATGTTGATGACCTCGACGATCATTGGCTTTTTCAGACAATATGATCACGGTCTTTGACAATACGGCTCGGTTGAAAAATCGACGAAGATCGAAGGCTCATTTACGACCGTTACACATTAAGGCTCATTGGAAGGAAAACCCACTAATAGAGTTTTGATCGACGGGGGGGCAGAATCAACTTAATCCCAAGGGCCATGATTAAAAAACTTAGGAAAGATGAGTCAGATTTGATGTCGACAAACATGATAGTCACGGATTTCAGTGGTAAGACTTCTCCATCAGACGGAGTGGTGATGTTAAAGGTACAAGTCGGATCTGTTGTAAGGCCGACATTATTTGTGGTAATACCGACGAAGTCGAGTTACAATCTTTTACTTGGGAGAGATTGATCCATGCCGTCGAGCAATACCATCAACAACAAATCATCAAAAGCTCATTCTTTGGAATGAGGAAGATCAAGTGGAAATAATAGAAGCAGATGACGGTCCTTGCTATCTTCAAAGAACTTCATGTCAACTTCGTAATATATGCTCCAAGTGTTAAACCAAGAATAACAAGTGGTGGAGTGATTAATGAGGACGCACTTGAAGTTTGCTTGAGGATCGGGCTTGGTGTACGATCGGTGAAGAAGGCCAAGAAGATCGGCCAAGCACTAGTTATGAGTGTTAATGATTATTCGAAAGATTGTTTCTTATTTGGCCGACAAAGCAAGATTCACCGTTGAAAGCATGTTTCGGATTGCATAATTGATGATGGTCCTTTAGGATTTGAAAAGGGCTTGATGACAAGCAGAGTGTGGAAGTGGAAGACCCTTTGGAAGAAATAAACTTGGGCAATCGGGCGCATGTATGAAGGCCCATTTTCGTAAGTTTATTTCTCGCCAAAGGATTTTAAAGAAAAGCTTGTCGGTTAATTATGGAATATAAAGATTGTTTTGCCTGGGATTATGATGAAATGCCTGGATTGAGTAGAGATCTTGTCGAGCACAGATTGCCTCTGAAAGAAGGATGTAGACCTGTTAGGCAAGCTAATAGGAGATTTGCACCTGAGGTGATATTAAAGATAAAAGAAGAGATTGAAAGATTGCTCAAAGCCAAATTCATCAGAACTACCAGGTATGTAGAATGGCTTTCTAATATTGTTCCTATAGTTAAGAAAAATGGCAAGTTGAGAATATGTGTAGATTTTAGAAATTTGAACACTGCCACACCTAAAGATGAGTATCCTATGCCAATTGCGGATATGTTAGTTGATGCCGCATCTGGACATGAATTATTAAGTTTTATGGATGGCCATACAGGTTATAATCAAATTTTTATTGTCAAGAGACGTGTCGAAAATTGCCTTCAGGTGCCCAGGAGCAATTGGGACATTTGAATGGATAGTCATGCCTTTCGGTTTAAAGAATGCAGGGCCACTTATCGAGAGAGCAATGAATACAATTTTCCATGATGTCATTGGAAAATTTATGGAAGTCTATATCGACGATGTCATTGTCAAGTCGGAAACGAAGGAAAGCCATTTGACAAACTTAAGGCAGCATTCGACGAACGAGGAAGCATAGCCTTAAGATGAATCCATAAAAATGCGGTTTTGGAGTGTCGGTGCCAAATTCTTGGGTTTCCTAGTCCACAAAAAGGTATAGAAGTGGACAAGAATAAAGCCAAGGCAGCTTTGGAGGCCACACCACCGACAAACAACAAAAAATTACAATCTTTTTTAGGCAAAGTTAATTTCCTAAGAAGATTTATATCCAACTTGTCGGGAAGAACCAGAGTTTTTGCTCCATTGATCAAGTTGAAGGCTGAACAAGATTTTGTGTGGGAACCTTGCCACCAAGAAGCCTTCGACCGATAAAGCAAGATTTGACAAAACCACCTATATGATGCCTCCAAAGGCCTCGTCGAATCGTTGAAATTGTATATATCAAGATCGAAGAAACCATAGGAAGTATGCTTTGGTTCAAGATGTGAATGGCGTCGAAAGTGGCCGTGTATTATCTTAGTCGAGTTTTAAATGATGTCGAGAAAAGATATAAGTGCAATAGAGAAACTTTGTTTAGCATTGTATTTCTCATGTACTAAGCTCAGTATTATATGATGCCTTGTAATGTATCGGTTATGTCAAAAACTGATGTAATAAAATATATGTTATCGAAACCATTGTTAAATGGTCGTATTGGAAAATGGACTATTGCTTTGTCAGAATTTTCTTTACAATATGTACCAATGAGAGCGATAAAAGGCCAAGCAATTGCGATTTTCTTGGCCGATCATCCTTGTCTGGATGTAGAAAATATAAATATTGTTAGTTTAAAACCTTGGTGTTTATATTTTGATGGTTCAAGGCATCAAAATGGAATTGGAGTTGGGATTTTAATTGTTTCCCCTCAAGGTACTCCAACCAAGTTCATGTTTGAACTTAAATATGCTTGTTCTAACAACGAGGTCAATACGAAGCCTTAATTGTCGATTGGAGATACTAGTGGAAATGAAAGCACGTAATGTGCATATATTTGGTGATTCGCAGTTGGTCATTAAGCAACTTGCCCAAAAATATAAATGTGTTAGTGAAAATCTAATGAAATATTATGTTGTGGCAAGTAAGCTAATGAAACAATTCGACGGAAGTAATCGTCGAACACATTTCCAGAGATTTAAATGAAGAGGCTAATGAATTAGCACAAGTAGCCTCTGGCTATAGACTTTCATCCAAGGTTCTTACAAATCTAATGGAAATTAGGGAACTTTTATATCCATTAGAGGAAAGAGATATATTACAAAACGACGTTTCGACGATTAATGATTGGAGACAACCAATATTGAGTTATTTGGAAAATCCCAGTCAAGATGTGCATAGAAAGCTCAAGTATAGAGCGTCGAAATTTGTGGTATTAGGGGGAGCCTTGTATAGAAAGTCTGTCGATGGAAATTTAGAAGTTTGCCTGAGTGAAGCAGAGGCTTATATTGCCTTGGCAGAAGTCCACAAAGGAATTTGTGGAGCTCATCAGGCAGGTGAAAAGATGAAATGGGTCCTTCGACGTCAAAAGTATTATTGGCCAACATTAGTTAGGGATTGTATTATGTTTGCCAAGTCTTGTGAAGAGTGTCAAAGACATGGCCATATACAAAATGTTCTCGCCAATGTGAGCTACACGCTATAGTTAAACCTTGGCCTTTCGAGGATGGACTTTGGATTTAATTGGCCAAATTCATCCCGTCTCGTCGAAAGGACACAAATACATTCTAGTAGGAGTCGATTACTTCACCAAACGGGGTTGAGGCCGTAGCCTTGAAGGATGTAACTCAACAGGATGTGATTAACTTTATTGAAGATAATATAGTTTGTCGATTTGGAATACCACAAACTTTGACAACTAACCAAGGATCAGTATTCATTGGAAAGAAAGTTGTCGAATATGCCAGTTCAAGGAAAATTAAAATGCTCACGTCGACGCCATATTATGCTCAAGCGAATGGCCAAGTAGAGGCCATGAACAAAATAATCATAAATTTGATTAAAAAGCATGTTGGTCGACAACCTCGAAACTGGCATAATACCCTTAATCAAATTCTATGGGCATATAGAAATTCACCAAGAGAATCGACGGGCACTTCACCATATAAGTTAGTTTATGGTCATGATGCAGTGTTACCAGTTGAGATCAATCTTCAATCCATTCGAATTCAAAAACAAGACGAGTTACTAATTGAACATTATTGGAACTTGATGTTTGATGAATTAAACGAATTAAGTGATGAAAGATTAGTAGCTCTAGAAAACTTGATTCGACAGAAAGAAAGAATTGCAAAGTTTTACGACAGTCGAGTTAAGTATAAATCTTTTAGGATTGGTGACTTGGTTTGGAAAGTTATCCTGCCCATAGATAAGAATTGTCGAGAATATGGAAAATGGTCCCCAAAATGGGAAGGACCATTTAAAATTACTCAAGTATTTTCTGGGAATGCTTATGCACTTGTCGAGGTTAATTCTGGTTTGAGGATTAAATCAATTAATGGCAAATATTTAAAGCCATATAAACCGACAATGTATGAGGTGAAGATAGAAATTGAGTAAATATGAAATTTCATTCATATATTCGACAAATACAAATCACATACTGATGTTACATCTGGTTTGATTGTCAAGGAAGATAACAGAGAAATAAGCCTATTCTAAATAAACCAGAAGCTTCTCCCCAGCTGAAAGTGTCCTAAATTGAGCTCGTAGGACCTGAGGAAGAGGAAGGAGCAGACGACCCTTAACTTGTCCTGGACGAGATTTTGAATGGTCGTCTACTCCCTGATGAGCTATTCTCGTCATAATAACCATGTTTTAAAACATTGGGTTATTACGATGATTAAGCTCATCAAGAATATTACGATTCTTACTGAAGCTCAAAATAAGAGTCACCATTAATACAGAAGCCTTCTTCCATTTTTCCATTGAGAGAAGATGAAATTTTCTGATGACATGGTAAATTTCACTGAAAAGGAAGAAAGGAAGGGTTAAGTTATACTCTTTGAACCTTGGTGTCTCTGGAGGACACTATTTATAGGGACTTTTTATGAATAGGTTATTAACTTACGTTTTGTAACTTACGTTATAATTAATTAAATTAATTATGATGTATAGTTACGAGATGCATTGAAAAGAAACAGAATGAAAGAGCATTTAAAATGTATAGAATTATAGAAGCAATAATAAAGGGGTATTGGAAATTGATCAAAAGAAAAAAAATGTTTTATTAAGTATCACCAAGAAGGCCATACAAATTCTCGGCTTCGGATAGCTAGACCGACAATATATATATATAAAAAACTTAGAATTTTTGAAGAATCCCCCAGAATCTTCTAAAGATTGCTTGTCGAAAGGTGCAGTTTGATACTCCGCTTCAAGAGAATTAATTTTTGCTAATACGCTTTTGGCTTCCACAAAATTTCATTGCTTGGTATTATTGGCAATGCTCGTTGTCTGCAACCCTTGTTCTAATGTTGTTTGAAGTTTTTGGTTGCGACGACGAGCAGCCTCAAGTTTTTTCTCCAAGTCTTCAATTTCCTTGTCGAGCTCTTCTTTTTTGGCTTTTCCTTTTATTAGATTTTCCTTCAGAGTAACACTTTCACTTTTTGCGTCGGTCAACTGCTTCAAAATCCTGGATTTTTCTTGAATTTCTTGTGTATAAGCAGGAATGAATCGACGAATGACTAGCATTTTTGCCGTTAAACTTCGAAGAAAATCTTTGACAGTTGTCGGGAGAGCTCGACTGGTTATGGGTAATTGCTGAGCAAGAGGCTCAAGCTCAGTTACGACTGTCATCATTCTTTCTTGTAGAGGCTGGTCAGAAACCAAGTGCTCGAAAGAATAGGTAAAAGCATTTTTCAACTCAGTTAAGAGTCCAGTAATATGGGAATCACTGGAATCTTGTCCAAGTTGAGTCGAAGAGCGAGCCGATTGAGGAGAACTTTGGTGGCCGCCCGACAACATTGTGATCAATTCGTCCAAGTCTGCCTCCATATCCTCGCCACTTTCTGGCACAACAATCATTAAGTTGGCTGGAGGAGATGGAGGTGGATTAATTGGGGCAAATTCCGCCAGCAGGGTGTCCATGTTGAATTCCTCTGGGATGATTTGAGCGGGATTGGTTTGCCCTGAATGAGAAGGACCTTCAATGCCTGGGGGGATTGGGGTTTGTTCTGAGACTTCGGCAGATTCTGTCGGAAGTGGTGAAGAAATGGTAGATACAGCAAGGACTGAAGATGTATGAGCTTCTGGAAGATTCTCGGTTCTTGGCCTTTGTGGGCTAGCCAACTTTGTCGAATCCTGAAGACGAACAGAAGAAATGTTAGAATAATTAATGTATTAAAAAATAATTGAATAAGGTGAGATACATTACTTCAGGAGATTGCTGAATAGGATCTTCAGCTCTTGATTCGACAGTTGGTTCAAGAAGATGGTCTGCGGATTGTTCATCCTCTGGATCCTGAAATGAAAAAGTGAGTGTTAGATGAGCAAAGAAGAACCAAGAATTTAGGGAAAGGAAGTGCGCAAATTTACCTCGGATGAAAGAAAAATGGTCTCTGTTTCTTCGACAGAAAGCTTTGAAGTAGAAACAGTGGTTTGAATTTTCTTTTTCTTTTTCTGAGGAGAGAAAGAAAGGGGGGTGAGATATTGTGCATAGTATTAAGAAATGTGCAATAAAGATGTATACCTTTGGAGGATGTTCTAGAGATGGAATTGAAGATTCGACAGGAGAAACCAGAGTGGCAAGAGCAGATTCGCTAATCTGAGTCCGACATTAAGTTAGATTAAAACAAAGTATAAAAAAAAAATCTTGGTATATAGTTGGAAAAGTATATACCTTGAGGGTTTTTGATTTAGCAAATCTTGTTTCAAAGGACTCTTTGTCGATTGATGCAAATGGATTTAGCTTTTGAAGTCTTGGGAATAGGAGGTTTTTGAGCCTTCTTACTTTTCTTTTTCTTTAAAGAAGTAGTTTCATCTTCTTCGTTCTTATCACTTCCTTGAGGTTTGTTTATATTCCAAGGGTCTTTTCAAAGGAGTGTCAGTAAGAAGACAAGTATATTTAATAAATGTGGGAGAGAATTCAAATAACGTAAATATAAGGAGGAAAATACCTTCGGTATTTTAGTGATGACTCGGTGTTCCAGGCAAATTGTTCATACGACAAGGCAAACCGACGAGTAAACTCGACTTCGAGTTCTTGTAAGAAAGATATTACTCACATAATATGTCCTATCTAAAATAGGGAAGTTACCAGCCTTTGTAGGTTTACCTGGGAATTCGTCGGCCAATCCAAAACGAGCACAAGGAAGAAGCACTGGCTTTGGAAAAGGGATTTGAAAAGGTTCAAGCCGTGCTAAAGGATTTTTTATGGAAACTGAGAGAAATTTGGTAGAACATTTTTCCTTGTGTGCTCGTTTTAGCTCGGCTACGACTTCTTCACAATGTCGAACAATTAGGCAAGGAAACCTGAAGTCCCACTTGATTTTGTAGTATTTTTCAAAAGCCTTGATATCCTGAATATGTGTACCTTTAGTTTTTGATGAAGGATCTTGGTCCTGCACAGGAATCAGAGTTTCAGTAATACGGCTTCGACAAATGTCAATGTCGATATGATAAGGATTGTAGTACTCACTCCACCAATCTACAAAATCTTTTGAAACTCCTCTGTAGGGGTGAATGCATAAATCTTGAAATGTTTCTTGTGCCTTTCATTCTTTGAGGCTACTCAAATGAGATCCGACATGCTTGGTAGATGGCCATTGATGAAGTGTTCTTTGGCTTTATGGGAAAAAGGCACCGGAATAGCTTGCCGTAATCCCAATTGTCGAGCTATCGAATTTGGCGGACATAGCTCTAAAGATTTGTCTGTCGAACTAGGAGACCAGCCACTAAGACTTGTCGGCAGAGAAAATTCGACCGCATTAAACATTATCAAAGATGAATAAGAGGGTCATCGAAAGAATTGGTCGAGTAAACCATTCTAGACCAAAAGAACTTCGGCCGAAAAGGAGCAAAATATATATCTTCGGTGCTAAAGGAGATAGAATGAAAAATACTTGAAGAAATACATGAAATTCTCCAAGCTCTGTTTATGAGTTTTCTCATGCTTCACATGGCAAAGTCTAATGCCAAATGTAGCAAGAGAGACCGTCGAGAGAAGAATCGACTAGGTAATCTCCTAATATGGCATTCAACCAAAGTTGAAGTAGCCACATTGGACCACCGAGTTAGTTTTCTTTATTTGAGCTCGATGCTTTGGACAATTTCACCTATGCTCAAATAGAGATTGGCTAGGAGAAATTGACCGAGAGCTAGTCGTCGACCTTCATGAAGGAGATTGGCGAGCTGAAAAAGGATTTGGATATTTGTACCGATTTAGAACCAATAGCATAAGTCGAAAGCCGAGTAGAAGAAAAGCTATGTGTTCTTCGTCGCTACATGAAATCTGATCCAGAGGAATAAAAATTTATGAAATTAGAAAAAGAAGTTGGGGCTTTTGAGTATACATCAATAGTGTTTGTAGGTTGAAGAATGGGTGTAATTGTTTCCCCATCTGGTCGAAGACCAGTCATGGCAGATATGTCGAAAAGTGTTGGACCCATCATGCCATAGGAAATTGGAAGGAGTTAGTGGTTTTATTCCGTAAGAAGAAGGACGCACCTAGCATGCAAGAATCCATTTTTATGGGATAACGAGAAAGTCGAATGCAATCGAAAATCCCTATTTCCTCCATAGGCTTTCTTTGGAAGCTTGAACTCTGTCAAGCCATTCAAGATACCCATTGATGTGTGGTAGGAGGAGTCCCGAATGTAGGCTTTCGCATTTTCCAAAGTAGGCGATAGGAATGGAAGGAAGAGAAGCCAAGATAGCTTCTTGGGGACTTTTATAAGGAAAAAAGGAATTTATTTCGTCCGTAATAGATTCCTTGGGCGTAATCGGACCCAAGAAAGCAAAATGGAGGATCCAAAGATAATGAAGAATCGCTAATGGGGAGTATTACCTTTGAGAAGTGCCAAAGTTCGACTTTTGCGTAACCGGGTCTTTGAAGACCGCATGATTACCCAAATCTGTTGTTGGCGCGTTGGGAGTTTGAGAGCTAGAAGCCATTGGAGAAGGTAAGAGTTTGCAGAGAGAAACGGGCTAGAATGAGAGGTTGAAGATGAACAAAGTGAAGAGAAGTGAAATTTTGAAGACGGAAACAAGTGATAAAAAAGGTGAAGAGTCGTGTGAATTTGAAAAAGTAGTTTTTGCGAGAAAATAGGGGTAATTATGAGCCCTATTTATTAGGAACGGCTATTTATTGTTTGCTATGATAAGATTGATTATGGTCGTTCAGGTACTGATGAAAGGTTCTGATTGGATTTAAATATATATATATATAAAGGACCTTTAATTAAAAATTGTTTCTTTCTTCTGTCGGCGTCGAAAGAAAATTTTTTGGGGGGCATCTGTTAGAAGTAAAAATAAAGATTTGCAGTTCGTCATTGATGGTGGTTGAGGAAATTCTCTGAAGTGTTTAACCGACATTTAAATGCTAAAAACGTAAATCGACAAGAAGCATTGAATAAAGAGGGAGATTCTAATGTGGTGATATATGTGTATCGATGTTTTTAAGAAGACTTATCCGACAGAAGATTACATCAAGTCGACGAAAATTGGTTAAGAATAGTTGAGTCTTTGGTTTTCGAAAAGCGATACTTGTCAAGGAAGAAAAACCGCCGAACGTGTTAGTCTTTTTAGGATGTCATTATTTTTTATATTTGTCTATAAATACCAAGAGTCATAATGTAAAAAGGGAGGTTTATTTCATTGATACAAAATCCTAACATCTCAACCCGAAAGATTAAAGGATTTTTGTCCAAGTATGTCTTCCTTTTCCATTTCATGTCATTTAAATTAATGCAATGTTCCTTTGAAAATTATTTACTTTTTCGATCTCGCTTTTAAATTTTCTTTACGCTTCTTCAGACTTTTATCTCGCTTTTCTTTATCGCTTTTTCCATTTAAATTCTCGCACTTTAATTTCGTGCCATTTACATGCTTTCAATTAATTTTCTGCATTTTAAGATTCCTGCAAAGTTTCTTTAAATTTCCTTAATCTTTCCTTTCTGCATTTTCCTGTTTATTTTACTTCAAATTTCTTAAATTTTTTTTGTTTGCTGTTAAAACCATTTTCATAAAGAGATTACCACATAACTCGTGAACCCGCATTCGTTTGATAAAATATATTTGTTTGTTGGAATTAATTCTGAATCTTTGAACCAAAATTTCGCATAAACAGTGTGTTAAAATGAATATTTTTCTTGTTTTATTAGTTAAAAAAAATTACGTAAAAATGATGTAAAAAATAGTGTGTAAATATAATTACCATAATAAAAACATAATAATTAAACTGATTAATAGGAATTGACATTGGAACACCTTATTATGGGGAAGATTACATATTTCAACACCAAAACAGGTATTCAACAGTTAGAGTTTGATGTTGCTTGTGATGCGTTTTTATTAATTATTTTAGAAATGTTAGTGAAACACTCTTTCTCACACTTCTTTTAACACATTATCATATATTGAATCACGTCACACCCTTTAAAAATACTCTAACTTGTTTACTGATTATACAAGTTTATCTTAAAACTAGTTTATTAAAAAAAAAAAATTCTTTTGCACAAAACGACCATGACATATAAGACGATCCTTCAAAACCTTCCATACATATGTGTGGGCAAGTGTGATCGGTTGTAGACCATTGTGGCCATCGTGTCGGAGGCGGCAAAGCAGAGTCTGAAGAAGAAGGGCATGTATGTCCTGCCATAGAGGAGGGCCGAATACGTGAAAGAAAAATGGCTCTCCCTCACACACGAACTACACCCAATAACGGAGAAACTACAACTTTTGAAGGGAAGTAACAGTGGTGACTCTGAAGAGTTGGTGTTTACTTAGTCTAAGAGTTCCGGTGAAGGCGGTGATGGAATGGAAGCCACCAGAGCTGAAGCCCAAGGGTTCATTCTCTGGGGTTAAGGTCGTCACTAGTTTGGCAGCGGTCTTTGATGATGAATAATATCCCAAAAAATTTTGACTCTTTCTTTTTGGCTTTTTTTTTTCTTAATTTACTAAAGTGAGGATTAAAAATCTTATATAAATGTAACAACTCTATCCCCTTCTGTTTTTTATATCCCCTTATTGAATTTCAAAGGTTACTAAAAGACCCAAAAAAAAAAAAAAGAGAGGAGTGAGAATGCAAGTTACAAGTTAAATTTTAAAGAAAGAGTGGGACGATGCCCAATTAAGTGAAAAAGTGATAAAAGAAATATAAAAAAGAGTATGTTGATAGTATTTTTTTTAATTTTTAATATGTGATTTATGTAATACCCACATATTTGAAAGGGTTTTATTATTCTTCTTAGTTGACCCAATTAGAATGAAACTAATGCTCACATAATATCCAACTCATTATCTTCCATGTCTGAGTATAAGTTATATTTATTTTCTCTCTATATGTTTTTGTTTCACAAAATTATCCAAGAGTTTCTTCCATAAAATTTAAAAAGTTAACCCATCTCAGTTCAAACTTAACCCTAGCTTATACAAAAAAAAAAATCCCAGCCATTCTAACACATGGCCATGAACTATTGAAGGAAATCATTGAAGCCCTGTTAAAAATCTAAAACAAAACAAAGTGAAATCCCCTAACCGCATATGTTGATGGTGAACTGATTTGAATGAGCTTTCATTTTCTTATTTATTTATATATAAGCTGGGGTTCAGTTTAAATGAGGATGAGCTAACTATTTAAAATTTGTGAAAGAAATCTTGGGTTATTCTCCGAAATAAAAACATATTAAGGATTAAATAAACATAATTTATACTTTAACATGTTGGATGATGAGTTGAATATTATGTATATATTAATCTCATTCAGATTGGGCCAATTACGAAGAATATCAGAACCTTTCAACTTTGCGAGTAACTAAGAAATCACCTTTAAATATATGGTCACGAATTATTGATTGTCAACCTCAGCCACGTAAATCTTACGTACAGATATCTAATTCTAGAATGAATGAATGAATGAATGAGAGAGAGGCATTTACCTTTTTACCCTCGTCTATGAGGAGCGGTTTTTGACAGAGATAGAGAAAGAGCTGCTTCTTAGAATGGAAACAGGAGATAGCGGCGGAGGATTGGGATTGGGAAATGATGGTGCGGTAATCGAAGGGCAGAAACTTGTCCCAGACAGCGTCAGATTCAGCGGCGGATCTGAAGGTTGATGAAACCAAGGAGAGCCTGCAGGCATCCCGAGGAGTTGTGAAGGAAATAACATTTGCTATGCAACCTTCCGGTAGATTCTCAAAGTCCACGCCTTCTACCACCATAACGAAATTGTAAGAGAATTGGTTTTCCTTGTTTGATTTGTAAAATTCGGTAACTATTATATTGCACTCCTGTTCCTGTTCCTGTTCCTGTTTGTGTGGGTCTTTTCGTTTATAGTGGTAGTGGGACTGTGGGAGGGAGGAAGAGGTGAGTGAGATTTGAGAAGGGAAGCTTAGCGATTAAGTCTGGCTCGTCTGACACATTGCATATTTGCATATTTCTATTTTTTTTTAAAGATATTTTTATATTTTAATAATAAGTTGTGAGATAATTATATAACGTGGCCTCGCCCTGCTCTCGCCTCCCATTCGTATTCATAGTATAGTATTTTGAATTTTTTTTTCTATTGCGAAGTTTCTCACATTTAAAAAAAATTATGAATGATCCGATAATTAATTTAAGCTGAACTAATTTAATAAGTTGGGTTGATTTAGTTTGAATTAGTTTAATTCGAATTAAATTATAAATTCATTTAATCAATTCAAAATATTAATGAAATTAAAACATATTGATTTAAAAAATAATAATAACAACTAATTAGATATTATATCTTAATTTAAAATATTAAGATATTAAATTTATATATTCAATCACTTATAAAATTTTCACTTATTTATTCTTAAATAATATGAACTTAAAACTCACACTCAAATTTTTAATATGAATTTCACAATCATTATTTAAAAAGTCTAACTTTCTTTAACAATGTATAAGAAATAATGTATATTTATAAATATAAATAACATACCTCCAATCATTATTAACTAGCATTCTGTATTCAAAAAATTATTATTTTTTGTTTAAAGACATCAACAGAAGAATTAAAAAATAAATAATATGAATTCTTTTACCAAGAACAATGTATTAACTTCCGTATACTTTGAAGGGGAAAAAAATATAAGAATAGGCTAAGAGTTGTACTGAGATGATCTGTGAACATTGTATAATTTAAACTATTTAAACAGTATAATTTCATTACTGTTTAGAGATTTTAAAAAAATTACAAAAAAATTGTAGAAAATATTTATATACATAATAACATTGATTAAAATATATATACATAATGCAGGACAAACAAATAATTGATATATAATAGAACGAGAGTTGAAAATTATTTGTGCAATCTCATTATAAATTTTTGTTAAAGTTAATAATTCATCCTAATCTTAAAAGGAATTTAGATAGTTTTTCTTTATCTTAAACTTGTTAATAATAATAATAAAAAAAATCCTCGAGTGAAAAAAAAATAAAAAAAACCGTCGGGGTAGGGATGAGTAGCCGACCGACAAGTTGCAACGGTCTGGAGAACGCTTTTTGGTACTATTTTGAAGTGTTTGGGAGTCGCGTCTCGCCCAAACTTTGGTTGGCATGTATAATGTGTTCAAAATAATTTATTATTCGCATCTAGGTGAGAACAACAGATACAACAAATATTGCCTACTATAGACTACGGTGCCGTGCAAATGCAATCGTGATATCTCAACTTAAGACAATTTTTATTCAACTCATCAACAACAATTAAGTTTTTTTTCTACTAGGTGAGATCAATTACATGGATCAAACAATACCGTTATACTATATCATAAACCAAATCTTCAGAAATGTCATTTAAATTTAAATTTTTTTAATCGTTTCACCTATAGTCTTTCTTGATCTCTATCTATCTCTAACTATTGGACTATCCTCCACTTGATCTACTTTTCTTATCGAGACTTCTAAAGGTCTTCTCCTTATATGTCCAAACCACTTAAGAAGAGATTCTACCATCTTTTTCACAATAGGTGTTACTCTTACTTTCTCTCCAATGCATTCATTTTTAATCCTATCATGTCTTGTATGGCCACACATCCAGCGTAACATCTTCATCTCAGCGACACTGATCTTCTGCTCTTACTGGCTTTTTCCAACATTCAGTACCATACAAAATCGCAAGCCTTATAGTTGTGCGGTAAAATTTACCCTTAAGCTTGAGAGACACTTTTCTATCACAAATCACTCTTGAAACACTCCTCTATTTTATCCATCCAGCTTGAATCATATGGTTTATATCTTCCTCTATCTCTCCATCATTTTGTAAGATAGATCTAAAATACCTAAACCATGTGACTTGTGGTATGGTGTGATCCCTAATTTTTACTGCTAAGCTAGTGTTAGCTCGCTTCTGAATGAACTTACATTCCATATACTCCGTCTTACTCCTACTTAACGAAAGTCATATTCTTCCAAAGCTCATCTCCATAGCTCTAGATTCTCATTTGTTTCCTCTCTCGACTCTCCAACTAAGACTATATCATCTGCAAAAAGTGATCATGACAATTTCTTAGATATCTTGTGATAAGCATATCCAAGACCAAGCTAAAAAGATATAGATTCAAAGTTAACCCTTGATGCAGTCCTATAGTTATAGAGAAATCTTCTATAACCTCACCTTATGTTCTCACACTAATTTTATCCTCATCATACATATCTTGAATTGTTCGAATATAAGCAACACGAACCTCTTTCTTTTTCAGAGCCTTCCACAATACATTTACACTAAAATTTTCGTTCTACTCATGAGGCCCGTAAATTACTGTGTAAACGAAAGTGATAAACTAATTTCTTTGTTCCACACCTCACGCACCTCAAGCTCTAGAGAAATTTTTGGATAATAACTTTAGTTTAGGAATGTAAATCAATCTGATATATATAAAGTAGTATGAAATATGTCAAAAATATACATATTTCTATTATCACTACTTTACAAATGGTAAGAAATTTCCATAATTTTCTCCCTGAAGCCGAAGCATTTGGCACAACCAGCCGACTTGCCTCGTGATCCGCTCAAGGAATCTAGCAAAGCGCCAAAACCCATAGTTAAGTTATTTCTCCCTTATTCCCTTGGGAAGGATAGACCCTCCGGTGAAAGAGAATTGATGCCATCGATCAAAGGTCAGGTGCCTAGCGATCATAGTTGAGAGTTCCACAATAAATGAGGGCAAATTCATAATGAATCACAATAGATAGTTGGAAATTCATCCACCAGAGGCTGATATCCTAAATACAAAAAGGTTACCCCACATAGTGGGATACTGAAATATAATCCATCAATCATAAGAAATTCCGAAAAGCATTACTATTTTATCTTATGCCTTATAGCTTCACGAAGAGAGTAACAGTTTGGCACAAAAATAGTATACATAATATGTTCAAAAGTTGAAGCTTAGAATCTGCAAGCAGTGTTCTGCAATCTAAGACGCAAGACCCATGCATAGTTCTGTGAATTAAATTAAACAAAGAACTTTGGTTGCTTAATTGCCTTCCTTAGGCCTAACTTCTATGCCTTCAATACAGAGACCGCGCTTCCAATTACCAACCCTTGTCTCGATAACACTCATCTGCACTTCATCATCTTCTAGGCCTGAATTGAAGAACTCCCCCATCTCAATCTCCAACCACCCATCGCTTCTCACACTTGGACGTTGCAATCCTTCCACTCTGTGGTACATCCTCCCTCCGTCTAAGTATGGATCCAAACAGACATTCTTGGTACTACTCTGGCCACCAGGTATTTCTACTGATAACTCGACAGGACTGGTGTCAAATCCTTCGGTATCGATCATCTTGAGCACAAGATAAGCTGCATACTTAGTATTTGGGGACAAGGCATTGGTATTTATCATCCCACGAATTTCAAGCCAACACACATCAAGGAGCTGAGCAACTTCTGGGAACCTGTTCAAAAGTTGTACACAAAAGTTGCAAAGATAGGAACACAGGAATGACATTGACATGTGTTAACAGAAAGTCAACACGTTCAAAATCCGTAGTGGATACCAATCGTGTGCAGTTCTTTTAAAACTACATCACATCTCTACAGTAAAAAATAAGGTGATGTGTAATAAAATAATAATAATAATAAATGTAATACAACAACTTTTACGGGTGAGATTAAGAACAGCATCCCTCTGCAGTTTTTTCACAACTGCAGAGGATCCTAATCCATCAGCAAAACAATTACAAAACTAAAGAACTGACCTGGACTCGGGCAGGGTTGGCCAGACCCAATAGTCAGGAGTATCACCCCAAACAATGGCGAGATCTCTGGCAGCAAGCATGTAACACTTTTTCCCACTCTTTCTGTCCAACTGAAAGCTCTGCATTTCGAAACTCAATTATTGAGGAACATCCAAAGCTTTAATATTCTGAACCAAACATATTAAACCAACAGCTTTTGGTTGCGACTTATTTTATGAACCAGAACCAGATTTTCAATTCATAATTTAATTACATAAAAAGATAGTGCATTAGGATTTAGAAGTGCAATCTCACAATTACTGATAGACAAATAATCCATGCCTTACTAAAACCAACAGAACAAGACGATCAAAGCAGCATCCAAGTCCAACAAAAATATACACTAAGCTTTTCAAAATGTCCGAAGCATAAACAAATACTGGAGAAGATAATAACATAATATGTGTAAATTCAGGGAAAGGGATAATTATGTAGTCACTTGTAGACGGAATGAGGATACGATCCTCAGATCGTATATTCCTATCATATGTGACCTGGAGTTATTTTTTTTAAAGGATTGGTTGTGGTTGAGGGTTTGATAATTAGATTTGGGTATATAATGATAAGCCTTAATTCAATTAATCAGGGAGTTCGGAAACACAGACAAGATTAATCAGAAATGAAATGATGATGAGTAGTTACTAGTAGGAAGAAAGAAGCAGAAATAAATAATGAATACCTTTTTGGCCTGGTCGATGATGATGGGGTGATCAGAAAGAGCGAGATAGAGGGCTTTCTTAGAAGGCAAGTTGGCAAGCAAAGCAGATTCAGAATGGGATCGGGAAATGATAGAGGTGAAATCGTGAGGGAGAAAACGATCCCAGACAGCGTCGGAATCAGCTGCAGAATAGAAAGTTTTGGAAACAACGGAGAGCCTGCACGCATCCACGGGAGTGGTGTGGGACATTATCTTAGCGATGCATCCTTCCGGCAAGGGCTGAAACTCCATTGATTCTCTTCTTTTCTCTTCTCTTCTCAGCGCACAGCACCGCAATCAGGTGAGGTGAGGGGATGTTATTATGCCTCTACAAAGACGGATTTGAGCGCCAAAGTTGCGTACACATCCTTTTGCCATCTGTGGGCTGCCCTTAAGGCCCATCCCAGTAGTGGGCTCTCTCATGGATCCGGTGGGATCCAGTACAAAAATAAAAAAAGATTCTCTTATTTGAATAGATGAAATATGACATCCCATTTTTTTTTTGGTAGTGAGAGAAAAGAAACAAAAAGAAAACAGAAAAAACTAAAGCCTCAAAAATAAAACTCCTGCAGCATCTGCAGCCAGCGCATTACTAATCCCCTGAAGAGGAGAATAAAAAATCTTGAGTCTATTAGCCGGAGGAGGAGAATCAAATCTGACATCTCATTTATATATGGATATGGTGCAAATTCTGGAACTATACATATAGTATATATGAGAGTAGAGAGCAATACTCACATGTGGATACGATGTCCCACAATGTGTCATATTCTGAAGGTATAAAAAATATTTTTCTTTTGTAAATTGATGTGAGAGAATCACACACACATATATATATATATAAAAACTATTTTGTGAGTTAAATTAAATTTTATTAGGATTTTTATAAGAGGAAATGTTATTAAGATTATTAATAATTTAAATAAATAACTTTTGAATAATCATTTTAAGAAGGTTGTATCAAAAGCATAGTGAGATGAAATTTCCATAATTATTTCCCAATGCACGGCAGCAGCTGTGTTAGACGAGTTTTTTTGAGGGGTCAACAATGACAAACCCAAAAGTTTGTATGAGTGGTGCGAGACATATATAAAATTATTTAATATTCATTTTCTTATTAAGTATAATACATTTTATAATAGATTAATTTGCATATTTTCAACTAAAATCATCGTCTTTTTCCTTAAATTTCATACAAATTTCCAATAATGAGACTGTAAGGTGCATAGAAAGTGGCGAGTTTATTTTCAAGAGAAAAAATGTGTAATTATTTGCCAAAAAAAAAGTGTATTTTTTTACAATAGTAAATTTACATCACCTTTTGCATCTCAATATATAGCATTATTAATTATATTTACTAAAAAGACGGAATTGAATCAACCCTGTATCCACGCGATAAGTGTCATGAATGGCAGTGATAATTTTTATTACACTAAAAGAAATTCAACAATTAACAGCGGTGATTTCTAGTGCACATGGGACTATCGGTAATCTAAGTAATTTTTTTCGAAAATATTTATCAAAAAATCAATTGTCAAGTAAAAAAATAAAATAAAATAAATTTCCACAAAATAATTCAATGAAAAATTAAACCGCCACGAAATTTTTACATTTTTGATGAAAAATCTATTAGTAAATGCATTGATTTCTTTTTTCGAGATTTTTCAGTGAATTATTTCTGCTAAAAAATTTCTCTAACTTAATTTTGAAAAAGAGCGTCAGTCATATTCTGACGGATTTTTCATCAAAAATAAGACACTAGATTCTCGGATAACGAATTGACTACGACTTTCGAGGTTATTACAACAAAAAAGTATTTTAGCAACAATAAATATGTCTTTTAGCATCAATAAAAATTGTCGCAAAACTTTTATCGGTAATTAATTATTTGCTGCTGTATCCAGTGTCAGTAAAAATCTTTTTTACAGCTAGTAAAAGTATGGCCTTTTAGTGGCAATTATTTGCCGTCGAAAATTCAAAAAAGTTTGCTGAAAAAATTCTTGTCGAATTTATTTTTTTTAAAAAAAAGAGGCGTGTGAGGCAACCTTCTCTTCCATTTATGTGACTATTCTACTATTTTCCATCCTCCTTCGTCCTTCACTTTCACGCCAATTCCTTCACTTTCACGACGATGCCAAAGCCAATTGTGACGACAAAGAGGAAGCAGTAGAGGAAGGAGGACCTCGCCAAGTGAAAGCTGGTGATGGGCATGGATTGTTCATCGAAGGTGGAGTAAGGGGAGGGAGGTGGCAAAATGACAAAGGGGTGGGGGCGATAGAGTAACTAATGGTGCATTGGTTTTGCCTTCTCCGAAAGCCGGAAGTTGGTGATAATTTTGGAGTTAGCGGGTGGAAGCTGGTGATGGTTCTACAGGGTATAAGAAGCCGATGACAAATCTATGAGGTAGAGAGTGGCATGATGTATGCATGGGAGATGAACGTGGTGTATGGAAGTGTCGAACCGGTATCTTATATTTAATTGTTTATTTTTTATTTGAATTGAATGTTATATTTGTTTATAATGTGTATATGTATGCATGTATGTTTATCATGTTTATATTTTGAAAATATGTGTTTTCTTGTATATTTGAATGTATATTTATATGTATGGTAATACTTGTTATTTGTCAATGTTTGTCTCCTGATAGAAAGATGATTCTCTATTATGAAGTTATAAGATTTAATTAATAACTTTACATTGTATATGATTAATACTAATTTATTATTTATTATAAGAATAATATAGTATTATGTGCTAATATAGTTATTTTAAAATTTAAAATCTGTGACAAAATATAGTAATATGAAGTATTAAATTTTTAAAATTTTTAGTGAAGAGGTTGATAAATTACTTAATTTAATTTATAATATATATATAATATAATATAATATAATTATTAATTAATATTAATAATAGTAATTTAACTAATTAATTAATAAATTATAAAATATAATATAAAATAAAAGAAAGTGAAAATGTAATACAATATATATATATAATTAAATAAATAATTATTTATATGAGAACAAAAAATTATTAATTTAATTATATGAGAACAATAAATTACAAAATTGTGTGCCTAACTGTCAAACGTACGATCTATACGCATAGGTTTGAGACATGAAAGAATGTGTCAGATCTTTTAGCCGAAAAATGACTTTAAACTAAGACGAATAACAAATATAAGACACATCGATTACTGAGTTTCAAATTAATTGTATAAAAAATTATAATTACAATATAATATGGAATTATAGAAAGTGAAAATTCGAACAATATCAATACTTAATCAATTAAATTAGTGGTAGTGTGACAGATCTTACAGACGAATGATGACTTCAAACTACTAAGAGAAATGATTAATATATAATAGCTCTCAATTACAGTGATACGCATTATGTAATATAGTAATATATTATTGTTATTAACATTTATTTGCATGCATGTAATTGTGTTTGAATTGTTGAAATAATTAATACTCTACTGAATTAGAAAGCTCTAAATTTTAAGTTAAACGATATTAGTTTTGCTTTGATAGGTTAAGTGGCTCTGAGTAGTTTATGATTTGATTGTTCAAGTAACTTATCTTTTGTCATTCACTCGTAATGATGATGATAACTCTAGTGATAATATTATTAGGTGATAAATGTGATAGAAAATTTGAGTAGTGACACAAGTATACCTCTTATGATGATAAAGAAAAGACTAGGAAGGGTGATGTAAGAAAAGGAAGAAGGAAAAACATTACAGATTAAAAAAATAAATTTGCATGCTTTTGTGAAGTAGATTTTCTCACAGACAGAAGTTGCATGGTGGAGCTATTGAAAAATAAGACAAAAATCAAAAGTAGGTGAAATTGATATAAAAGTGATTTCAACAACAAAAATGACGTTATACAAAAGTGTCGTGGAGAGGATATGCCAAATAAAATCGTGAGCTCGACGTCGTTATGATTGCAAAAGTTGAGTGGACAATGCTTAGACTATTGTCTTTGCTGGTGACAGCGAAAGCATGTGTCTCATTACACTCGCCTATCGAGTTGGAGAATAGTTAATTAAGAGAAAAATAATTTCAGCGGTATTTGATTGAAGTTGGGATTAAAGTTTTGATAATGATTGTGATAATAAGTGGAGTAGATGTAATTTTTTTTATTAAATGTAATAAATATAATTGAAAACTCAAAGGAAGACTATCCATGTTTAATGAATGAGTTTAGAAACTGAGAGCATAAGTATCAGAAAAAGTAAAATTTCTTTTAATCTTTAATAAATTGTTCTCAGTCGTTTTAAAATATTTTCATATTAAATCTCTCCTAATGAGTTAAGATAGAAAGCTAACAACTATTCGAGAAGTACTTTCTTTTTTATAAGTAATGTTCCATACGAAATACATCAATCTCCATTCTTGTCTTCAACAGTTAAATATTTGAATTTTCTTAACATTCTTGCATTTTTTTTATTATCCTTGATGATAGTCACATCGTACAATTCTACCAATATGTCTTCTCTAATCTTTAAATCTCTGAGTTAGAGAAATTGTATGGTTCATATCTCTGGATTATAAAAGGCATATAAGTTGACTTCTGTAAGATTTAGCTATCATCGATTATCTGAAATAAAATGCGTAAGAATGTTAATAAAACTTGTATATTTAACAGTTAAAGACAATGATGATGATTGATATATTTCACAACAAACATTGCTTTTAGAAAAATTATACTTCTCAAATTGTAACGAGCAAGATTGGTATCCCAATTCATCAGGAGAGAAACCAACACAAAAACTTTTTAAGCTCAAGCGTAATCAATTCAAAAGCTTAAAAGAAAAATGACTTTTTTTTATATTGATATTCCTAGTTTATAGATTGATTTATTAAATTTTGATAATCTTTCCTTAAATTTCATATTGTATTACATTTAATAAAAAAAATTATGTATATTTTCACTTATCATCATCGTTACTATTGAAATCATAATTTCATTCTTGTCTAAATTTTATTGAGATTAAATTTTTTCAACTACTCTTTAAAATTTGTTAGACGATATTTGCAAGCAAACACATGTTAAAAATATACATATTTTCATTATCACTACTTCACAAATGGTAAGAAATTTCCACAATTTTCTCCCAGAAGCCGAAGCATTTGGCAACCAGCCGACTTGCCTCGTGATCCGCTCAAGGCATCTAGCAAACCGCCAAAACCCAGAGTTAAGTTCTCCCTCCCTTAATCCCTTGGCAAGGATAGACCCCCCGGTAAAAGAGAATTGATGCCATCGATCAAATGTCAGGTGCCTAGCGATCATAGTTAAGAGTTCCACCATAAATGAGGGCAAATTCATAATGCATCACAATAGACAGTTGGAAATTCATCCACCGGAGGCTGATATCCTAAATACAAAAAGGTTACCCCACTTAGTGGGATACTGAAATATAATCCATCAATCATAAGAAATTCCTAAAAGCAATACTATTATATCTTATGCCTTATAGCTTCACGATGAGAGTAACAGTTTGACATAAAAATAGTATACATCACATAGTATGTTCAGAAGTTGAAGCTTCAAATCTGCAAGCAGTGTTCTGCAATCTAAGACGCAAGACCCATGCATAGTTCTGTGAATTAAATTAAACAAAGAACTTTGGTTGCTTAATTGCCTTCCTTAGGCCTAACTTCTATGCCTTCAATAAAGAGACCGCGCTTCCAATTAAGAACCCTTGTCTCGGTAACACTCAGCTGCACTTCATCATCTTCTAGGCCTGAATTGAAGAACTCCCCCATCTCAATCTCCAACCACCCATCACTTCTCACATTTGGACGTTGCAAACTGCCGTGCACTTCCCACTCTTCTATGTTTGGGTCCAAACAGACATTTTTGGTACAACTATGGCCTCCAAATATACCTACTGACAACTCCACAGGACAATCGCGAAACCCACCGGCATCGATCATCTTGAACACAAGATAAGCAGCGTACTGAGTATTTGGGGACAACGCAAGGGTATTTATCTTCCCACGAATTTCAAGCCAGCACACAGCAAGAAGCTCAGCAACTTCTTCGAACCTGTTTTCAAAAGTGATACACAGGGAATACGAGAATATGACATGTGGCACTGAAAGACAAAACATCGATCTGATCCAAGTAAAACAAAAACTCAAGAGCTGACCTGGACTCCGGCATGGTTCTCCAGTTCCAATACTGAGGAGTACCACCCCAAATAATGCCGAGATCTCTGGCAGCAAGCATGTAACACTTTTTCCCACTCTTTCTGTCCAACTGAAAGCTCTGCATTTCAAAACTCAAATCAAATATTGAGGAACATCCAAAGCTTAATATTCTGAACCAAACATATTAAACCACATCTTTTGGTTGCGACTTATTTTATGAACCAGAACCAGATTTTCAATTCATAATTTAATTACATAAAAAGATAGTGCATTAGGATTTAGAAGTTCTCACAATTACTGATAGCCAAATAATCCATGCCTTACTAAAACCAACAGAACAAGACGATCAAAGCTGCATCCAACAACAACTAAGTCTTTTTTCACTAGGTGGGGTGCTACATGGATCAAATGACGTCATTGTACTCTATCATAAACTAAGTATTTAGAAATGTCATATAAATCTAAATCTTTTTTAATTATTTCACTCATAGTCTTTCTTGATCTCCCTCTACCTCTAACTATTGGACTATCTTCCACTTAATCTACTCTTCTTACAGAGGCTTCTAAAAGTCTTCTCCTTACATGTCCAAATCACCTAAAGCGAGATTCTTTCATCTTTTTCACAATAGGTGCTACTCCTACTTTCTCTCCAATACATTCATTCATAATCTTATCTTGTCTTGTATGACCACACTAAGCTTTTCAAAATGTCTGAAGCATAAACAAATACTGGAGAAGAAAATAACATAAATATTTGTAAATTCAGGTAAAGGGATAATTATGTAGTCACTTGTAGACGGAATGAAGATATGATCCTCAAATCGTATATTCCTATCATATGTGACCTTATTACACAATATATAACTTATATTGTTAGTTAGTTATAATAGTTAATCAATGTTAGTTATGACAGTTAGTGTCAATTGGTAGTTACAGTTGGTAGGTAGTCACAATTATTTGTTATCTGTTTCTGTTATTGCATCACAGTGGTTTATATACCACTCTCTGTTCAGTAATGAAAGTACCGACTCTATTTCTCTCAATTCTATGAACTCTAATATGGTATCAGAGCTTTCTTGATTCTGCGTTCATCATTTTTTTCTTCTCTTTCTTTGTTCTTCATTCATTTTGTTCGTTCATTGTTCAAATCGCAAATCTCGCTCTTGGTGATGATTTCACCAATCCATTTCTCCTTCATCCTTCTGATAATCCTGGATTGTTACTTGTTTCTCAGCCATTAACAAGTGACAATTACAATTCATGGAGCAGATCGACGAAGATAGCTTTGAGTGCCAAGAACAAATTTGGATTTGTTGAAGGTTCAATCCCAAAACCTGATGGTATTGATCTTGTGCTTCTTGCTTCTTGGGAATGAAACAACAATGTTGTTAGTTTTTGACTGTTACATTCAATTTCTAAGGAATTTTCTGCAAGTGTGATTTACTCAGATTC
The DNA here is from genome assembly GCA_029884605.1 of Ormosia emarginata. Classification (NCBI taxonomy): domain Eukaryota; kingdom Viridiplantae; phylum Streptophyta; class Magnoliopsida; order Fabales; family Fabaceae; genus Ormosia; species Ormosia emarginata. The sequence continues at coordinate 3,182,747 of JAQQTP010000070.1, read as the reverse complement.
TGCTCAGGCCATTAGGAATGATCTTAGGGATCGGTTTCAACAAAGCAATGGGCCAAGATTGTTTCAATTGAGGAAAGATCTCGAGTCTTTCACAAGGTTCTCTATTACTTCACCAAACTCAAAATTATTTGGGAAGAATTGAGTGATAATCGGCCTTTGGTTCATTGCACGTGTTGGAGTCAAGCCACTACAGGATTACCTTCAATCTGAGTATGTAATGTGTTTGTTGATGGGTTTAAATGACTCATTTTCTCAGACTCGTGGTCAAATACTGCTAATGGAGCTACTCCCTCCTATTAACAAGGTTTTCTCCTTGGTGTTGTTCAGTCTCAAATCTCGTCTTCACAAGCAGCTTTTGCTGTGAAAACAGTTGGTTCTAAACAGAATTCTGAATCTGTACATAAATCTGGGCACAAAGATTAGGCCCTTGTGTACACACCGTGGTGATTATGGTCATATTAAAGAGAAATGTTTCAAACTTCATGGTTTTCCCTTTCTGTTATTGCATCACAGTGCTTTATATACCACTCTCTGTTCAGTAATGAAAGTACCGATTCTATTTCTCTCAATTCTATGAACTCTAATAGATCTAGAGTTATTTTTTTATAAGGATTGGTCGTGGTTGAGGGTTTGATAATTAGATTTGGGTATAGAATGATAAGCCCTAACTCAGTTAATCAGGGAGTTCGAAAACACAGATAAGATTAATCAGAAATGAAATGATGATGAGTAGTTACTAGTAGGAAGAAAGAAGTAGAGATAAATAATGAATACCTTTTTGGCCTGGTCGATGATGATGGGGTGATCAGAAAGAGCGAGATAGAGGGCTTTCTTAGAAGGCAAGTTGGCAAGCAAAGCAGATTCAGAATGGGATCGGGAAATGATAGAGGTGAAATCGTGAGGGAGAAAACGATCCCAGACAGCGTCGGAATCAGCTGCAGAAAAGAAAGTTTTGGAAACGACGGAGAGCCTGCACGCGTCCACGGGAGTGGTGTGGGACAGTATCTTAGCGATGCATCCTTCCGGTAAGGGCTGACACTCCATTGGTTCTCTTCTCTTCTCTTCTCTTCTCTTCTCAGCGCACAGCACCGCAATCAGATGAGAGATGAGGTTATTATGCCTCTGCAAAGACAAATAGCGAGTAAACCTGTACTTTGATCCGTGAAATTGTAAGTATCGTTCATATTCATTTTTTATATATGGGAAATTTTATTTTAGTCCTGAAATATTAATTTATATGATTAATTTGGTCTTTATTAAAAATTAATATAATAGAATTTAAAAATTAAATTGATGGTATAAATTAATATTTTAAAAATTAAAATAATTTTTTTAATATGTCAAAGATAAATGTGACTTGTAAATATAATTTCAAATATTAAAGTAGAAGTTTATTTATAAGCATTAACTTTGTGTTTGCATATTTTTTTTCATTAACTGTCAAAGAAAAAAAGGAATAAATGTTTATTTGGAAGATTTTAACTTAAAACGTATTCTACCTCATTTTAAATTAGACATTTAGAAGGAAGATGGGAGAAATGATTCCTCCTGTATTCCGTTCCGTTCTTATGCATTTTAAAACTTCTAAACATAAAAAATTATTTTCATTCTCCCTATTTTCTTTCTGTTTTTTTCTTTATCTGTCATCCAAACATAGCGTAAAGTTGCGTACATGTGCTTTTGCCTTCCGTGCGCTACCCCTACGGCCCATCTCAGTAGTGGACTCTCTCCCGGATCCGGTGGAATCCAGTACAAAAATAATGAAAAAAAAAATTCTTATTTGAATAGATTAAATATGACACCTCATTTATATATGGATATGGTGCAAATTCCGGAACAATATATATATATAGTATATGAGAGTAGACAGCATAATCACATTTGGATACGATGTCCCACGGGGAGTATATTTCTAAATGTATAAAAAAATATTTTTCTTTTGATTATTCGCTACCTTCTTTATTTTTTCCTTTTTTTGTAATCCATGACTTGTAAGTAATTATTTTAATTTATTGACAAAAAAAGATTAGTTCTAATTTAATATATTTATTTAAATATTTAAATAATATTATTATTCTTATGTTATTTTTATATTAATTTCAGGTTATGTTTTTTTGTACATTACAATTAAAGTTTGCTTGGAATTGCAATATATTTTTAGTGCGATTAATTATTATTGAGTTCATTTTAGATTATATAATTTTTCATTTTGAAGATTAAGAAAAAATAAATAGATCTTTAAATTCGATAAAGAAATGAGAATAAGAATAGTGTCATTTCTAATTAAATATTATCTTATTTATCATAAAGTCCACAAAGGCATAACACAACAACTAAATAAACAATTTAGAAATTTTTATCATCTTTTATTTGAGTAAAAGATGATAAAAATAAACAATATCATATATAATCTTTAAAAGAAAATATAATGTTATAAACAATATCAACTAAATAAAATTTTTTCTTAACAATCATTAGATATGTTTTTAAAAGAAAACTAATCTTTAAAACAATAACATATTCATAAAACAAAATTATAAAACAAGAAGTTGCTATGGTATTCATAAAGATACTGTACCTAGGTGATTTATTAAACATTAGTTAGTTATTGTTTTTATCATAAATGTTTAAAAATTTATTATATATAATGTTTGTCAACTCATCTTAAATACCTATACCTTTAAAAAAGATAAGTATAAAAGTAACTTCTTATAAAACAATATCATAATGTAACCTTATATATATATAAAAGACATATTTAGTGAGAGAAATTTTTATTGTGAGAGGGTAAAAATAATAAATTTTGACCATATAATTATATATAGATGATCAAAATTAAAAGTTACTTAAAGGTCATGTGACCACTTAAAAAAGTCAAATGCATTTATGTTTTAATCTTAACTACTTTATTGATAAAATTCATTTCATTAAACATGTACCCCACATTCATTCATACACACATCATAATATATATATATATATACATATATATATATATATATAATTCAAAGGTCATTTCAAGGAAACTTCTGTCAAATGTCACATATTAGTGAACTTTTTTCTCTTGAAAACTTAAAACTACTTATTTTAGGAACATTTTTTGAAAAAAAATCAACAATTATCAGCAATAAATTTTTTATATTCGTAATTTATTATAGCTAATGATATACTGCCATTATCACTGTATTTTGAGATGAATATTCAGTTGAGAGGTGGGTAGTTACTATTCTTCAATGCTGGCATAATGTGTGACCCCGTGCATTTCTCAACTGCTTATTATTATCTTTTTTTAACCTCATTTTTTTCATTTTCTATTCTTAATTTGTTTTCTTTACTTTTATTCTCTTTCCCCTCTTCCTCGATAGTCATTCTTTCTCTTCCCTCCTCGTGCGCATCTCTACGTTTTCCTCCCTCAAACTTTGCTTCCATGCATCTTTTTTTTCCAGCTAATTAATGGTGGTGGAGTTGATTTCACCAATGGTATTCGTTGTTGGTTTTGTTAGGGTTTAATGAAGTTGGCTAATTGATTAGCGTCAGGTTCCAACCTTAGCTTTCTCTCCAATGTTTTTGCCCATAAATTGATGTATTGTTGCTGTAATTCTTATCAGTTGCTTTAACCTCTTTGTTTTTGCTTATAAGTTTTCGCTAATTTGATTTTTGTTTCTTTAAATCTTGTTTGTTTACTTGTTCCATGGCTGCTTGATTTGATGCATTTGAGAAAATCATTCTGGTAAAGAAGTGTTGGAGGGTCAAGGTGCGGGTTGTACGTCTGTGATACCTTCCAAGTTTCAACAACAACCAAACATAAAATCATCAATAGCATTGAGATGGTTTTCATGGACGAATCTGTTATTAGTTTTTTCCTTTTTTCTAATTTCATTTGGGTATTTTAATTTATATTTTAGATTGGGTTGTTCATCAATTCAAATAGGATTAATCTGTTAGTAATTTGTTTGTTGGTTCTTAAATGATTTGTTTATTCAAATGCAGGGATGTACCACACATGCATTAGTCAGAAAAACTTTAGTATACAAGTTCAAGTCCTTGCTTTCTGAAGGGGAAGTCTATGTCATAACATACTTTAGTGTTGGTGGTAATATAGTTGAAGGATATTGTTAAACAATCCTGGTATGTATTCATTCATCGTTAAACCTTAACTTATTAGTGTAGTTTTAATTGTTAATGTTATTGGTACTATGTTTTTAAAAAGTTATGAATGTGATTTTAGTATGCTACATGATATTTTATACTTTTCCTTTTATGTTTAGATCTTCTCATTCCACGTGATGAATTGAAGAACTTATGTCGAATTGAAATATAAAAGTTACTTCATTCAAATGGAAGATATCAAAAGGAATTTGATTCAATGCCATTACCCCCTCATTCTCCAATGAATGAATTTGAAAATCGTTTCATTGTTGATGAGTTAGACTACAACAAAGATGAAATGAAGAAAGTTTTTAATAGGTAGTTATCTTCTATAAATGAAGACTAGAAGTTGATTTTCGATGAAATTATAGATGTTGTAAGAAATGAGAAAATGAATTTTACTTTGTGTATGGTTATGGTGGAACTAGAAAAACTTTTGTCTGAAAAACTTTGTCAGTAGCTATTCAGGTTGAAGGAGAAATTGTACTGAATGTTATGTCAAGTGGAATTGCTTCACTTCTCCTATCGGGAGAAAGAATAGTTCATTATAGATTTTCAATTCCACTAATACTTACTGAGTTGTCAACATGCAACATTAAACAAGGCAGTTTGAAAGCAAAGCTTTTTCAACAAACAAGTCTTATTATATGGGATGAAGCATGCATGGTAAATAAAATTTGCTTTTAAGGCCTTTGATCGCACTCTAAGAGACATTATGAGGTTTTCTAACAATAATGCTGTAGAAAAACCTTTTGGTGGAAAAAATATTGTTTTTGACGGATGTGAACATCCAATTTTGTCCGGAACATTTTATAAAATAAAAATAAAAAAAGAAAAGAAAAAAGAGGGAAATAAAAGGAAAATGACCCATCTTTAATTTATAACCCATGATCTAATTCATTGACTCATTAACTCATAACCTATGATCTAACCCGTTAACCCATCAACCCATAACTCATTATCTAACCCACAACTCATATACCATTAAAGTTATCCTAAACCAACCCCAACACTCATCCTAAATGAACTATAACTTATCATCTTAAACAAACCATGACTCATCCTCAACCCCAGCACTCATCATAAACAAACTATAACTCATCCTAAACAAACTATAACTTATCTTCCTAAATAAATTCTAGTCACATTCTAACTTAAACACTTCAACCTAATCTCATCCTATAAAAACCCACAACCCATACATAAAACAAACTTAAAAACAAACTTCAGCTTTAACATAAATTTTGGCATACAATTAACACCCTACCATATTTGTTTTTCTCACGTAGCTTTTTTTGGCAGCCTCACCATCACCATCCCCTTTGCAACTACTTCACCTTCCTCACCTCACCATCCTACCACCCATCCAAAATCATTCACTGCCACACATAGAACCACCCCAAGCCATAGCCACCACAACAACTACAAATCCATCCAAACCATTAACCACCTCTCGTCATAAGCTTCGACTACTAACAACCCACTCCTTCCATCAAGCAAAACACCCAAACAACAACCACTATTACCGCGCAGGCTCACCTTCGTCCCTTTGCCATAGCTGTCACCAGCAACCCACCAAACAGACAGTAACTGAGCCGCACCAGTTTACTCAGTCCAGAACCAACCAGCACCGTCACCGCCACCGCGAAAACCAGAATCGCGTTGCGCCACCGGAACCCTTGACTAGCATCACCGAGTCGCCCACACCCACAGAACCTAACCGCCAAATCGGAAAACCAGATCTCGCATCGTCTCTCGTCTGTACCAAATTTGAAATTGTCAATCCGACGAAACTGAAGCCACCCACACCGCGCCGCCAAAGTTGCTACCTGAAACCGAGCGAGTCACCCACCCACGAACTGAATCCGCACCATCGCTCTAGGAACAACCGCGCCACGCCATATCTGAACCACCGCACTGCGCCGCACCAGTCACCGTTCCTCACTAGACTCAGACTGCCGCAGGAACACTTGAAGACCCCTCCCCTCTCATCTTGGTTTTTAAATTTCGCAAAGCAGCAATGGAAAGTCCTGACGTCATGTTGCTCACGGAAACAAGATAGAGAAACAGATTAGAAGTCAGGAAACCAAGTTTATACGGACAGATAAAAGTACTAAAGTTAAAAAACCTAAGATGGACCGCGGTATCCGACTTCCCACCTAATAAAGTAGAGAGAAGATCATCACTAGGGGTATTAAGGACAGTTCTGATATTAATATTCCCCTGTTTTTCGGCATTCTTGACTATAAATTTAACGGTCTTAAACTCCTCTGGAGTCATATCGCCCTCCTCCTTCTCAAATAGAATAGTAAGAGTACTCCACGCATCCGACGTCCAATACAATGGGAACTTGGACTCCCTGATGACCTTTAAAAAGAAGGGATAAAACTCCTCTGCCACCATAACTTTGAAGAACTTTGTCTTAAATCCTTTGAAGCTATCTTGGAAGATATCAAAGGACTTACGACCACTTCTGGATCTGATGGTGAGCCAGTTCTTTTGCTCCGTCGAGGCTTGAGGGCACACCCAAGTATAAAAATAGAAAAAAGGTGTTGACCGAGTACCGTAGCTCCATTATCCTGCAAAACCTTTCAAAGGCTATAATATGGCCCTAGCCATTAGGATGAACCTGGGTCAAAGCTACACACAGGGTCCGGAGAATGGCAATATAAAAATCTGAGAAGGGAAGTCATAGTCCCAGCTTCACAAAAAGAGCTTTGTACAGGAATATGAAGTGTGAGCCTGCTTCCCGGCTTGAGCACACCTTTTCGTTCCACTTCGGGCACACAACCTAAGACTCGTTATCTTGTGCCTTTTTGTTTGTCAAATGAAGGTAATCCAGCGACTGTCGAAGGATGGTCTGGGAAGAAAATTTGAAAAGATGTTTCCAGACATCTATCCATACCAATGGGTATGTTAACCCTGGGCCATTGTGAATTTGAATGAGATTTTCTTCAGCTGGTTCACCGACCTCGGGGGCCAGTACCCTGGCTTTGGCCCCTCTCCTACCTCTTGCCATGAAGACCTTGAGAATATCAAAAGAGGCCAGTGAGTAACTGTCAGAATCATTTAAGCAAAAGATTCAGACACAGAAAGAGGCAAACGAGGGAATCCGCACCTATATACCAGCCTCCCTTCCCTCCCAAAATTTTGAATTTTAAAAGGACACCTCCGCCGTGCACGGCGCGGGGGAGATAGAGTTCCCAAGGGAAAAAAGAGAAATTCAAAAAACCTAACTCAACTTCGTAAAATAGCAAAAGATAGAAATGGGCTCCGCTGAGGAACGCATTTTATTGTTTAAAAACTATAGAAGCAAGCAAGAAAGAACACATCAATAAGGATGAGAAATAGGGTTTACCTTAAAAAGAAGAACTGTCGAAGAAGGAACTTGAAATGGATGAAGAACACCATGCAACTACTCTGACACTCCAAAGCTCTCAGAAGAATACTCAGAAATGGTAAAAGGTGAGAACGATGCACCCACAACCTCTATTTATAAAGGCTGAAACGGTTAGGGGGCATTCTCGTCTCTATGGCCCAGTATTCAAAAAACGGTCATTATAGCGCGCAGTGCACTAGGCACGTCCACCCAGCTAAAACGTGTCGTGTGGCCCTCACAGTTGTAGAGGCAGTTGAAATGACAGTTGCACAGTTGAAAAGACGGTTGTGCAGCAACTCACACGTCACACGACCCCCGAAGGCTAAGTTCGGAAAACTTGCTCTAAACCCTGGCTTAAACTGGAGTAACCATTTTTGTTTAAGAGTTTCAGTACGGACACCAACAACCCAAGAGAAATCAATACAAAGTCCCCAGATGAAATATTTGAAGCTTACTACTTCAACTGTTCCAATCAAACACCAAGCTGGGGGCATGATAGCGCTATTCTGATGCAAGCGTTGGACTTACCCCGCCCAATTATAAAAGACTATGGACAGCAAAAAGAAAGAAAGGAAAGAAGAAAAGAAGATACAAGACAAAAATTCAAAAAGAGAAGAATTTTTATTAACTTATTCTCATTCCATACATCATCTTACATCAAATAAAGAGGGAAAAGAAAACATGGAGACATAGAATGCATAAAGAAAGAGCCAGGTCGTGTCATATCTATATTTCCCTTGCGGCACGCAGAGTCACCATCACCACCACCGCTCCCCCAGAACTTGCACCGGCCTCTTGAAAAAGTGGATTAACTTTGAAGAACCTTGGCAAACCGGAATCAGGGATCCGGGATGCCAAATCTTCTACATTGTCTCCTTCATAATGATAATAAAGGCCGAGATGCACTCTCTTTTGATGGATGAGGCGCAACCGTTCATGAAGGGGATCGTCCCACCGGAGCCTTAGCCGGTCTCATGATCACCCCAAGTTGCTTCAAGCCATGGAGCAGCTTTAATAGTCCCTCTTGCCTACCTAAGGAATTGTTCAGGGCGAAGCAACCATTACATCCCCGAGAAAGAACAAAGAGAGTGAGCACTCAGAAGACCTCCGTCCAACACGACAGGTAACACAGACCTCCCCAGTGACGGCGGATATCAAACAAGTAACTACAGTACGCTGAAGAAGAAAACCACTTGCTGTTACTGCACTAAGGAAGAAAAGCACCCACCAGAAAAGTCATTTGTAGAAGGGCAAAATAGTTTCAGGTATTTCAGAAAAAATAAGAACATTATAGTATTCGCAGAGGGCGAAACCCTCCTTGCACATGAACAAAACACACAGAGAGCCATTATATGAACCAGATCACACTCTCAAGCGAAGTTACAAAGCAAGGAAAATACAACAGAAGAAGTGATAGCTTTAAAGCAAACACTTCTCTTTTTTTATAGAAGAAGCAAAGCATTTTGATTGGATCCAAGAGCAACGTACCAGTTGCACGAGTTAAGCTACGCCTTAATGCTCTTTGATTCTGATTAGACAAAGGAGAAGCGTACATTTGGGAAACATCATAGAATTAATATCTCTTTTAAAAAGGGTCTTTAATTCCAAATAAAGTCAAAATAACAGTTTCCTGAGGAAGCCCAATACCGATAAAAAATGAGTAAAAAGACAAAAAGGCCTGTGAAACCATGCACGGGGGAAAATGACACATCTCAGATGACGGGATGGTACAATCCTGGAGGTACTCCATAAATAGAGGACCTCAGCCCTTAAGGATTCCCACATCCACTAAGTGCCACGGATTCCTTTCAGAGTTCGATACCTTGACACTTAATTGTTCCACCTAAGCGCCAAGCTGGGAGTAACTGTTCTGGACCGTGGTCTGGGATCCCACCCGAAGGGATAAACCCTGTATGCACACCACCAGACTCTGGCATCAGCACCCCGGTTAGGACCATCTAGACAAGGGCACCCGTCGCAAACCCTAACGGTACTCCTTAAGTCTGCGTAGATTTTAACAACTGCTAATCATGACATTTAGAGTGTGGGGACCACAACTACCTGCAAACAACAAGTGGCCACTAACGTGACAATCTCGATATTCTAGGGATCTGCCTGGACGATCGTGGGAAAGAGGCACCCTCCGTCAGGGACTTGCCTAAACGATCTTGGGGAGGAGGCACCCCCCATCAAGCTATGATCTCAACGTACATGCACCCACGCGGAGCGCGTGAGGACTCTGCAAATGCTCTATAAGTATCATACTAAGTCATTCTAACGAAGTAACTTGCAATCTCATAGTATATACCCTTCTAGTGTATTATCTAACTTGAGCGTTAGAGTCCCTTTGCAGGTACCCAACCCCCTCTTCAAGGGTCCTGGTGGCAGTAGCTGCACGTGAGGAGGAAACTACCGTACACGTGTCTACTCAGGCACCCTCTATTTCTACATCAGAATAAGAACAATAAATTATTTATTTAATTATATGAGAACAATAAATTACAAAATTATGCGCCTAACTGTCAAACGTACGATCTATACGTATAGGTTGGAAACATGAAAGAATGTGTCAGATCTTGTAGCTGAACAATGACTTTAAACTAAGACGAATAACAAATATAAGACACATCGGTTCTTGAGTTTCAAATTAATTGTATAAAAAATTATAATTATAATTTTATAATTATAATAAAAATTATAATATGAAATTATAAAAGTAAAAATTGGAACAATATCAATACTTAATTAAATTAGTGGTAGTGTGACAGATCTTACAGATGAATGATGACTTCAGACTACTAAGACAAATGACTAATATATAATAACCCTCAATTACGGTAATACAAATTATGTAATATAGTAATCTGTTATTGTTATTAACACTTATTTGCATGCATGTAATTGTGTTTGAATTGTTAAAATAATTAATACTCTACTGAATTAGAAAGCTCTAAATCTTAAGTTAGACGATATTAGTTTTGCTTTGATAGGTTAAGTGGCTCTGAGCAGTCTATAATTTGATTGCTCAAGTAACTTATCTTTTGTCATCCACTCGTAATGATGATGATGACTCTAGTGATAAGATTATCAGGTGATAAATATGATACAAAGTTTAAATAGTGACACAAGTCCACCTCTTATGATGATAAAAAAAAAAGACTAAGAAGGGTGATGCAAGAAAAGGAAGAAGGAAAAACATTACGGATTAAAAAAATAAATTTGTATGCTTTTGTGAAGTAGATTTTCTGACAGACAGAAGTTGCATGGTGGAGTTGTTGAAAAATAAGACAAAATTCAAAAGTAGACAAAATTGTTATAAAGAGTGATTTCAACAACAAAAATGACGTTATACAATAGTGTCATGAAAAGGATATGCCAGATAAAATCATGAGCTCAACGTTGTTATGATTGGGAAAGTTGAGTGGGCAGTGCTTAAACTATTGCTTTTGTTAGTGATAGGGAAAGCATGTGTCTCATTACACTCGTCTATCGAGTTAGAGAATAGTTAATTAAGAGAAAAATAATTTCAGGGGTATTTGGCTGAAGTTATGATTATGATTTTGATAGTGATTGTGATGATAAGTGGAGTAAATGCATTTTTTTTATTAAATGTAATAAATACAATTGGAAACTCATAGGAAGACTATCAATATTTAGTGAATGAGTTTAGAAATTAGGAGCATCAATATTAGAAAAAGTAAAATTTATTTTAATTTTTAATAAATTGCTCTCGGTCATGTCACAAGATTTTCATATTAAATCTTTTTTGATGAGTTAAGATAGAAAGCTGACAACTATTCAAGAAGTACTTTCTTTTTTCTAAGTAATGTTCCATATGAAATATATTAATCTTCATTCTTATCTTCAACAGTTAAATACTTGAATTTTCTTAACATACTTGCATTTTTTCTTATGCTTGATGATAGTCATATCATATAATTCTACCTATATGTCTTCTCTAATCTACAAATCTATTTGAATTAGAGAAATTATATGGTTCATATCTCTGAATTGTAGAAGACATATGAGTTGACTTCTGTAAGATTTGACTATCTTCGACTATTTGAAATAACATGCGTAAGAATGTTAATAAAACTTATATATTAAACAGTTAAAGACAATGATGATGATTGATATATTTCACAACGAACATTGCTTTTGAAAAAATTATGATTCTCAAATTATAGCAAGCAAGATTAGTATCCCAATTCATCAGGAGAAAAACCAACATAAAAACTTTTTAAGCTCGAGCATAATTGATTCAAGAGCTTAAAAGAAAAATGACTTTTTTTTTATATTGACGCTCCTTGTTTATATATTGATTTATTAAATTTGGACAGTCTTTTCTTAAGTTTCATATTGTATTACATTTAATAAAAAAATTATGTATGTTTTCACTTGTCATCATCGTCACTTTCGAAATCATAATTTCATTCTTGTCTAGATTTTATTGAGATTTAATTTTTTCAACTACTCTTTAAATTGTTAGACGATTGCAAGCAAACACATGTTTTTTACTTCTCTCCATGATACTATGCTATAATGCCATTTTCATTGGTGTTGTCATTATTGATAAAAAGTTTCATTTGCTTTTGGTTTCTTTTTTATTCTTCAGCTTTGCCATCAAAGAGCTTTTGTTCACCAAAAAAAATTACTTAAAATCATGTAAATTCATTATTATAATATGCAATATTTTTTTCCTTCATTTTTTATATCTCATTACTTAGTTTTGTCCTCATCATCAAAAGGTGGAACCATTTTTAGTATGTAAACTTTCGATCTTATCAATCGCTTGAAAATGTTATTGTTAGAGTTATCATCCTTACTATTAGTGGAAGACGAAAGATGAGTAGAGCAGTCAAATCTCAAACTGCTCAAAATCACTTATATAGTGATTCCAATCCACCAGATTTTTTTTTTCAATAATAGGTATTTTCTGGCAGAATATCCACTGAAAATTTCCTACTAATCTTTTCGCTAGTTTTCAAAGGATATTCCATTAGAAAAATGTCACGATTTGATATGTTGCCTTTTTTTTTTCCAGCAACCAAATTTGCTAGTAATTTTCGGTCGATTTTTTTTCAACAAGCAAAAATTTCCCAAAAATTTGCTAGAACTTGAAATTTTTGGCAGATTTCAAGAAATTATCAGTAAATATAGTCGCCGATAATTCAAGAATTTCTTGTAGTATCAGGTTAAATTAATGACTTGCTCATTATAATTTTACTCAAAATTCAGTTTAATTCTTATAGTAAAAAATCATTTAAAAAAGTACTTATAGTTTTTTAAATACAAAATAATCCCTATTGGTTGGGTTTGTTTCCTATTTAGAGTGAAATTATAGGAAACTAATAGGGACCATATATTTTGCATTGTTTGAAAATTAGAACCATTTTACATTGTTAAGAAATTATGAGGATCTTTTTTAAAAAAATTTAAACTGTAGGGACTAAATTGAATTTAGACTGAAACTATAGGGAACAAATGAGTAATTTAACCTTTTTATTATTTTCCTTTGTCATGATTTTTATTACTTTGCCTTGCTTTGTTTGAATAGGTAACACAACATTGCTTTCACCTAATTGTTATTTTAATTTTTAATTAATGTTTTTTTAAAAAATTCTTCATTGTTATTTTAAAATTTTTAATTAAATATGAATAAATAATAAAAATATAATAATTAATTTTAACTTGAATAAAAATCATTAAATCAATAACAAATTAAGAAATTATTATTAAAAATTTATTAGAGAGTATGATAAAGAGTATGTTATATTTGGTGCAAAGAATAAAATTTCATTGGTATGATGTGATATAATATATAATGAAAAACAGTTCTACAATTTGGTCTACGAGATATAATATGAAATAAAATCTAAAATATGAATTTTCATTTTAAAAATAATATTTAAGATTAACTTTTATATTTTCCTTCAAAAGCAGGGGTAAAGGCTGAATTTAAGTCAGATGATGTTAGGCATGTTAGAGTTAGATAGATTAATGAAGAGAAAATCGAACGAGGATATATTACATAAAAAAATGTGGAATGCTATTATACAAAAATATAGATCTCATTCCCTCGTTTTGTGGAAGAATGAGATTCCACAAATTTGCGGAATAAAATTTAAAATAATAATGGCATTCCGTAACTTTTTTAATTAACAAGTGCATGAATCCTCTAATTCTATAATTGAACATGGAATAACATTTCATATTCCTTCATATCAAATATAAAGTATCATAGTTCCAACTTATAATAAGAAAGAAGAAATAATCATATCAAAATAATCACTTTATTTTTATTAAATTTAAAAATTATTTTAACTCGCTACATGTTAAAATTTCCAAACAAACTCTTTAAAAAGGTTTTCATAAAATTATCTTTTAATTCAGTTCTCATCTAAGGTTCAAAAAATTAAGAACAGAATTGTCATGTTATCATGTGTTTATTTTTATGATAGTCTTTTTGATATGCGAAAGTTTAGGAAGACGGAATATTGTCTTTTAGAAAGAGCTTATAGCATTACTTATAGATCAATTTTGATTTTTTTATTTATTTTTATCTTATATTATTTTTTATACTTCTTTTAATATTATTTATTATATATATATTTTTTTTATTATTTTTTTTACTAAATCATATATTTTTTATAAAAGATGCGTATAGTGCATACAACTCTTTAAAAAATATGATGATGTTTATTCTTTATAGATAATTTATCATTTTTTTACGTACTTATAGATAATTTATTAATGAAAGACCACAAACAGAAATTGAGCTAAATACCTTTTCATCAAAGTTGATCCTACTAATTGGGCTGACTCCAATTGGATGCTATATTGTGTTTACATATTTTTTTAATGTTTTAAACTGATTAGACTTGGGGATAAAGTTAAATAGAAATATAAGTTTTAGAAAGTTAAATACAAAATCAATGAAAGGATTTAAATTAATTCTAATTCCAACGAGGTGGTTTTCACTCATATTTAAGGGTGGAAATTGTTGGTCTGTCACAAATTCTTGTTTTGATGAGTATGTAATAAATATGTAATAAATTAATATGTGAAAGATTTAAAAGATATGTAAGATATTTATAATTTTAATAAGAAGTTAAGAATGTTATAAAGATTGTGTAAGGATGATTGTTTATTAAGTAAGTTTTTGTAAATTATAAATATTTGTATTATGAAATTATTATGGTTAGGAGAATGACAATCAGAGTGAGTGATAGATTGTTAGGTTTATAAATGCTTGTAAGGTAGCCTATTTTTTTTTATAGTAGATTTGAGTCTTTTTATATCTAAATGTAGGTATATTAAGTAAAATTGTGTTAAATTATGCATGATTTATTTGTTATATATATTTTTTAATTATTAATATTTATATATAAATTTGTGAAGTATATGTCAGCATGTAAAGGAGATGTGATATTTCCCAACTTCTCCTCACAAGTGGTATCAAAGTGGTGGAAGCACAAATATGTGATTAAAAGATTTGCTTTGTGATACTGGTTATGGTTTGAAGATTTGAAATATACAATTTATTGATTAGGCAACATGTTTTTATGAATGGTGGTAAGTGTATCAAAAGTCTTATTGATATTAAGGTCAGGCGTCATGTCCTATTAATAACATCGGATTTGATAATTTGAAAGATGTAATTTGTTGCAGTTTGATGATAATATTTTAAAGAATGTGTGTTTCATTATGAATGGCTGTACAATGTGTTGAATGTATTCTCTCACTTGTTTTAATGAAAATTATCCAAATAGATGGATCATATCTTCCCACGTGATGGTCTTAGGGAAGTGCAAGAAATATAAAGAAAAAGAAAAAGATGGGCTCTTGCCCAGATGAACATAGTGAAAGGAAGGGAGTATGCATGGAACATGGATTACACACTTTCATCTCATTGGATAAATATGGGGTTCTTAGCCCTTAGCCTTTGTAACTAGATCTCCTTTGATTTTGTTTTGTATTTTTTAATAATCTAAAAGTGGTTATAAGGGTAATTGGAGTCAAAATGGCCATTAGTCCTTTCTTCTTCGTGGTCTATTAGATGCGATATTGGGTATTTGCCCACAAAGTTGTTTTGAAATTTGTATTTCTTCTCACTTTGAATAACCAGTGAGTATCTCATGCTTTGCTTTAATTTCTTAAATTCAACTAAAGTATTAAAATAAATATATATTAAAAGGGAGAAAATATTTAAAATTGAAAATAAAATTATACAGAATTAGATTAAAAAAATTAAATATGAAATTAAAAAAAAAAAGATAACTTAAAAATAACTTGTAATTATTTAAAAGAAAAGTATAAAAAGAAATTAAACCTCTAAAGGAGATATATATATGCTAATGGGAATTGATGTTTCATGTAATATGATAATATAACGAGAAAGATAAACACAATTTTTATTACAAATAAATCTACTATAATTAGTTAAAAAATCCATTAATTATATTAAAAATAAATTATATTTTTATCTCTCAAATATGACCTATTATATTAATTACTCAACAAGATGGGAGAATCTTGTGGATTAAACGCTTTCTTTCTTTAAAAAAAAAAAAAAAAAAAAAAAAAAAAAAAAAAAAAAGAAAAGAGCAACAACACTAAAAGAAAAATTAATGTCGATTCCATATGATTTTTAATTTCTCCCCCCAATTTCGCAGGACCCTCCCCCTCGCAGGAAGGTGGCGACCATCTTCGTTAGGCCTAACTCTTATTACTTCACGTTCACAAGCACCTTAGGCCTAACTTCTATTCCTTGAAGAAAGAAACCGTGCTTCCATAAATTAGTCTTTGTTTCCATAACACTCAGCTGCACTTCATCATCTTCGAGGCCTGAATTGAAGAACTCCCCCATCTCAATCTCCAACCACCCATCACTTCTCACATTTGGACGTTGCAAACTGCCGTGCACTTCCCACTCTTCTATGTTTGGGTCCAAACAGACATTTTTGGTACAACTATGGCCTCCAAATATACCTACTGACAACTCCACAGGACAATCGCGAAACCCACGTGCATCGATCATCTTGAACACAAGATAAGCAGCGTACTGAGTATTTGAGGACAACGCAAGGGTATTTATCTTCCCACGAATTTCAAGCCAGCACACAGCAAGAAGCTCAGCAACTTCTTCGAACCTGTTTTCAAAAGTGATACACAGGGAATACGAGAATATGACATGTGGCACTGAAAGACAAAACATCGATCTGATCCAAGTAAAACAAAAACTCAAGAGCTGACCTGGACTCCGGCATGGTTCTCCAGTTCCAATACTGAGGAGTACCACCCCAAATAATGCCGAGATCTCTGGCAGCAAGCATGTAACACTTTTTCCCACTCTTTCTGTCCAACTGAAAGCTCTGCATTTCAAAACTCAATTATTGAGGAACATCCAAAGCTTAATACTTAATACTGAGGAGTGCGTATCACTAGAGTGGAAACAAAGCCTTACCTTAAAAGGGTTAGGTCTATTTTTTAAATGTATGATTTAAGTTTAATTTATTTACTTGATGTGAGTCATTATTAAAGTTTAATTTGAAAATTTATTTAAAAATTTATTTTGTCAAAAAACTTTTAAATAACTTAATAAATTTGTCTCTAAATAAATTAATAAGATAGACTAATGAATTTAAATTTTTAAATTTTTATATAAGTTAATAAACTTAAATTTTAAAAAAGTATTATATTATTTATTAAAATAATTAAATTATATAAATATTAAAATTTTATAATATATATAAAAATAATATATATAATTAAATAGACTAACTTATTAATCTTAAAAAACTTTTTTAAAAATTTAAAATTTAACTCATTTAATTAATTAATTTTTTTTTAAATTTTAATTTAATATTTTTATTAAACAAATCAGGTCAAACTAAACTTTAATTAAATTAGGCCATAAACTTTCAACTAATCACTTAACTTATTTTCACCCATAAGTATCATCGCATAAATATATATACTTATGCTGCATTAAAAGTGCAATAACCTAACTCTTATTTATAACCACTGGTCACGATGTCACTAATTAAAGCCAACAGAACAAGACGCTAAAGTGTCAGTGCCAGGATCAAACCAAACTCCACGCCATCCAATAAAAATCTACGATTTTTTAAAAAATAATATTATATCTTTCAACTCAATTATTTTAATAATTATTTTAATATTAAATAAAAAAATAAATATATTTAATATTTTATAAATATAAAAATATTTAATATTTTTTATTTAATAATTAAAAAATAAATAAAAAAATTAAATAAAAAAATAAATCATTTCTCTTTTTAAAATGTCTATAGATAAATACTAATAAAAAATTAACTTTAAAGTTTTGTAAATTTAGGATATCTGTCTAATCAGTTATAGATCCAATAATAATATTTGAAAAAATAAAAAAAATAAACAAAAACAAAAACTGGGATAGCATTCTCAGCCCTACCGATGATCAAGTGGTAGTAGTGAGGAATGAATCGCATATTCGCATATATGTGACTTAAAACTATTTGTTGTCGTTCAGGGTTCGATCATGAGTTGAGTATATAGTGATTGGTTACGGTAGAGAGAGGATAATAATTAGCAACAAATATCAGAATACAACTTGCCTTTGTTTGGAAAAGGAGAAAAAATGAAAAGAAAAAAATTTTAAAAAAAAAATGAAGAAAAGAGAAAAAGAGTAAAAAAATAAGTTTTTTTTATGTGTTTAGATGATGAGAAAATGAATGGAAAGAAAATAAAAATTGTGTGAAAAAAGTAAGAATAAAATGTGTAATTATATAAAATGATAAATATATCCTTATTATTTATGTTATGTATACAAAAAATATGTTTTTTTTTATCATTTTATATTTTTAAACATATTTTTATAAATTATGTAAATAAATATAATTTATAATATTATTAATTTAAAAATTTCTTACTAACATTTAAATTATGAAATTTAATTTCCACCAAATAATGATAAAATTCATTTCCAAATTATTTTTCAATAAAAAATATTATTATCAACTATTTGTAATTTTAAATATTTAAATTTCTATTAAAAATTTTAATATAAAAAATTCATTTTAAATGTTACCAATTTCAACTCTTATCTCTAATTCCACGGATCACAGTCCCTTGAAACAATATGAACCACCCCTACCCCCTATACCTTTTCACTGCCATCCCCCACCTGCGCACCACTGACCACACCTATGGACACTACCAACCCACCCTTATTTCATGGCTCCTTTCCCATACCCCCAACCTCCAACCTGTTGATTAAAATAATTTGAAGTTAATAGAATTTTGGTGGTTATGAGACCTTTGATATGAATGTAAGTTATAGAAATTATGAAAATTATTGTATGAGTAATAAAAAATTATGGTGTGTCATTAGGAAGAATTATTTCATGAATTAAAAGAAAATTACTATTATTAATTAGAGAGAGTTATAGAATATGTAAGGTTGTGTCTTTCAATTCTATAAGTATCCTATATATTTTGAAGTTGATTAGTGAAGTGAAAATAAATTTTTTTAAGTGTCTCTTCTATTATTCTTTCACTCTAACAAAGTGGTATCAAGAGCTAGTGAGATTTGAGTGATGGCAAATAATGGAATGGTTCCATTTCAATTCCCTCGTTTTACAAAAGATAACTATGAAACTTGGTCTCGTCGCATGAAGGCATTGCTTGGATCACAAGATGCTTGGGAGATTGTAGAGAGTGGCTACACTAAGCCACAAAATGAGGCCACTTTGTCTCAAAATGAGAAGGAAGCATTGGCAAAGTCAAAGAAAAAGGACCAACAAGCCTTGTCCCTCATCCATCAAGGTTTGGATGATTTGATATTCGAGAAGGTGAGCAATGTGTCCACCGCAAAAGAAGCTTGGGGAATTTTACAAAAGTCTCTCCAAGGTGCAGACAAAGTGAAGAAGGTGCGACTTCAAATTTTACGACGTGAGTTTGAAGCTTTGCACATGACGGAATCCGAATTTTTTTTGGATTATAGCTCAAAGGTGTTGGCCAATGTTAATCAAATGAAAATGTATGGTGAAAACATTAAAGATGATCGTGTGAAAGATAAGATACTTTGCTCTTTGACTCAAAGTTTGATTATGTGACTTATGTTTTTGAGAATTCAAATGATTTAGACACCATGACCATTGATGAGTTGTTGGGGCTATACTAGCCGAAGAAGAAAAATTGTTAAAAAGGCAAAATGAGCCTTTGGAGCAAGCCCTCAAAGCCAAGGTTGCATTACAAGATGATGGAGGAGACAAGAGTCAAAGAGGACGTGGACGTGGACGAGGAAGATGGCGTGGTCGTGGCCAAGGTGGAAGAGGAAGAGGCAATCGCGACAATTCCAACAATCAAGAGACAAGCCATCATTCAACTAGGGGCCATGGAAGAGGAGTGACTAGAGGAAGAGGCAACTATCCTAGAACAAATGAGAGGAGGTATGACAAGTCCAATATTGAATGTTTCAATTGTCATAAATTTGGACATTATGCATCGGAATGTCGTTATGGTACTAATGGTGTTGAAGAAAAAGCCAACCTTATTGATAAAGAAGAGGTTGAAGAGCCAACCTTATTGTTAGCACTCAAAGATGATGAAAAGGATGACAAGAGCTCATGGTATCTTGACAATGGTGCAAGCAATCATATGTGTGGCTACAAAGAAAAATTTGTGGAGCTTGATGAGAAGGTGAAAGGCAATGTTTCATTTGGAGACACCTCAAAAGTTCAGATTCAAGGCAAAGGTACCATTTTAATTTCTCTTAAAAATGGTGGTCACAAGTTAGTTACCAATGTTTACTATCCCAAATTAAAAAGTAATATTTTGAGTTTGGGACAACTTGTTGAGAAGGGATATGAAATTCATATGAAAGATTGTTATCTTTGGCTTAGAGATTATAATGCTAACTTGGTGGCTAAGGTGTCTATGACAAAAAATAGAATGTTCATGTTGAATCTCAATACAATTGAAGCAAAGTGCTTGAAGGCCAATGTTGAAGATGAAGCATGGTGTTGGCATATGCGATTTGGTCACTTGAATTTTGAAGCACTTAAAGCCTTAGGAGAAAAGATGATGGTGAAAGGGATGCCTTTAATTAACCATCCCAATCAATTATGTGAAGCATGTCTCCTTGGCAAACATGCAAGAGAAAGCTTTCCAAAGGAGGCAACTACAAGAGCAACCAAGCCATTGCAACTTGTTCACACCGATGTGTGTGGCCCAATCAATCCTTCCTCATTTGGTAAAAATAAATATTTTTTGCTTTTTATTGATGATTATAGTAGGAAAACTTGAGTTTTTATA
The DNA here is from genome assembly GCA_029884605.1 of Ormosia emarginata. Lineage (NCBI taxonomy): Eukaryota > Viridiplantae > Streptophyta > Magnoliopsida > Fabales > Fabaceae > Ormosia > Ormosia emarginata. Next base: position 3,161,899 of record JAQQTP010000070.1, on the reverse strand, counting down.
AAGCAAAAATCAAAGTATTTGTAACCTTTAAAAATTTCAAAGCTCTTGTAGAAAAGGAGAGTGGTTATGTAATCAAATCTCTAAGATCCAATAGAGGAGGCGAATTTACATCTAAAGAATTTAATGAATTTTGTGAAATAAATGGAATTGTCGCCTCTAATCGGTTCCTAGATCACCACAACAAAATGGTGTAGCGGAGAGAAAAAAAATAGAACTGTTCTTAATATGGCTAGATGTATGTTGAAAGCCAAAAATATGCCTAAAGAATTTTGGGCCGAAGTTATTTCTTGTGCAGTTTATTTGCTCAACCGCTCTCCAACAAAAATGTGAAGGATCTAACACCACAAGAAGCATGGAGCGGGACCAAACCCAATGTCAATCATTTGCGGGTTTTTGGAAGTGTTGCTTATGTTCATGTGCCCGATCAAGGGAGATCCAAGCTAGATGATCGAAGTGTGAAACATGTTTTTATTGGCTACGATCCAAATTCCAAAGGCTACAAGTTGTACAACCCAAGCAATGACAGATAGTTGTGAGTCGAGATGTGAAGTTTGATGAAAAAGCCACTTGGAGATGGGAAGTACAAGAAGAAGGAAGTTATGATTTCTTTCCATACTTTGAAGATGAAGAGCAAGAGACCATGACACCTCTTCAAGAAGAGACTCCACCACCATCTCCCATTCATGAAGCATCCTCATCTTCCGAAGAAAGTTCTAGTGAAAGATCAAGAAAAATGAGAAGTATTGAAGAATTATATGATGTAACTGAACCTTTTGATTTGTTTTGCCTTCTTGTTGACAGTGAACCTTTAGACTTTGATGAAGTTTTCAAAGACAAAAGGTGGAGGCAAGCCATGCAAGAGGAAATTGATGCCATTGAAAAGAATAACACTTGGGAGTTATCATCTCTTCCCAAGGGTCATGAGGCAATTGGAGTCAAATGGGTGTTCAAGATAAAGAAAAATGCCAAAGGAGATATAGAGAGATATAAAGCAAGACTCGTGGTAAAAGGCTACAAGCAAAAGCATGGAGTTGACTATGAAGAAGTGTTTGCACCCGTTGCCCGCATGGAGACAATTCGTTTGATCATTGCTTTGACGGCTCAAATGAGGTGGAGGATTTATCAACTTGATGTAAAGTCCGCTTTCCTTAATGGCTATCTAGAAGAGAAGGTATATGTTGAACAACCGATTGGCTTTGTGGTAGAAGGGCATGAAGATAAAGTCTTGAGATTGAAGAAGACATTATATGGGTTAAAGCAAGCACCAAGAGCATGGAATAGCCGTATCGACAAAGTATTTTCAAGATAATGGCTTTATTCGATGTGTTCATGAATATGCTCTTTATGTTAAAGCATATGACAATGGAGATATTTTGCTTGTTTGTCTTTATGTTGATGATCTTATTTTCACCAGAACTAATCCTACTTTGTTTGAAGGATTCAAGAAGGCTTTGGCACATGAATTTGAGATGACCGATATTGGGCTCATGTCATATTATTTAGGCCTAGGTGAAGCAAATGGAGGATGAGATTTTTATTTCTCAAGAAACCTATGCAAAGGAGATTTTGAAGAAGTTCAACATGTTTGATTGTAATTCCGTGAACACACCCATGGAATGTGGAGTTAAATTGTCAAAATTTGATGATGGAGTGAAAGAAGATCCCACCATTTTCAAAAGCCTTGTGGGAAGCTTGAGATACTTGACTTCGACAAGACCCGGCATTCTTTTTACAGTTGGAGTAGTGAGTCGCTACATGGAATCACCTACTTCAACTCACATGAAAGTTGCTCGGAGGATTCTTCGTTACCTAAAAGGTACAATTGATTTTGGGCTATTTTATTCATTCTCTAATGATTTCAAGCTTGTGGGATATTGTGATAGTGATTTTGCGGGAGATGTTGATGATAGAAAGAGTACTACCGGTTTTGTATTCTTCATGGGAGATTGTGCTATTTCATGGAGTTCTAAGAAACAATCAATTGTCACACTTTCAACTTGTGAGTCTGAATATGTGGCGGCAACTTCTTGCACTTGCCATGTTATATGGCTTAGAAGGTTGTTGAAAGAACTTTATTTTCCACAAGAAGAAACAACAAAGATTTGTATTGATAACAAGTCTGCACTATCACTTGCCAAAAATCCGGTGTACCATGATCGAAGCAAGCACATAGACACAAGGTTTCATTTTATTAGAGAGTATGTTGTCACAACAAGGTAATTGTTCATATGTGAAGACACAAGATCAAATTGGCTGATATTTTTACTAAGCCTCTCAAGTTTGAAGAATTTCAAAATTGCAGTAGAAGCTTGGAATGAATAAGAAGACTTCAAATTAAGGGGAGTGTTGATTAAAATAATTTGAAGTTAATAGAATTTTGGTGGTTATGAGACCTTTGATATGGATGTAGGTTATGGAAATTATGAAAATTATTGTATGAGTAATGAAGAATTATGGTGTGTCATTAGGATTAGAAAGAATTATTTCATGAATTAAAAGAAAATTACTATTGTTAATTAGAGAGTTATAGAATATGTAAAGTTGTGTCTTTCAATTCTATAAGTATCTTATGTATTTTGAAGTTGATTAGTGAAGTGAAAATAAATTTTTTTAAGTGTCTCTTCTATTATTCTTTCACTCTAACACAACCCACCCGCACTTCCTCAATATCTAACATTCCGTTATTTACACACTTCACTTGCACGTGCTTCTTCTCCATTTTTTTTTTCATTATGCTTCTTCATTCTCATTTTTTCATTCTCTTTCTTTTTTTTTTATAACTCCTCTTTCTCTCTCTATGTTGTCGATAAATAAAGAAAACCCACCACATCAAGCACGAGTCTTTAGTCATTTTTTATATCTGGGTTCCTTTTAGTCATTATTTGATTGAAGTCTTAAGCCACCACAAAACAAGATGTCATTTTCTATCCATCCAAACAATGGGTTAGGAATGGATGATAATAAGCATTTGCAGCAACAACTAAATAAGAAGAGGTAGTAAGCAACCTTGATTCCCGAAATAAAGATACGAGCTCAAATTAAAGAAGTAATTCTTGTAGAAAGAATATTAAAATTAGTTTTTTAGACAATTCAAATAGCGAGAACTGTAAATATAACTAGTGTTATATATCAAAAAAAGAAAAAGAAAAAATTAGCAGCAACAAGCATGAATGATATAGATAGTAATTAAGACGTTTTAGAAACAAGAGAAGAATACCTTTCTACCCTGGTCAATGATGATGGGATGGTCGGAGAGAGTGAGATAGAGGGCCTTCTTAGAGGAAGAGGTGGCGAGCAAAGAAGAGGAATAATCAGATCGGGAAATGATAGCGTTCAAATCGGAGGGGAGAAAGCGATCCCAGACAGTGTCGGATTCAGCTGCAGAACAGAAAGTGGTGGAAACCGATGAGAGCCTGCAAACATCCACAGGAGTTGTGGTGTAGAACAGTATGTTGGCGATGCATCCTTCCGGCAAGGCTTGGAAATCCATCGTGCCACCACTCGTGCTTCCTTTTTCCTTGATTTTCTTTTCTACATCCATTGGATTTGGAGTTGCAGAGAAAATAGGAAATTAGGAATGAAGGAGGTCAAGCTTCTACCAAGGTTGCCACCACTCTTTAAATGCAACCACCCCGTGCGTGCAATACACGCTATTTAGATTAGCTTAAACATTAAGATTATTAATTGTTTTGTAACTTAAAATTTAATGTAATTAATGTTTTGTACTTGTGTAATACATGTAATAAATTAAAAATATTTTTAAAAAATATTTAATTTAAAAATATTACATCTCAAATAATTTAAATAAATTTAATTAAATTATAATTAATAAAATTTACAATAAAATTTACTCAAAATTTATAATTTGATGTAGGAGGAAAGATAGTAACATAATAATAAAATAAAGTATCGTCAAAAATCTTTTTTGCGGACTGTATTGACCGGCACTGAATGCTTAGTCAATGCAATATTGTATTACGAAATTGCTTGGAAGCGTGCATGAAATCAGTGGGCCGGTGATTGGATGGGACACATTCTTGTTTCTTAATGAGTACGGAACTCAGATGGTGAGAGTAAGGAGAATTCGCCTTGATACTTATTATAAATATTTATTTTACTTAAAGTGTTGGATTATTTTTTTTATTAATGATTATAATTTTTTTTATAACTTACACAATTCAACTTCATTCATTGTTCTCACTTATAATTTTTAAGATATTTTTTATTCGAATAAAATCAATTTTTTATAATACAAAATAAATCAATTTTTTATATGAAATGTCAATGATGTTAACATAATGGCCAACGTAACAAAGGACCTGTTAATTGTCTAGTTTGTATAAAATTACATTAAGATATTCTTCCCATACTCACACCCAAGTAATTGGATATCTAACTCTATTTTTTTAAATGGATTAAATTATGCACATAACTCATATAATTTATACAACTATATTTTTTAATTTATTAATGAGTTATGTTTGTTATTTGCATGCGACATTATTATAATATATATATATATATATATATATATTTATATATATATTAATCAATTGTTCATATAATTTCGGATTAAAGATAATGATTAAGTAAAGTTTTATCATAAAGTGGTGACTAGGAGTATAAATTGATTTGGATAATCCGACCAATCCGATGAATCTGAACCGAACCAATTAAATTGGTTCGATTTGGTTTAGGTATATTAATTGGTTCGGATATTGGATTTTGAATTTGTAACCCGAGACCCAATCCGAACCGAACCTATATACATATATTTTTTTTAATCTATCAATCTAATATTCTACGTATGCTGCACAAAATGAAACCACCAAACCAGCATATGCACAAACCAAATGCACAAACCAAACAAGAACCAGACCCGAAAACCATAGGCTCCTCTCCGCCATCGGCTCGCCGCAGCTCACCCTCACCACCGCAGATCTGCTCCGTCACCGCTGCAGCTCACCCTCGCTCCTCACCGCAGCTCCTCCGCGCCAGATCTGCTCCTCACCGCAGCTCCTCCGTGCCAGATCAATTCCTCACCGCCAGATCAACTCCTCACCGCAGCTCCTCCGCACCAGATCTGCTCCTCACCGTAGCTCCTCCGCGCCAGATCTGCTTTGGTATGAATGATGTGTATTGAAATCTTACTTGACAAAACCAAGTGTAGCTTTCCTTCTGATTAACCATTCTTACTTGACAAAACCATTTTTTTCGGTCTAAGATGCTATTCCAACTAGATTTGTTGAAATAATAATTGTTGCTTTCCATACAATTATTCTTCATTCATATAAAATTGTTATTGGTTTAATTTTTCTGGTTTCTTGAGAAAGATATCTACTTGACAAACATTGACTGATTTTCTGAGAGATTTCTGGTTTTCTGGTTTCATGAATATCAACAATTCCAGAAACAGAAACAAACACATTCTGTAAATATATGGTAGCTGGCTAGCTCCACAGTCGTGTCCCTATATGCCTACCTAAAGTTGCTACACACATTCTACAAAGATCAAAAAGAACTGGTTACACATAGGTTTCTCACTGTAAATATGATTCTAGTCTAAGCAACGAAGCTGCTAGACCAACACACTACCATTTTTTAAGTTTCATTTCACAGTTAGCCATGTATATCTAGGTTCTGAGTACAGTAGCTTCTACCATCCGGGAAGGCAGGCCAAAACATAATTTAAGGGGAATTTTATCATACATGTGAAGGGTATAAGTGCCCTGATGTGATATATAAAACTACTAAGGCTATGTAGTCATTAATTAATGGCTATTACTTGTTTCCTAGTCATTAAAATTTTACTGTCCTTAAACCATTTAAATATTGGAGTAATGATATAGTCATGCATTAATTGTAAAATATTAAGTTGCTTTACGTTATGCTTCTCTTCATGTTGCTACTGTCCAGCTTTTCAAATTTTAATAGTTGCTTAAATTTCAAATTTAAATATTGGAGTAATGATATGAATTGTTGTTTAAATTATAATAGTTATATTTTTGTTTTTTTTGCAGGCTACTTGACACCAACAAATGGCGAGTGATTCATTTGGAACTAGTAGGACTCCAAGCACTGATGGTAGTGGAACTCAAGTTGGGAGTGCTACCACTCCAACACCAACTAGTGACATGCAACTAGGAGATGTTCGAACATAAGCTCCAACTCCAACAAAAGCTTCAATAAATCTTTAATCTTGATAAAGGTTAGCGCCTTCTCAAGTATAGCTATTTTGTTATGAACAATTTATGTTTTCTTGCATTATGAAATCACATTTCCTGCGAAATTGATTGTAGACGAGTAAATTTTGGGTATCTAAAACTTATTACTTTATTCGAACAGATGCTCATATACAATTTAATATTTAGATTTATTCTCCATGATATAAATAGCTGCTGAATTTATATCTATGTTCTAATATTATTTGAAATTTTAGATATATTATGTATATTTTTCTATATTGTATGTATAATTGTATAGCTAATTTTTGTGTTAAAAAATAATGGCCAACCCGATCACCCGAACCAAACCAATCCGTAGATGTTTGGTTCGGTTTGGTTTGGATTTGGCTATCAAAAAACAAGAAAACCGAACCAAACCAAACCAATTGATTTTGATTAGTTGGTTTATTTTTCTCTAAAATCCGAACCAAACCACCCACTTACACCCCTAGTGGTGACTCAAAAATTCAAATCTTATTAAATTATGTTTTATACTTTGCTTGTTTAGAAAAAGAAATATAGAAACAATGTATTTTAGAATGATTATTTTTATTATTTAATATTTAAAATAAAGTGGTGTAAAGATAGTGTAATAAAAGTAGTATATAAATATCATTATTGTTTTTTAAATATAATGAAATTATTAGTTAATATTTATACATAATCATATATCATAATAATGAATAGCTTTCATGTAAAATAATCCATTTCATAAAAAACAAAGTGTTAACAAAATGTATGTAGTTATTTTTCTTTTATAACTAAAAATACTCTTCTTTTTAATCGAAGGACCTTTTAATTTTTTTATTTGAGATTCTAGCCAATATTGCCTATAACTTTAAATATCTTCTTTCTATTTATATGAAGATCAAAGTCAGGATTGATAAAACGATAATTTTCTTATATACAGCAAAGTTAGTGTGTTAGGGTGGATTGAAAAAGATAAGTGTTATGAATGTTGTGGTGTCTCAACTCGACAAAATTTTCGTTCTATCCGTGAGACCCATGAGCTTATGGCGCGTAAGTGAAAATAGAAACTAATTTGTTTCACACCTGGCGCGCCTTAAGCCAAAGCATTTGGCAACCAGCCATCATGACCTGCCTCGTAATCCGCTCAAGGCATTTAGTAAAAATAAAATTTGACTTTAATTTTTGATTTTAACTATTATCTTCAAATTAATTTAATATCTCTTTATTTATTAATTTAATTAAATAAGATTAAAAATAATAAATAAATAAATTAAATAATGTTAGAAATAAAAATAAAAAATAAAAAATAGAATTAAATTTTATTCTTTAAAAAAACGCCAAAATTCAATCTTTAAGTCTCTCTCCCTTCTTCCCATGGGGAGGATAGACCCTCCGGTAAAAGAGAATTGATGCCATCGATTAAAAGTCAAGTGCCTAGCGATCATTGTTGAGAGTTCCACAATAAATAAGGGCAAATTCATACCGCATAGTTGGAAATTCATCCACCAGAGGCTGATGTCCCAAATACACAAGGTTACCCCACTTATTGGGATACTGAAACATAATCCATCAATCATAAGAATTCCGATAATCTATATAGCTTATGCCATGTAGCTTCACGCAGAGAGCGTAACCAGTTTGGCACAAAAATACATCACATCACATAGTATGTATAAAAGTTGAAGCTTCAAATCTGCAAGCAGTGTTCTAGTTCTGCGAATTAAATTAAACAAAGAACTTTGGTTGCGTAATTGCCTTCCTTAGGCCTAACTTATCTATTCCTTGAATAAAGAGACCGCGCTTCCAATGATTACGCGTTTTCTCGAGATCACTCATCAGCACTTCATCATCTTGTAGGCGCGAGTTGGAGAACTCCCCCATCTCAATCTCCAACCACCCATCGCTTCTCACACTTGGACGTTGCAATCCCACCACTCTGTGGTGCTGCCTCCCTTCTTCTAAGTTTGGATCCAAACAGACATTCTTGGTACTATTAGTTGGGAAATAATCAAATAACACATTACTCTGGGCACCAATTATATCTACTGATAACTCGACAGGATGGTTGTGAAATCCATAGGCATCGATCTTCTTGAACACACGATAATTAAGCTGCATACTGAGTATTTGGGGACAAGGCATGGGCATTTATCGTCCCAAGAATTTCAAGCCAACACACATCAAGAAGCTTAGCAACTTCTGGGAACCTGTTCAAAAGTTGTACACAAAGTTGCAAACACAGGAAATGACATTGGCTTGCTTCACAGATAGACAAATCATGCACAATCAGTAGAGTAGTAGTAAAACAATGTCAAATTACACAACTTATAGCCAAATAATCCATGCCCTTACTAAAACCAACAGAACAAGACGATCAAAGCTTCACCCAAGTCTAACAAAAATCTATACTAATGTTTTGAAGTAGATTTAGAGGGTACCTGAGATAGGCACGTGTATGGTGGTTTTCACCTTGCGCAATTGTTGCCAAGCATATAGAATCAAGGGGGTGGATACCTACAATGGGATTCCAACGCTCAAGTCAGGCAATGCACAAGTAGATGTTATGCAATGGAATAACAGATATCTTATTAGATTAACTTAGCCTGGTATATATAGAGAGTGTGACTGGAATCCTCATGTAATCCATGTAGAACGAAGGTACATTAAAATCGTGCATTGATAGAAGTTTCAGCTCATAATCGTTGCGGTCCGTCTCTGACCTGTCGGGACTGTCCCACGATCGTTGAGGTCCATTCTCGGACTTGTCGGGACTACCCCACGATCATTGAGGTCCGTTTCTAATTTGTCAAGTCTATCTCCTTAGTGGTCAATCCTTATTGTAGGCAGTTATGAGAATCTGCATAGGTCTGGCTATCGTTAGTGTCCGATGCCATGGACCGAGGTCATAAGGCCTTGGCTGGGGTGCTTATTGTAACACCCTAATACAGATATCCAGATATATCTTAGATAGACAGAGATATATAAAGATAACCAGTATTAGAGACGTCACTTCTATACTACATACTAACATATATCTATAATCACAACTGAGTAATTATAGAAAGCCTTGAGAGATTGCGGAAAACTTAAACTCATACATAAACTTATACAAACTTAGCCATATGAGGCCTATTGTAATACATATAAAATAAAACTTACAGAACAAACATAAACTGATACATAAGTTCTGTCTACTTAAAGCAATAAAAACTACTCTAGTCTTCATGCTTTATCTTCTCATCCTTAGCAAGGTTTGTACCTCTGTACCTGTACATTTGTCTGCGCCTGCATCTAAGCCTGCATCTAGATTTACATGGAATAGCAACTAGAGTGAGAATTAACATTCTCAGTAAAAGTAATTCCAATACCAGCTCTCTATAACATTGTATATAACAAATATATAACAAATGCTATAATTCTAACTTAGGAGCTTTCTCCCCTTTTCTCATAACTATTTCTAGCTTAGGAGCTTTCTCCTCTTTTCTCTTAACTTAGGAGTTTCCTCCTCTTTTCTCATAACTGCACACTTTCTTATAGTGTGATATCAACCAATAGCCTACACACTGTTAATACATACAACGCTCATATAGCTGTACATACCAACAGTAACGGACAATGCCCATACAACTGTCCGTGAATGCAATGATAATGATATGTAATATGAATATGCCTAAGGAATCCTAAAAGCATATGAATGAAATGCAAATGCAAAAGTCTATTCTAAGAACAAAGAAGTTTGCTAGGAACTAGTCAGTATATCATCTAGTGGTAATTAGAGGGAAAATTCATCCTCACATTATACATATCCTGGCACACTGAGAAATTTGGGCTTCATCCTTGCTCAAAGAGTGTTTTTGGATTTCCCACTTATCTCCTTTGGCCTTAGCACTATCGAGACATCAGGGTTATGTCCTTCTCAAAAGTCCTTCGGACACCCATCTATCTTCTTTTTGCCTCCATGAATGAACATCAAAGGATATCCACCAGATCGATACTACTTAACTAATTCATAGACTTTTATTCATACTTATATACTTAGTTCCTCTTTGATCTAAGCATATTCTACTAATAACTTTGGCTTCTTATGTTTACCCTTTTGCAATGAGGAAAATCTGTAACCTCATACTATATGTAACATTAGCACTTGGTTAGGAATACTTGTCCCCTTAGGAACTTCTCTGATTCCTTACCTTCTGGCTAAATGACCTCACGTCATATAACGTTACATTCTCAGGTAAACATCACCAGTTCATTTCTCATACTTGTACCTAAACTCCACCTCATCACTCCTATCTCTTAAGTGATCTCTAACGCAACACTATGTTGCTGAAGTGTAAGGTACTTACCTATGGCAACCACTAGTCTTAGTTGCACTAAGGTTCTTTCTCTTCACATACATACTAGCTTAACTGACTAGTGTGTGAAAAGCTTAGTGTTATGTTTAATTCTTACATAAACACCATCTTACTTTCCTATAGACTCAACTCATCCTAGTAAAAGAGTCAATCTTAACTAATGCCTCATCTATCCTTGCTTAAGGACATAATGAGCATCTCTCTAAAACTTTGCATAATTGACTCAACTTTAACTAAAGTGAGTAATTCATGCATCTAACTTTCCTTTCTATCACACTTCTGGTAGTAGCTTATACTACACTTGTGTGCTAACATACATATTCTAGTTGTATCTAGCTTTCCATTCTATCACACGTCTGGTAGTAGCTTATACTACACTTGTGTGCTTAAGGTTCCAGATACCTCTTTAACTATTCCAAACTCATGGAATGCTTAAGAACTTAACTTCCACACTTTGGTTAGTATCTAAGGAAGTAAATTCTCTTTATCTTGCATTTCTAACTCATCTTTACTAATACATGAGTTATTGCACATTTCTGCTCAACCTTATGATTATGACATCTTTTTAGTCATATATCATCTTATTATGTATTTAGCAATGCACCAAGTCTCACTTAACTAGAGACTTAGTACCTAAACGTTCCCTCTTTGGAACTAATACACAATCTTGTCTCCACTCAAGTAACTCTAATGCAAGAGTGGTTCTTACTTGCAACTCTTTGTTGCCTAAGGTTCTAGGTACCTTCCTAAGGTAATCCACTACTCTTGGATCTCCTAAGGTTCATACCGTTCTCATTCTCTACTAGAGTGCATACTAATACATTTGTCTTCATTACACCATCTCATCACATCTTAAGTGATATCTAATGCAACACTAAGTTGCCTAAGGTGCAATGTCATTACTTAAAGCAAACCTTTCCTTTAGGATGCTTAAAAGCCTATGCTTTCTCATTCTTGATGGGTAGGTATTTTCCACTTGAAAATACCCCCAATTGTGCCTTAACACACTTTAGGAAACATATATAAATGATCCCCTTTACTTTAGAACTTCAAAACGTCCAAAAATAACATTTTGGAGTTTCGTCTCACGCTGCGGCACGGCGTTTGCACTCCGCGGCGCCTACTGTTCTCGAGTGCTCTGTTTCGTGGTCTTGCGCCAAGCGGCATGCACCTTCTATGCCGCGGACGGCGATAGCGAGCAATGTTACAGCTTCTGCGAGAATACGGCTTTCTACATAATTGGTTCAAAAACCAATTTCTAATCCTTTTCTCATGGATTCTAAGTGATTTCTAGCATTAATCTATGCCTTTTACCTTGTTGTAACTCTTTTACAACCTATAAATTCTCGTAGAGCATAAATCTAAGTCCAGAATCACATAACACCAACTATTTCTACAAATCCATTTTCTATGGATTCTATGGTTATTCTTAAGCCATAAATGGCCATCTAGCATTCTCTAGACTTAAACTATCCAAACCTAGTCCTTGGAATCAAGAACCAAGTTAAGAACATAGATTTGGCTATCCAAACTCCTATTTCCATTCAATACCCCAAACTATATTCAAAGAAATCAAAGAGGGAGTAATGAATAGAAATCCCCTTACCTCTTGAAGACTTGAAGTCTTGAACCTTGAAGCTTGATCTTCTTCCTCTCCTTCTTCCCTTATTCCCTTTCTCCTTCTTCTTCTCCCCTTTTCTTTCTTTTCTTTTCTGGTTTTCTGTTCTCCGAGGAGAAGGGAGATATAAGGGGGGTGGGACGTGGAGGTAATTACGGAAAAAGATTAACTTAAGTTTCTACATCGAAACTTATATCTGCTATGGACACCCGAATTATACTAATTCGAGTTTCCCTGCTTTTAACAACTTTAGAATAAATCATAAGATTCATATAAATTGTTGTTTCACAATTCTCATCATTTTCTATATCTGCTAGGGATCAATCTGGCATTAAAAGCACAACCTGTATGCCTAAAAATACCAAACTGACTCCAATTCTCTTGAAACTTTTACCACATCTTACTTGGCTTATTTATGACCTAGAAATAAACTCTCTATGTTTATTTCTCTTAACTTAGCAACTTATGCTATTATCTGAGTCATTTTAAGCCACTTTACAACTTCTATGTTGCAACTAAGTGTCTAAATGAACTCAGTTTGTCACAAAACTTTACTAACATGCTAAACAAGTCAAATGCTACCTTCGGTAACCATTTACCAGTCTAACATGTGTTTAAGGGTATTACATTTCTCCCTTCCTTTTTAAAATTTTGTCTCCAAAATTGTTCACCTCACGTAAACAATTCTGGCTAAACAAAACTCTACATGGAACTTCTGCTTCTATGCAGTCCTTCTTTAGTACCAGCTTCTCCCAACCACTTCCTCTTGACGAGATCTGCTTATCTCAAAGCTCTTGATCTCTATACTTTAATCTCTATGCTTATGGATGGTAAGCTGTACTAAAACATAACTTAGCTTTGAACTCCTTCTTATAAGGCTTTCAAAACCAAGTGTGAATCTAGTATCTCTCTCAGACACTATATTCACTGAAACTCTATGAATCCTAACTATTTCCTTCAAAAGTAGTTGAACTACCTTATCTAGAAAATAGCTATATGTTCTTGGCAAAAGATTGGCAGATTACTTAATCTTACCACCTTTATCTGCCGCTCAACATATTCTCTTATGTTTTTTAACATACTATACTACTATACATCTTCCTTAACTCTTGGAAAACCTTAGTAGCCTCTTGATAGATGGTACACTTTCTCTGGCGAGCTTCCTCTGGAATCCTTTTCTTGATTTTTGACCCTCTTGGAAAAACAAAGTTGTCTCTAAACTTCGTCATTCCCTCTTAGTTGTAACAAAATCCTTAAGGGTTCCTTAGAAAATCTGCTCACACTTGTCCCTTAGAGCTTCATTCTCCTTCTGAGCTTCAAAGAAATATGAGCCTTTAGGCCTCTTACTATGTCCACCTTGCTCACTAAGAGACTATCTGGAATCATAGTCACCGCTAGACTCAAATTCTCGAAAACTCTCAAGAAATTCACTCTCTCTTGGACTATCATCTAGGATAACCACTACATTGGCATTACCCGAATGATATCTCAACTCAAGGTTATGAGCCTTGAAAAACTCTATCCATCTATTCTGCTTCATGTCTTGTTTCCTCTGATCAACAAGCATCTTGAGCTATCATGATCGCTGAACATCTCTAACTAGACTCCTTATGAGTTATGTCTCCAAAACTATAAGGTAATCACTACTATGGCTAATTCCAAATCATACCTAGGGTAGTCCTTCTCTTGCGGATTGAATTGCCTTGATGCGTAGGCATCTACTTACCTCTATTGCATCTAACATACCCTAGTCCCATCTTCGAAGTATAACTGTCTACCTCAAAGTTCTCTCGAATTTGGAATTACCAAAACTAACGTAGTAATCAACCTTCTCTTCTACTCTTGGAAAACAAACTCACTATCTAGAGTCCATTCTTTGGGTACTACCTTTCTTAATCCGACCTAAACTAGGTAGCACTAACTTAGAAAATCTACTAATAGATTCTTCTTTCTCTCGATACAATGGCTACTCTACCCATTGTACCTCTGCTAAACTCTGTGGGATTCTCTGCAATTTCGTCTTAAGAAATTACATAACTCTTAAACTCGTACCACTTGTAATCCAAAACCGACTTTCGGCTTTCTTGGTACTTAGCCCATTCTTTTCAAAAGTTTCCAAAACTACCTTTGACATACTCTTCATGTCCTTTCGTAATTCTCGGAAAACTCTCGAAGATCTGCTTTACTTTACTATGCTTCTATGACAACCAAGTCTTAGATCATCTCCTGAGAAAATTCAAAGATTCTCTCAACTGATCTTACCTGATCATCCTTCTCTTTAAAACAACCAAACCATACCAACAAGGTAAGCAACTAGATTCACAAAGTAAATCAACATGATCTACAAAGTAAATCTATTCTCTTCTTATACGACCTTAAAAAGATTTCTCTTTACATGTGTTCTCATCTCATACCAAGTTGGAAGATTTCGTCGCTTTCTTTTGTCCAAGAACCATCTCTCTTACGATGTCCTGGTTACTTACTTATATAGCACACGGATTACCCATAAAAAATGGTCTACATCCATGTATCTTACCACATCTAGCACATCTTAGTGACTTGAAGCTTGATTTACCTTTTTCCTTAGAGTTGCTCCTCTAAAAGCACTCTACTTATACTTATCATCTCTCCAAGCTTCCACTGTGCAACTCTAAAACAAATTGAGATCAAAAGGTACCCTTACTGATCTCAACATCTGATTTCTTCCTCTTTAGGAACCTTCTAACTCTTGTTCCATGGATGCTCTGAGATTATCTACTTCTATAACTCTACATTCACTGACTAGAGCAAGAAGTCCATAATCTTCTTTTGCATTGCAACTCTTCTAATGCCTTCTCCAAGTTCTACTTCAAATTTTACTCACTTCTAGTCTTTATCTGGATTGGACGTAAAATAAGAAAAGAACTCTTGACATTCTTGAATTGCTTCGCATACTGGTCTTCAGTACTATCCCCTTGCTCTAACTTTAGGAATTCCTGTTCTTTTGCTTTCTCTAACTCAAAGGAATAATACTTATCTAGGAAAGTAACTCTAAACACCTCTCAGGTGGTTCAAGTACTAACCATCTCTAATAACCTCTCTGCCTCATCTCATCAGCTTTCGGCTTCTCTTACTAACCCTTACGAAGCAAGGTCACCTTCTGTTCATCATCGCACGACATGATCTCAAGGATCTCTTCCATCATATGAAACCACCTTTCGGCTCTGACTGAACCAAACTTTCCCTTCAAAACAAAAGGGTAACTTTCTTGAACTCTGAGAAACACTAATTCCTCAAAAGTTCCTTCTCGTTCCCGCAACTAACTATGCGAGTCGTGTTCTATCACTTCTGATAGACTTCTACTAATGGCAGTCTGCTCTCTCAACACAGTAGCCATTTCTCTAAAAGCTCTGGTTATCTCCTCCTTTACCAGACTCCTAGTCGTGCAATTCCATCTGCATATCTCAAAAAGAGATAAAAGAATGCATAACTTTCTACTAATCTGCTACATATGCTTAAGCATAGTCAGTCCATACCCCGGCTCAACAGGATGAACTGCTCTGATACCAAAATGTAACACCCTAATACAGATATCCAAATATATCCTAGATAGACAGAGATATATAAAGATAACCAGTACTAGAGACGTCACTTCTATACTACATACTAACATATATTTATAATCACAACTGAGTAATTATAGAAAGCCTTGAGAGATTGCGGAAAACTTAAACTTATACATAAACATATACAAACTTAGCCATATGAGGCCTATTGTAATACATATAAAATAAAACTTACAGAACAAACATAAACTGATACATAAGTTCTGTCTACTTAAAGCAATAAAAACTATTCTAGTCTTCATGCTTTATCTTCTCATCCTTAGCAGGGTTTGTACCTCTGTACCTGTACCTTTGCCTGCACCTGCATCTGAGCCTGCATCTAGATTTACATGGAATAGCAACTGGGGTGAGAATTAACATTCTCAGTAAAAGCAATTCCAATACCAGCTCTCTATAACATTGTATATAACAAATATATAACAAATGCTATAATTCTAACTTAGGAGCTTTCTCCCCTTTTCTCATAACTATTTCTAGCTTAGGAGCTTTCTCCTCTTTTCTCTTAAGTTAGGAGTTTCCTCCTCTTTTCTCATAACTGCACACTTTCTTATAGTGTGATATCAACCGATAGCCTACACACTGTTAATACATACAACGCTCATATAGCTGTACATACCAACAGTAACGGACAATGCCCATACAACTGTCCGTGAATGCAATGATAATGATATGTAATATGAATATGCCTAAGGAATCCTAAAAGCATGTGAATGAAATACAAATGCAAAAGTCTATTCTAAGAACAAAGAAGTTTGCTAGGAACTAGTCAGTATATCATCTAGTGGTAATTAGAGGAAAACTCATCCTCACATTATACATATCCTGGCACACTGAGAAATTCGGGCTTCATCCTTGCTCAAAGAGCGTCTTTGGATTTCCCACTTATCTCCTTTGGCCTTGGCACTATCGAGACATCAGGGTTATGTCCTTCTCAAAAGTTTTTCGGACACCCATCTATCTTCTTTTTGCCTCCATGAATGAACATCAAAGGATATCCACCAGATCGATACTACTTAACTAATTCATAGACTTTCATTCATACTTATATACTTAGTTCCTCTTTGATCTAAGCATATTCTACTAATAACTTTGGCTTCTTATGTTTACCCTTTTGCAATGAGGAAAATCTGTAACCTCATACTATATGTAACCTTAGCACTTGGTTAGGAATACTTGTCCCCTTAGGAACTTCTCTGATTCCTTACCTTCTGGCTAAATGACCTCACGTCATATAACGTTACATTCTCAGGTAAACATCACCAGTTCATTTCTCATACTTGTACCTAAACTCCACCTCATCACTCCTATCTCTTAAGTGATCTCTAACGCAACACTATGTTGCTGAGGTGTAAGGTACTTACCTATGGCAACCACTAGTCTTAGTTGCACTAAGATTCTTTCTTTTCACATACATACTAGCTTAACTGACTAGTGTGTGAAAAGCTTAGTGTTATGTTTAATTCTTACATAAACACCATCTTACTTTCCTATAGACTCAACTCATCCTAGTGAAAGAGTCAATCTTAACTAATGCCTCATCTATCCTTGCTTAAGGACATAATGAGCATCTCTCTAAAACTTTGCATAATTGACTCAACTTTAACTAAAGTGAGTAATTCATGCATCTAACTTTCCTTTCTATCACACTTCTGGTAGTAGCTTATACTACACTTGTGTGCTAACATACATATTCTAGATGTATCTAGCTTTCCATTCTATCACACGTCTGGTAGTAGCTTATACTACACTTGTGTGCTTAAGGTTCCATATACCTCTTTAACTATTCCAAACTCATGGAATGCTTAAGAACTTAACTTCCACACTTTGGTTAGTATCTAAGGAAGTAAATTCTCTTTATCTTGCATTTCTAACTCATCTTTACTAATACATGAGTTATTGCACATTTCTGCTCAACCTTATGATTATGACATCTTCTTAGTCATATATCATCTTATTGTGTATTTAGCAATGCACCAAGTCTCACTTAACTAGAGACTTAGTACCTAAACGTTCCCTCTTTGGAACCAATACACAATCTTGTCTCCACTCAAGTAACTCTAATGCAAGAGTGGTTCTTACTTGCAACTCTTTGTTGCCTAAGGTTCTAGGTACCTTCCTAAGGTAATCCACTACTCTTGGATCTCCTAAGGTTCATACCATTCTCATTCTCTACTAGAGTGCATACTAATACACTTGTCTTCATTGCACCATCTCATCACATCTTAAGTGATATCTAATGCAACACTAAGTTGCCTAAGGTGCAATGTCATTACTTAAAGCAAACCTTTCCTTTAGGATGCTTAAAAGCCTATGCTTTCTCATTCTTGATGGGTAGGTATTTTCCACTTGAAAATACCCCCAATTGTGCCTTAACACACTTTAAGAAACATATATAACTGATCCCCTTTACTTTAGAACTTCAAAACGTCCAAAAATAACATTTTGGAGTTTCAGGGTCTCACGCCGCAGCACGGCGTTTGCACGCCGCGGCGCCCTGTTCTCGAGTGCTCTATTTCGTGGTCTCGCGTCGCGGCATGCACCTTCTACGCCGCGGCGCTAATAATAGAATGTGCCAGCTTAGCAGAATACGATTTCTCGCATAATTGGTTCAAAAACCAATTTCTAATCCTTTTCTCATGGATTCTAAGTGATTTCTAGCATTAATCTATGCCTTTACCTTGTTGTAACTCTTTTACAACCTATAAATTCTCGTCGAGCATAAATCTAAGTCCGAATCACATAACACCAACTATTTCTACAAATCCATTTTCCATGGATTCTATGGTTATTCTTAAGCCATAAATGGCCATCTAGCATTCTCTAGACTTAAACTATCCTAACCTAGTCCTTGGAATCAAGAACCAAGTTAAGAACATGGATTTGGCTATCCAAACCCCTATTTCCATTCAATACCCCAAACTATATTCAAAGAAATCAAAGGAGTAATGAATAGAAATCCCCTTACCTCTTGAAGACATGAAGCCTTGAACCTTGAAGCTTGATCTTCTTCCTCTCCTTCTTCCCTTCTTCCCCTTTCTCCTTCTTCTTCTCCCCTTTTCTTTCTTTTCTTTTCTGGTTTTCGGTTCTGCCGAGGGAGAAGGGAGATATAAGGGGGTGGGATGTGGAGGTAATTACGAAAAAAGATTAACTTAAGTTTCTACATCGAAACTTATATCTACTATGGACACCCGAATTATACTAATTCGAGTTTCCCTACTTCTAACAACTTTAGAATAAATCATAAGATTCATCTAAATTGTTTTTTCACAATTCTCATCATTTTCTATATCTGCTAGGGATCAATCTGGCATTAAAAGCACAACCTGTATGCCTAAAAATACTAAACTGACTTCAATTCTCTTGAAACTTTTACCACATCTTACTTGGCTTATTTGTGACCTAGAAATAAACTCTCTATGTTTATTTCTCTTAACTTAGCAACTTATGCTATTATCTGAGTCATTTTAAGCCACTTTACAACTTCTATGTTGCAACTAAGTGTCTAAATGAACTCAGTTTGTCACAAAACTTTACTAACATGCTAAACAAGTCAAATGCTACCTTCGGTAACCATTCACCAGTCTAACATGTGTTTAAGGGTATTACACTTATGAAGGAGTCTGGTGGTTCATGTGTCAGGTCGATCTTTTTCGAATGGGACCCTGGACCACGGTCCAGAACTGTTGCCCCCAGCTTGGTGCTTGGATAAGACCCAAGTGTCAAGGTATAGAATCATTAGGCTCACCACAGACTTCAACCCAGCTTTGAAGTTAGGTTTCATGGTGTCTCGTGTTGAGGCCAAGGTCCATCATTGAGTATGGGGTACCTCGGAGGTTGGGATGTGGTTGGAGACCGCGGTGGGTCCTTGCCTACATTGTCATTCCTTATTCTGAGGTTTTTCTCCTGTTGCCCCTGAGTGTAGTTCACGGAGTCTTTTGACTTGCAGCGTCCTTCGTTGGCTTTGGATCCTTTGGAAACCGTTGCTCTTGATTTTCTCGAGAATTAAGGAACCTTTAATTGGGAGCATCAACTTCGCGCAGTTTCCAACCGTCTGCTGCTCTTGTAACCAATGGTGATGGGAGAGCATTAAACGTAGTTTTTATGGCTTAACAGACTCTTCCTTTCTTAGGAACTAACCAGAGTGTTCCATCCTTTCTATAAATAAGGGATGTTTGCATTCGATTTTGGCATTCCCTTTTTCCTCGCTGCGTCTTTATTTGGAAGTGACTTCTCTCAGAGAAATGGCTCCTTCTTTTCCTGTGCATTTCTAGAGAGTTTTGCCTCTTGTGAGGGTTTTCTTCTTGTTCTTCCCCAAATCTCTGAAAGTTTATCATGTCTTTGTGAAGGTTCCTTGAGTAGATATCTCACTTTCTCAGCGTATTAACGGTAGATGTCTCACTTTCCCAGCGTACCATAATTGCTTATTTGATATTCATCGTCGCTAGGGAGGCTTGAGATATCTGTCGTGTTAGACGGAGGCAGCCAGAGGGGTAGGGCCTAAAGTCGCTTTCCTTGCCAGCAGATCCTAAGAGCAGTTAGATATGCAGGAGGAACTATTGGGACTACTCTGTGGTTTGAAGCTGCTTGGGGTGATCAAGGTTTCGCTGGAATGATCTTCCCACGAAAGAGCCGTGCCTCGACCAACAAAAGGGAGTGTTCCCCGGTCTCTACTATCCTGGCGAAGGAGGCCGCGAAGAATGTGGTGGGGTCCCAGGGTTCAGCAACAGTGTTCCGCTCCGGGTTGCGAAGCCTATCCACTTTTTCAAGAGGCCGCTTCGCGATGGAGGAGACCGGTGCTAGTTCTGGAAGAAATACGGATGCGACATAGCCTGGGATACAACTGACGATGATGTCGGTTCCCTCCTCCGGGGTCTTTATCTGGGCTATTCATTACTTATAAATTTTGTCTCAAATATTTTCACTTCCCTCTTTTTAATTTTTGACGATGGATAGAATGAGAAATTAATAAAATTCTTCTTTCGCTTTGAATCTTATGTCTTCTATCTTCTTTTTTTCTGCAAATTCTGGTATTTATATTATGTCGGGGTGAGTCCAACACTCACCTTGTCGATGCGATATGTTAAGTTGCCCATGGCTTGGTACTTAGTCGAGTCTGGCGAAGTGCCAAGCTTAAAAACTTGGATCTGGGGTCTTTGTACCTTAGGGGAACTTTAACCGGGGTTGACAAGCTTCCGAGATCTGAACGAGTTTCCCGAGCTCTTGGGCCCTGCGGTTGTGTGTCTCTTAATCTACTATATAACTGTGCTTTGAACTGCCATGACGACTACGTGGGCCACGTGGCATGTTTGGGTTGAAAGGACTTGTATAGTACTTCGCGCGCCATGATGAATATCTTTTCAAATCTGAGGTGCTCGGACGGAATTGCCCCCTAACCGTAACCCCTATAAGTAGGGTGTTTAGCCTTTTCATTTCGTTTCGTTGATTTTCATCAAGACTGGTGGTCTGAGGTGATTTTCGACGAGTGTTGCGATGGTGCAAAGCGTTTCTAGAGTTTTTGGACTTCCCAGAGCTTGATTTCTGCCTTCTATTTCCACCTTTTTTCAAGGTATTTCCATTTTCTCGACTCTGATTCTGTTTATTTTCATATCATGAATGGTTACGTACCCTTTCTTTTCTGCGAACGAGGGTAGAAAGAACCGTTTTAGCCCCCTATCTTCTGATGGTCTTACCCTACGGAGCACCTCCTCCGTCATACTGCATGCGACGGAGGTGTCCTTCCGAGGTTTTAACCTTGGTAGGTGCAAAGGCCAGTGCGTGGGCGCATTCAGACTTCTTCTGTTCGTTCATTGCCATGTTTGGATCTTTGAACTTGACTGGTTCTGACCCTGCGCCTCTGTATGTCTTCCAGGGATTCAAATGGCCAGAAGAAGGGCCCTCATTCTTGAAGCACCTGTCCCGGTTCCAGAAGTTCGGGAACCGAAAAATCAAGAGGCTGAGGCCGAAGAGAAAGCAGTTCGTATTTGTCGAGGGCCAGGATTGCCTTATACTTGGGTCGCGGATGATGCCTTCGATAGGATCTCCCGCTATGAGTCTGGGGCTGAGTTGGACAAATTAATAGAATATTTGGAACTTACTGAGGGAGGATCCCAGGATGATGAGTTCCTGATCTTGTCCCCGGGGAGAGAACAGGTGTGTTCGACCCGTTAAAAGGGGGAATACTTCATGTTTCTCTACGAGGACTTCTTCACGAGGTTTGGGCTTTGCCTCCTTTTCAACGACTTCCACATTTCGAGAGAATATGCCAGTTGTTGGGGTTACGATGCTCTAATGGGGTGTTCTTCTATTTCCATACGAGGTATTCTGTTTATGATGCCTGCGCTCGTCAACAATCTTGGCTGTCAGTGCGATCCCGGCAAGGAAGAATAGTTTTCTTTCCATACTTGAAAAGTTATAAGGACTTCAAGGAAAAGTTCTTTAAGTTGATGGCAGTTGGCGGCACTCGTCCTTTCTGGTTGAGGAGTGGCGGGGAGCCAACATTCAGCCTGTACTGGAATCCAGCGGCATGGAGCATCCCCACTCAATCATTCGAGAGGGAGATCGGCCACCTAAATGACAAAGAGATTGAGTATGTCAATTTCTTCAAAATGTGGATTAGCGAGGTCGGTAAAATCCGGCCTAAAGATATACTGGATGTCGTGGATGATGTGGAACTTTGGGCTGTGCTAGGTATTATAGGTCGTTATTGATGTATATTTTTTTTCCTTTGCCATTTATATGGATCTAACTACTTATGTTTGCTTTCCAGAGAGCTTGGCTGAGATTTCTCAAGAAGGAAACGCTCTGGCCATTCTTAAAGCATTGAGGGCCATAAGTGAATCAGGGCCTTCAAACTTCACCGCCGATGTTGTGCCAGTCTCACACCCCGTCAGACCAAGGTACCGATTGCGGAGAGGGAACCGATCCAAGTGGAGGATTCCCCCATGCCTGTGAGGTGTAAGAGAAAAGTGGCTGGAGAGGGACAGTCAGGCAATCGGGGTAAGAGGACTGCGGTTGAGGAAGACACCGGCCCAAGTAGCGAGGGGTCAATCAATTTGTACCGTGAGAATCTGGATTCCCGTGAGTTCATCGACTTCCAGCTCCTAGATGAAGAGGTCGAGGCTAAACTAGCCCCGCGTAGCATGAGGGATACCTTCTCTTATTTCGAGACTCTTGGGCTCTATCTTGCTTTAGAGGCTCAGTACTTAGAGCACGTTCTTAAGGACCATGAGCAGAAGTTGGTGGAAAAGGTTACTGCCGCGGAGCGGGGCGAGAATCAGGCTTTTGGAGCAAAGGAAGAGGCTGTAAAGGCTAAAAACAATGCTGAAGCCCGGGCTCTGGAGTTTGAGAGTGAAGTGGCCGCCCTGAAGGACGTGGTGAAGGAAAAGGAGGTCAACCTGACAGAGGTCAGAAGTTGTATAGCCGAGTTAAAAGCTGAGAATGAAGGTCTTCACACCGAGAAAGAACGTCTTGGCGGTCAAGTTACTTCCTTGCAGGGCGATGTCAAGACGCTTATTACTGTCTGTACCGATATCAAGGAAGAGCAGTTTTGAATGCTGTTAGCCAAGTCCAGCTCTTTAATCCCAGGGTTGATCTGGTTCTGAATTCCCTGAACTTCGGGAAAGTAGTCTGAGATGGCCAACTCGTCCTTCCTCGTCTTGCTGCTAAGGGTCCGAGTGTTGAGGGTTCTTCTGCCAAGGCCCGCGGTTTAGCTCCCCTGCGGAGTAATTCTGATGTTTTTTCTTGCCCTCTGCGTGGGGTTTTATTTTTGTATGGACAAAAATGTTGCTCTATTTTTCGGGGTTTTTTAATCGAGTTAATTTCTATTGTATTCTTTTTGTCTATTTTGGGGTCCAACACCCTTTATTGACTTTGCGAATTTGATGAGAAGAAAAACTGCGGTCTGGGTCCAACGCCTATTACCGATGAGTGCTTTAGGTTTTTAAGACTTCATGTAATAAGAAATTTGGAAACCTTGGCTTGGGATCCGATGTCCAACGTGGATTGGCATTTGGGATCCGTGCCTAAGGTAAGAAACCTTATCCGGGGTCCATTACCAATTGCTTTAGTATTTAGGATGCCATGTGGCTTTAGTTTAAAAACCTTGCCTGGAGTCCATTACCAGTCGCTTTGGTATTTGGGATGCCGCTTGACTTTGGTTTGAAGGACTGGTCTTTACCAGGGTCTTACGTGCTTATGGTTTGGTGCGAGAATTTTCCTGAGTCAGGATTTTTCTACTGCACGACCTATTTAGCACAATATAATTTCCCGGGTGGTACCATGGGTTTCTCGTGCGTATGGTTTGGTGCCGAGAATTTTTTCAAGTTGGGATTTTCCTACTGCACGACCTATTTAACACAATACAACTTCACGGTTAGTATCATTGCTTCTTGGGATGTCATGGTGGGTCTATGAAAATTTCGTTCAATCAGAATGCATTAACTCTATGGTGCTTATTTCATTAAATATCTTGAATGACTAAGGTCTATGTGACAATTGGGACAGATAAAACATAAAGTAGTAGACTAGGAGATTAGGCCTTAAAAGGCATTTAGTTATAGTACTTTCTAAGTTTATCTGCGTTCCAAAAATTCTTCACTGATTTTCCTGTCAATATCTCCAGAGTGTAAGCTCCTTTACCAGTACTGACCACGATACGGTAAGGGACTTCCTAGTTAGGGGCTAATTTCCCTTGGGAGGCATTCCTTCTGCCGATGTCAGCTCTTCGGAGTACTAGATCGCCTGACTGGAATCTTCTAGGAACGACCTTCAGGTTGTACCAGACTACCATTCTTTGCATAGTTGCAGCATCACGTATGTGCGCGATGCACCTTCTTTCCTCCAATAGATCCAAGTTTTCCCTGATTAACCTGGGGTTATTATTTGGTGAAAAGTTCTGGAGGCGCTAACTCAATTCCCCTATCTCCACCGGGATCATTACTTCACATCCATAGGTTAATTTGAATGGGGTTTCACCTGTTGTGGAGTGAGCAGTGGTTCGGTAGGCCCAAAGGACGTGGTCTAACTGCTCGGCCCAATTTCTTTTGGCGTCGTCCAGTCTTTTCTTTAACCCCCTGACGATAACACGGTTAGCCGCCTCAGCTTGTTCGTTTGTATGGCGGTTTCCTACTGTGCTATAGTGATGCTTTATCTTCAGCCCATTGAGTAGTTCTTCAAACCCTTTATCTTTGAACTGCGTTCTGTTATCTGTCACAATGGATTCTGAGACCCTGAATCTGGTAATAATGTGGCGCCAGGTGAACCTTTGAATCCGGGCCAAGGTGATAGTGACTAAGAGCTCTGCTTCTATCCACTTGGTAAAGTAGTCCATGGCTACGACCAAAAACTATAATTGCCCGAGTGCTTGAGGGAAATGACCCAAGATATCCATGCCTTATTGATAGAAAGGCCAGTGTATGGATGTTGTGGACAGTTCCTCTGGCGGGGCATGATAGTGGTCGGAATGTCGTTAACATTTATCGCACACTTGGACGTGTGCAAGGGAGTCTGCCTCCATCGTGGGCCAATAATAGCCTGCTCTGAGTGCCTTTAATGTTAGGGCCTTACCTCCTAAGTGGTGTCCACAACTTCCTTCGTGGACTTCTGCCATGACATATTCGGCTTCTTTTGGCATGAGGCATTTGAGGAGGGGTAAAGAAAATTCACGCCAGTATAACTGCCCATCGAAGATGGTGTATCTGACCGCAGCTTTCTTTAACTTAGCTTCTTCCTTTGAATCATCGGGGAGGCTACCAGACTGTAAGTACTCCATTAGTGGCGTGATCTAGGTACGCTCTTACCCGTCGACCTGCAAGACGGTTACGTCGGAGACAGCGGGATGGAAAGAGTTTCTTGAATCACCGATCGGTTGTTACCTGGACTCTTGGTGCTAACCAGCTTCGACAAGAGATTGGCCCTAGAGTTTTGTTCCCTGGATATATGCTCTACTTTAACTAGCTGGAAGCTTGGGAGGAGTTCTTGCACTTTCGCCAGGTATTTTTGCAGGAGGGGCTCCTTGGCCTAATATTCGCCTCGGATCTGGGAGGTCACGAGCTTGGAGTCACTACAAAGTCGAACCTTTGTGGCTCCCAAGTCTCTGGCCATTGTCAGTTCGGCGATGCATGCTTCATATTCTGCCTGGTTGTTCGAGGTGGGAAATTCGAACCTTAACGAATTCTCGATAGTCACCCCTTCGGAGTTTTTCAAGATTACCCCGGCACCGCTCCCTTTTGGGTTTGAGGATCCATCCACAAATACGGTCCAAGATATCTCTTCGACAATACTGGAGTCCGAAGTGAGTTCGACTAGGAAATCCGAGAGTGCCTGTGCCTTGATTGCCACTCTGGGTTCGTAGGTTATCCCGAACTCGGAAAGCTCAATGGACCAAGCAATCATCCTTCCTACTAAGTCCGATTTATATAGTATTTGTTGGATGGGTTGATCCGTCCTTAATACCATGGGATGACACTGAAAGTATTGCCTTAGTCTTCTGGCCGTGATGATGAGTGCAAAGGCGACCTTCTCTATCTTTTGATATCTGAGTTCGAGGCCTTGCAGTACTTTGCCCACGAACTAAACCGGCTTTTGGCCTTCCGGTGTTTCTCTGATGAGTACCGAACTCACAACCTCTTGGTGGAAAGAGAGGTACACATAAAAGGCTTCACCTGACTCTGGCCTTGTAAGGATAGGGGGGATGCCAGAAGGTTCTTCAGGGATGCGAAAGCGTCTTCACATTCCTGTGTCTACTCGAACCTGGTCCTCTTTTTCAATAGCTTGAAGAGAGGAAAGGATTTGTGAACGGCCTTCACATTCCTGGTGAGAGCCGCGATCCGTCCATTTAACTGTTGTACCTCTTTGACGCTCCGGGGACTATGCATGTCGAGCACCGCCTTGCATTTGTCAGGGTTTACCTCAATACCGCAGTGAGTCAGCATGAACCTCAGGAATTTCCCAGCCTGGACTCTGAATACGTATTTCTTTGGGTTGAGTCTCATGTTGTGCTTTCTTAGCTACGCAAACACTTCTTCGAGATCCGAAGTGTGTGATCCAGACGATGGGATCTTGACTATCATATCGTCGATATAGACCTCTAACATTCTCCCCATCTGCTCTTCAAAAACCTTGTTCATCATCCTCTGATAAGTGGCCCCAACATTTTTCAACCCGAATGACATTACCTTGTAGCAGTAACTTGCCTTTTCTGTAATGAATGCCATTTTATCTTGGTCTCTGGGGTACATCGGAATCTGATTATACCCGGAGTAAGCGTCCATGAAGGACAGTAGCCGGAAGCCGGATGAGCTATCGACTAGTTTGTCAACGTTTTGAAGGGGGTATAGATCTTTAGGGCATGCCTTATTTAGGTCGATGTAGTCCACACACATCATCTATTTTTCATTTGACTTCTTTACCAGGACAACATTTAAGAGCCAAGTGGTGAATGAGATCTCCCTAATGAAGCCGGCGTTTAGTAATTCTTTGACTTGCTCCTCGATGGCTTGTTGCCTTTCGGGGCTAACTTTTCTCTTCTTTTGGGAGACCGGTTTTGCATCCTGTTTAACAGATAAATGATGACAGATGAAGGCGGAGTCGATCCCAGTCATGTCAGCGATTGTCCAAGCGAAAAGATCCTTATTTTTTTGTAAGAGCTTTATCAATTGGGTTTTTTCTTGCTCTTCAAGATTTGTTCCTATCTTGGTGACTTAGTCGGTGTTGTCACCCAGTTAGAGTGGGATCAATTCTCCTTCAGGCTGGGGTCTTGTGCCTCGGATTTCCTCATGGATATACAACTCGGTCATCAAGATGTTGACTTGATCGCGAGCGGGGCTAGACGTTTTGTTTTTCTGGAAGCCCTACTGATCTTCAAGCTCTCATTATAGCATTTGCGGGCTGCAATCTGGTCGCCCTTGACCATGACCACTTCATTGTTCCTGTTGAGGAACTTTATGGCCTAGTAGGCGGTAGAGACTACAACGGCAATGCCATTTAGCATAGGGCGACCTAGGATGATGTTGTAAGCCGAGGGACAATCCACGACCAAAAATCTCACATTCACCGTTTTGTAGGTGTCATCGTTACCCATAGTCAAGACAGTTTCAAATTAACCAACCGGGGTAACTTTTTCACCAGAGAAACCAGTTACTTCACCTTCATACGGTGTAAGTACAGACAGAGGGAACTCCAGTCTTTCGAAGGCATCCATGAACATGATGTCCGCTGAACTGCCCTGATCTACAAAGATGCGATGGACTTCGGCGTTAGAGATTATTCCGGATATGACCAGAGGGTCGTCATGATCTCAGATAATGTCGCCGTAGTCCTTATCGGAGAAGGAGATGGATGTCGCGTCCTTGTTCTCAATGTGGGGTCTTCGCGAAGAAGAACCATATACGCTTAGGACCGCAGTCTAAAGTGCCTTTTTCTGGGAGTTGTTAGACGGACCACCCCCTATAAATCCCCCTGAGATGGTACTGATGAGTCGGTCTTTCCTGTTACCCCCACCTTGAGTATCCCGCTCCTCGTCCTGCCTGCTTTTAGTATCACGGCTCGGCGGGGTCCAGGATCTTCTGGCAGGACTCTGACTTCGTTTTGGGCGTTGGTTTGGACTTCACCGGGAGCTGCAGCTTTGTTTTCAATCCCTGCGCCTACTGCGGTCTTCTCCTCATCAGAGACCGTTGATGTACTTTTGCAATCATCCCTCCTCGATCAGGGACTCGATAACGTTCCGGAGTTAGTAACAATCTTTTATTTCGTGGTCATAGCTCTTGTGCCACCTACAGTATTTCGAATGGTCCCTCTGGAACTGCTTCTTTACAGGTGGAGGCCTCTTGATATCCTGTAACTCGGTTTGAAGGACCTCTTTCAAGATTGTCTCTTGAGGAGTGTTCAAAGGAGTATATTCAGAATACTTGGGCCGATATCGTTCGTTCTTAGAGGAGTCACGGGGTTAGTTGGAGTTGTGGTTCTTTTTTTGGTAGGCTGGTTCACCCTTTTCTAGATTCTCTTTGGCCCTGATGACTTCCTCCAGCTTAACGTACTTGTCAGCCCATAAGTGAAACTCATCTAAGCTCGCTGGCTTCTTTTTTGCCAGAGACATGAAGAAGTCCGAGTCAGTTCGGAGTTCGTTTCTGGCGTAATAGAGGGCTATCCTGTCATCCAAGTTTTCAATGCCCACACAGGCTTGATTGAACCTTTTGACATACTCGCGCAAGGATTCAGAACTTTCATGGTGGATCCCGGAAAGGGAGTTAATCGACTTCTGTCGTTCCTTTGCTGTAGTGTAGTGTTGCAAGAAATGTTACGTGAGGTTTTCCTATTCGGTGATTTTTGTTCGTAAGGTGACGAACCAACGAAGGGCGTCCTTCTTTAAAAAGAGGGGAAAAACTCGGCATAGCAGCTCCGGGGTATATCCGTAGAGCTGCATGGACTGCGTGTAATCGTCCAGGCGCTCTTGGGGATCCGTAGTTCCATCATAGGCCTCTAAGTTGCTCGGAGGCTTGAAGTTCCTCGGAACCCTATACGCCATTAGAGCATTCGAAAATTGTTGTTGATGGCCGGGGACTGAGTTATGGTTTTCATAAACCACGGTGCCAGCATGCTGGATAGTAAGCTCATTACGAGCTACATCTCGCTCTCCGTTGTCGTTGTCCGTCCTCACCGATCTTTTATGGTTCTCTAGCCGATGACGTTGTTCTTCCAGCTGACGCCGTTGACCTTTGATGAGCGTTGTTTGTTGACGTAACAACTCTCGAAGGTCATTCTTCGTTGTTTCAGATTCGGCATTATCTTCATAGTGAGACGCATGGTCCACGTTGTCATGGGAGGTTCTCAAGCGAGCATGCACAGGGATCCTAGCTCCATGATTTGCTCCATGGTTTATATTGTTTGCTCCGCCATGAGGAAAGACAAGCCTGTTACGGATTGAAACCCTTCGAGATGGAGTAGGGCTTTCAGCAGAGGCTGAAGTCTCGTATCCATCGTTGAGAGTTTCTACCATAACGGGTCTGCTTCTAGTAGCGGAGGTTTCTGGTGGTGTGTCGAAATGAGGGTCGCGCTGTGCTGCTGGGCCTTGTATTTGGCCAGGGGCAGCATACGCAATGCTTCCCTTCATCTGGTTGTGTCTTGTGCTCACCATGGTTAACGTGGGAATGGAAGTTTATCAGGTTCCCACAGACGGCGCCAACGTTTTAAAGTGGATTCAGAGGGTACTTGAGATAGACACGTGTATGGTGGTTTCCACCTTGTGCAACTGCTGCCAAGCGTATGGAATCAGGGGGGTGGATACCTGCAATGGGACTCCAACGCTCAAGTCAGGCAATGCACAAGTAGAGGTTATGCAATAGAATAACAGATATCTTATTCGGTTAACTTAACTCTGTATATATAGAGAGCGTGACTGGAATCCTCATGTAATCCATATAGGATGAAGGTACATTAGGATCGTGCCTTAACAGAGGTTTCAGCCCATGATCGTTGCGGTCCGTCTTTGGCATGTCAAGACTATCCCACGATCGTTGAGGTCCGTTCTTTGACTTGTCGGGACTGTCCTACGATCGTTGAGGTCCGTTCTCGGACCTGTCGGGACTGTCCTACGATCGTTGAGGCCTATTTCTGATTTGTCAGGGTTGTCTCCTTAATGGTCAATCCTTATTGTAGACAGTTATGAGAATCTGCATAGGTCTGG
The DNA here is from genome assembly GCA_029884605.1 of Ormosia emarginata. Taxonomy (NCBI): domain Eukaryota; kingdom Viridiplantae; phylum Streptophyta; class Magnoliopsida; order Fabales; family Fabaceae; genus Ormosia; species Ormosia emarginata. The sequence goes on along the minus strand of JAQQTP010000070.1, from coordinate 3,131,447 downwards.
CTATCGTTAGTGTCTGATGCCATAGACCGAGGTCATAAGGCCTTGGTCGGGGTACTTATGGAGGAGTCTGGTGGTTCATGTATCAGGTTGATTCTTTTCGGATGGGATCCTGAACCACGATTCAGAATAACTAAGTTTTTCAAAATGTCCGACGCATAAACAAATACTGGAGAAACAAATAATATAAATATTTGTAAATTCAGCGAAAGGGATAATTATGTAGTCACTTGTAGATGGAATGAAAATATGATATGAGGATCGTATATTCCTATCATATGTGACTTAGAGTTATCTTTTTTTAAAAGGATTGTTGTGGTTCAGGGTTTGATAATTAGATTTGGGTATATAATGTTAAGCCCTAATTCTAATAATCAGAGAATTCGGAAACACAGTTCATAAGACCTGAAACTCCATTGATTCTCTTCTCTTCTCAGCACACAACACCGTAATCAGGTGAGGTTATTTTATTTATATCGGTGTAATGTAACTGTATCATAATTGCATGTGAATATTTTCCTATAATTTCGTTCTTGTAATTATCTGTAATTATACTGCTTTAATTCTGTAATTATTTCTTCAAGTAGTGGTTTGAATTTCAAAATCAAACCTTATGCCAAATGCTTTCTTGGAATGGAAACAAAATAGGATTAGGACTGGGATTGGGAAATGATGGTGTGGTAATGGGAGGGCAGAAACTTGTCCCAAACGGCGTCAGATTCAGTGGCGGATCTGAGTCGATGAAACCAAGGATAGCCAGCAGATATTTTGATCCTTTCAAATCATATTTTTTTTAAATAGTAAGTAGATGAGAGGGATAAATATAAAAGTTATAAAAAAAATTTCATAAATCATGACTGAGTTCTATTAATAAATATATTTATATTTATCTCTCTCTTTTACTTGATCATATAAGAAAAAAAATGACATAAAATAATTTAAATCCAAACCTACAAGCATCCCAAGTACTCGTGAACAAAACAACATTTGCTATGCAACCTTCTAATAGATTCTCAAAGTCCATGCTTCTACTTCTACCATCATAATGAGACTTTTTTATTAAACTATCATCAATGACAAAATTATTTATTAAAATTCTATTTTTTAAAATTATATATATTAAAATATTAATTTTTTATTTAACATGATATTTTTTATTATTATTTTATTCATACAGATAACATCAACATAAATAACGCTAAGCGTTAAAGTAAATCACGTTATCTTCATGATAACGTCAATGTAAATGACTAATGTTTGTTTAAGATATGATCTTTGCTTTCAAGACATGATTATCCAATCGAGTAATAGAAACTCGAGTTCCATTGCAAAAACTTGTTGACTAATCTATATTTCTCAACATGACTGAAACACCACTTTTGAGTTTTAATTAACTCATGATTTTGAAAGACTAGAAGATGTAATATTGTTAAAAAACTCGGGGGTATGAACATTAGCTGGCCTATCAATGTTCCCATTAGTTGTACATAGGCTATCAAAACTGAGATATGTTTTAAGTTCTCTTGGAACCAAGGATAACATATACACCTTTTGAACAATTTCACTAGTAGGAGCCAATACAGCTTCGTATTGTAAATAATTGGGATCATTCAAAATCTCCAAAAATGATGGATAAGTGATGTTTACTATTGTGCCTATAGGGTCACCTGATTCTTTAATCAATAAGTCATCCAGAATTTCGATGCTTATAACCACTCCATCATTAGGATCACCAATATAACCATCACCAACTCTCAATACCTACTCTGAGAATTTCTTAAATTTTGCAAAATCGAAATTTGCATAACCAATTTGAAGCCTCATATTTATTGTTAGTATGAGCATCTCTTACAATAAATAATCTTCTCACTAAATACGTTCACATATATATATATTTAGGTGAAGTTTATCTTGAGAAAGTGCAACCAATAAATTTAGGTTGTACTGATACAATTAGCTTAGTGTTTAAACTGTTAGATCAAATCTGAGTTTGTTGAAAGAAAAATATTTTAACAAATTTAGATTCTATTCAAAAGTCTAAAAGCAATCTCCTATATTGCATTAGTGGAATAGTTATCCCCCGGAATTGACCGTAGACTTATTAAATAATTAATAAATGATACATCAAACAGAAAAAAAAAACTAAGCATCAATATGAAATTAAAATGTCGAATACGTACTGCATTTGAAAATATGCATATGCATTTCACAACTGTAGAAATCCAGTTCTCTCATCATATCATATCATTTCGAGATAACGACCATCTCAACTACCATTTATATCTAATTTACTATATCCAAGTTAGTTATCACTTATAAGTTATCCGTTATTTACATAATATCAATCACTTACTTACACTTACTTATTATATCTCTTAATCTTTATCCTTATATTGTCATTTTCATATCCACTATATATGAGTCACCTACTATATATGAATTACTTAACATATCCAAATTCATCACAGTTAAGACTTTTTTTAATTTCTTTCACATATTACTATATTCTGTAAAATAATAAAAGAATAATTTTATTTATATTTATATTTTTAAAAAAGTAAGTAATATATACTGATAACACTAACGCATCAGATGTTATTATGTCTAAAACTCAAACGCGTTTGAAACTATTATGTTAAAAATACTTGCAGCATGATATTTTTTTATTATTTTTTTGTCTATGTAAATAGCATCATCTACTTTAGTGCTTCTACGTGGATAACGTCAAACGCTTTGGTGTTATCCAAGTAAAAATGCCATTTACGTTGATACTATCTATGTGAATAAAAAATAATAAAAAATATCATGTTAATAAAAAAATAAAAAAAATATCACGTTAAATAAAAAAATAATATTTTAATATATATTTTTAAAAAAATAATATTTTAATAAATAATTTAACCATCAAAGACAATTTAATCAAAAGGCCTCGTAACGAAATGATATGATATGATGGGAGAGCTAGCTTTCCTCGTTTCGTTTATATAAAAATTCGGTAAAACTAATAAAAAAAAATTCGGTAAAACTGTTAAGTTGTACTCCTGTGCCTGTTTGTTTCTGTTTGTATGGTGAGGAGGATTCGTTGAGAAGGGAAGCTTAGCGGTTAAGCGTTTGTATGGGGTTAGACCAAGCACTGTATAATTCTAAGTTCAATTACACAATCCAAATCTTTCATGCTCTTATTATTTTTGTTTTTCCTTTCATAATTCATTTTTATGATAACAGAATGTCTTGCAGTTTCTAGCTTGGTTAAATATGTATTTTTTTTTTTTTTGCTACTGGTTGATACTTAATCCTTTCTATTAAAGGTCTGCTAGAAATATTAATTTTTTTATCACTTGAATTTTCCGATATCTGATATGAATATTTTATAATCAATTAAAATTTATATTCATATTTGAGATATTAATTCTTTAATTTAATTTTATTATAATTTTTGCGATATTAATTCTTTTATTTCATTAAAATATAATTCTTCTTGCCAAAAGCTAAACTTTATGCCAACAGATGTCAATTTTTTCATTCAAACTATCATATATATATATATATATAATTGTAAGCATATTTTTAGGTATTTTAAGTTGAGTCGAGATGATAAATAATTTCGAACTATTAGAATGAGGACGTGAGTTTAAATTCTAATGAAACAAACTCTTGTAAAAAAATTGCATAACCATCGTTCTCTCGCTTTGAATGAGAATTAGTCTTATGGATGGTTTAAATGGATTAAACCTATAAGGATACTTTGTGATCTTATCAAAAAAATTGTAAACACATATTTTTAAGGTATAGAACTGTAGGGGCTAAATTAAATTAGAGTGAAACTATTGGGATGAAACGAGTAATATAACCTCTTTATTATTTTCTTTTGTTATGATTTTTATTATTTTCCCTTGCTTTGTTTGAAGGCAACACAACATTGTGTTCACCAAAGTTTTAATTGTCAGTTAATGTTTTTTAATAACTTTTTATTGTAATTTTAAATATTTTAATTAAATATGAATAAACTGATAAAAATATAATTAGTTAAATTGTAACTTGAATAAAAGTTTTTAAATTAATAACAACTTAAGAAATTATAATTTAAAATTTTATTAGAGAGAGTATGATAGATAATTAAGAGTATGAATAATTCCACCTTATAATAAATAAGAAAGAAAAATTATCATATTTCATAAAAAAAATTATCATATCAAAATAATCACTTTATTTTGTATAAAATTTCTAAATTATTTTAGCACGCTAAGTTTTAATTTCTTCAAATAAATTCTTTAAAAAGGTTTTTATAAAATCATAACTTTTAATTCAGTTCTCATCTAAGGTTCAAAAGTTGAAAAGAGCTAGAGAATTATATGTTATCATGTGTTTATTTTTATAATAGTTTTTTTTATTCATGAAAGTTTAAGTTGAGAGAATGTTATATTTTGAAAAGAGGGCTTATAGGTTATACATGGATGATCTATTAATGAAAGATCGCTAATAGAAATTGAACCAAAGCCTTTTTCATCAAAGTTATTTGATCCTATTAGTTGAGCTAACTCCAATGGACTACTATAATGTGTTTAAATAAATCTTTAAATATTAAATTGATTAAGACTTAGGGGTATAGTTTAACAGAAATATAAGTTTTAGGGACTATAAAGTTTTAGAAATAAAAATGTTAAATTTCACATATAGAGTAGATTAATGCTGTTGAAAATTGTTTCAAAGTGGAAGTTCTAATAACATATAGGCACTTAGTCAAACGGTTGGCAACATCATTTACATGTTTATATATATATATAATCCAAATTGATTGACCCATCAGCCACAGCGTCGAGTCTCATTGACAGAGAAATGATGCAATGGAATCAGACCCTCAGAAGAAATCTTGTGCTTGCTATCTGGGTTCGCAATTCGCTATTGATTGCTGCTTCATGGATGTAGTGCAGGAAAGTGACAATTTAGAGGTAGTCCTTGCTATTTGCATCCAATCTCAACAGGACAACTATTTTGGACTTCTAATTGGAAATTGCCTTTATTTAGCTACGTCTTTCAGATCTTTCTCAGTTTCTCATGTTAAGAGAGATGGAAATGGTGTAGCGCATGAACTTGAACAATTGGCCCTTACCAATCCAAATGCTGTGTGGATGGAAGGTGCACTTAGTAACATTTGTAATCTTGCCTTTGAGGACATTTTAAGTGCTATCTAATATAATTTATCTCTTCTACGTTAAAAATATATATACATAAAAATTTAGGATAAAAAATAAATGTCTCATATCATGATCACAACATATTTTTAGACTCGACGACGGAATTTAATAAAAGTCAAATCTCAACTAATTTGATTGATGTAGTCGCTTCTACTAATTGTATCAATCGCCAATAATAATATATAATAAATATTAATTAATAATTTAAATACCAATAATAAAACGTGAATACCTAACAATATTTCTTATACAAATTAGATGAAAACAATCTTAGCACTTGGAATACCTGTGATTCAAACATGCTATAGAAAGATAACTTAATAGTGATTACCAAAACCATTTTGATGTAAAGAATGGTACAAGGTAGTCAAAATATAACCTTAATTAACCAAATGAAAACAAAGGAAACGGCTGGATGCCACCCATATATGGCCTGGAAGACAATAATCACATCCAACTGATTTCAACCCAAAAACTGGAATTTGAATTCCACATTTTTTGGTATCCATCTAAATGGACACCTCATAATTAAGTCCACTCAAATCTCTCCCCCTTTTCTCTCCGAGAGTTCTGAGGAAAACGTCACCATTTTTCCATTGTCACCAAACATGGCTTCCTCTTCTTTTCATCTTTTCCTGTTGCCGTTCTTATAGACTCTGCTTCCCTCATGCGGGGTCCTTCAATGTTATTTGGGGGACCCTTCACGCTTTAGTCTTTACCTCACCTTTAATTTTGCATATTCTTATTAATTAATTTAACCAAAGAGTTCAGGCTTCAGAGAAATTAATTTTTTGGCATTGCTTTTGGATGAAAATATTGTTTAGAACGAAGACTTATAGATATATTTATCTATTATATATTTCTTCCGCCAGAAATTCTTCTTGGAGGTTGTTTATTTGATCTTGGTTGGCTGGAAGCATGAATTGCTTCCCGTGTTTTACCTCTCAGAAAAGTAAGAAAAGCCAAAGCAAGAGGGAGCATGGCGCTACACCACAGGAAAACGTTACAGCAAAAACACCGGGTAAGTTTCCAAATAATATATGCATATAGCAGAGATTTTTTTTTTTTTAAAGAATAATAAATTGGTTGGTTTTGTGGCATTTATTTGATCAAAACTAAATATGATTCATAAGTTAAAATTGTCAAGATAAAGATTTATATATAAATCATAAGAAAGAGTGACAGAATGGAATTGAATCTAATTAATTAATTAATATCTGTAAGCCAAGCCTTGTCATTTGTAAATTGTAATATTGTGATAGCAATTTTATTTTTGAGTCGTTTCCATGACTTAAAACGTTGCGGTGGTTCTGTTGACATGCAGATATGAAAAAACCAAGGCCAGATGACCCTGACCAAGTTGACAGTGCAAATATTAATGCACAACATTTCACTTTCCGTGAGCTAGCAACTGCAACAAAGAATTTCCGGCAGGAATGCCTGATAGGTGAAGGAGGCTTTGGCAGAATCTATAAGGGGATAATTCCTACAACCGGGCAGGTTCAGTTTTAACTTTAGAGTGAAACTCAATAATTTCTCTTTGTTTTCTGTATTTTCACTTTTTTTCTTTGGAGCTCTCCAGGTCGTGGCCGTGAAGCAACTCGACCGGAATGGGATGCAAGGCAGTAAGGAGTTTCTGGCTGAGGTTTCGATGCTAAGTGTCTTGCACCATGAAAATCTGGTCAATCTCATTGGTTATTGTGCTGATGGGGATCAACGTCTTTTGGTGTATGAATTCATTCCAGGGACTACTCTTGAAGACCGTCTTCTTGGTAGTTACCATTTCCTTCTTTACATAATCTTTCGTCAACTTTTGGAGTAATTGTTAGGCAATGTGTAACATAAGTCATTCAATATTAAACATGTATAAAGTTTTAGAGTTAATGTTAAGAATGCACTAATTTTTATAAAATACTTTTATATATGTTAATTATTAAATGGAATACTTATAGTAGATATTGTCTAACTAAGACATGTTAACTACTGAATGAAATGTTTAAAGATGATGTTTTAAGAGGATGTTATTTAAGAATTTTTCAAATTTTTTAGATATATATATATATATATATATATATATATATTATATATATATATATATATATATATATATATATATAAGGAATATAAAGAAAAGAATTTTTATTGTGAGAGAATAATGAATTTTTATTATACAATTATATATAGATAGTCAAATATTAAAAATTATTTAAAAGTAAAAAAATTACATATATTTATATTCTAATCTTCATCATTCATGTAAATTTAATAATCAAGATTCATTCCTCTCACATTTTATAATAAATACTTATCTCACCATATATACTTATTATATATATATATATATATATATATATATATATATATATATATATTTTGCTTTACTCTAATCTTTACCTTGTTATCTTAGTTTTGGTACGAGCCAGTCTTCTTTTATTTGTTTCAATCTAAAATACAGCACTCGTGTGGTTTCGTCGCAGAGAATAAAGCGGATCAACCTCCATTAGATTGGTTCAACAGAATGAAAGTAGCAGCTGCAGCTGCTAGAGGACTAGAGTACTTGCATGACAGTGCCAATCCCCCAGTTGTATACCGGGACTTGAAAGCGTCCAACATTATACTGGATAATGATCTTAATGCAAAACTATGTGATTTTGGAATGGCCAAGCTTTCTGGTGGAGACAAGATGAACCCTTCACCTGCAAGAGTTATGGGTACCTATGGTCACTGTGCTCCAGAGTATGTAAGAACAGGTCAACTCACCTTGAAATCAGATGTCTACAGTTTCGGAGTTGTCTTGCTGGAGCTCATAACTGGACGACGAGCCATTGACACCAGAAGACCAAACGATGAGCAAAACCTAGTTTCATGGGTAAATCTTACCAATCTCATTTGGATTGCATTATAGTTTGCATTGCAACCCTCAATTTGGGTGTGCAAAGTGAGTTTCATTTACAAATAACATATTCGGCAAAATAATAGTTGGGCTGTGTTTCAACATGATTCTGGGTCTGAAACTATGGTTTAAATGGAAGTGAATAAAAGTTTTACCTTTTAGTTGAATCAAACCATAGTTTACAAACTATAATTCAAACAATTTTACTTTTTGCACCATATTTTTATACACTATTTTTATACTGGTTAAAGTTAAAGATGTACAAATTTCTGGTTAGTCCTGTGTTGTTAACCAAAAATAACCAGACCTAAAAATAGTGTACAAAAATGATGTGCAACCAAACATGCTAATAGTAGTTAGAAACCAACGTCCAACAGCTTCATTGATCCCCTAATATATGTTATTTTATGATACATATTTCCTCTTGTCACTGAGCAGGCACAACCCTTATTCAGGAACCCAAAAAGATTTCCAGATATGGCAGATCCGCTTCTTAATAAACATTTCCCGGAAAAGGATCTCAATCAAGCTGTTGCAATAGCTGCCATGTGCTTACAGGAGGAAGCAGAAGCCCGTCCTTTGATGAGTGACGTAGTAACTGCTCTGAGTTTTCTTTCCGTGGTTCCTCCTGCAGACTTTATTCCAGCCTCTCTCCCACATGCCACCTCGGTCTCTAAGGAGAGTGCTGCTGGTGAAGGTGAAAGTGCAAGTGAAAGTGAAAGCGAAAGTGAAAGCGAGAGTGGAAGTGAGAGTGGAAATGAATCAGAAGCTGGTAAAGAGAGCCACAGAAGGGATAGTTCTGGTCATGAAGGCAATGAAACTGCTAAATATCAGGGTGCAGCTAGTGCAAAATACCAAGAGAGTATTGTCTCAGATGTTGAAGATGATTATTATAAGAATGAAAACCAACATCGTTCTAATAACCAAGCAGATGCTATGGAAAGCAAGGAGTTTTACTCCAAAAAATCAAGCCGCAAAAGCAGCACGAGATCAAGGAATGGAACAATTAGTTCAGATTCAGAAGATGGAAGCGTTTCTTCCAGCAACAAAAGCAGTAGGAAATCGTATGGTGTCATTGGTAACTTAAGCCAGAAGACAAGCAGAAAATCTTCTGTGAGAGAGTTAAGCCAGAAGAGCAGCAAAAAATCTTCTATCAAAGATTTAAGCCAGAAGAGCAGTAGAAAATCTTCTGTCAGAGTTTTAAGCCACAAGAGTAGCATGGCATCATCTGAGGATGGACATGGAAGCATTTCATTTGAGCACAGTGAGAGCAGGGCTTCCCAAAATGCTTCCTTAAGCCGCAATAGCAGCAGCGTGGCATCAGAGGATGGAGGTGTTGTGCTTGAGCGTAGAGGCAGCAAGTTATCACAAGGGAACATATCTTTTGGCCTTATCAGCAGTGGGAGTGTTCACTCAGATCAAAACAGCAGCAGAAGGACAGAAGAAGGAGGGAGCATACATTTAGGCCATGCAAGCAGCATGGGATCAGATGAGGGAAGTGGTCACCCTTTTGACCGTACTAGCAGCAGTGGATCAGATGATGGAAGTGTTCGTTAACTATAAAATTATCAACCAGCTGTGGTTGCCACTTGCCATAATGAACAGGCATGCTTGCACGTACTTTGACATGTTGCTTTGTAATTTTCTGTCAAAGTCTGGTTGTTTATACATCCGTTTGGCTGAGCGATACAAGTATAAGATAATCATATATGTGGAACTATTCACAGAACTGAAACTTGAAAATCGAGCATTGTTTATATCTATTTGTTTTGTTTAGTAGGCTTCATGTATATTTATTTAATATTATCTACCTTTGGTTCAAGAACTAGAGTGAAGATAACCGTGAACTTCCGTAGGCCAACTCTTGACATTATTGGAAGAGTGATCCCTATTTGTTTTATATGATTATGGCAATTCTAATGTTATGAATGTTGTTAAATCTATGTATGTGACAATTAATGTTATCTAAAACAATTAATGCCTTTGAGTGAATAAAGTTAGTTATCAATTGAAGGGACTTTATTCATTGTGTTGCGTAATAAAATAAATGGAATGACTATAGGCACGCATGAATTTTTCTGTTGTTTGGGCTTAGCCCCGTAATGTTACAAAAAAAAAAAAAAGAAGAATTTAAGCATGGATGAATAATGTTGAAAAGACTCCTTTTTCCTACATTGGATTTGCTAGTTTGATCAAGTCTTAGGGACACACTTATCTTTTAGCAATATAAACTCACCCAATATTGATATTCACTGTCATGTGAATTTTACAGACTAGTCATCCGATAGTGATATTTGAGCTACTAGGGATACTTCCAAGAATTGCCAACATGGAAAGTAGAACATACCTTTTGGACGGTCATAGAGCTCAGATCAAAGCATCAGCCACACAAAATCCTCCTGAGCCAATGAATGTATAGCCTATATTCTTTATGACAAGGTTGTTGCAGAGCGTGACATGCAACTTTGGTTGTTACTACGGATTGATTTGCATCATATGAAAGGCAAATGGCTTCAGGTCTAGTTGCTTCAAGCTGTGAAATGGTTGAGAATCAAGTCTTGTATAAAATAACAGCATTGCTTACGGCTTACCTGGTAACGCCCTTGGACATATTCGTATTAAATATTCGAATATTTGATAAATATTAAGTTAATTTTTTCTATTTAAAATCTACACGTGTCGTATCCGATACCTGTATCCGTATTCATGCATCATAGCTTAGGGCTTACCTGGTGGCCCTTTGGACATTACGTAATGAAATGTTCTATTGAAAGGGTCAAAAGGCTTACCATGAGCTAAATAGGGGTATTTGAATAGAAGAGTTTTCGTGCAAGTGCCGTAGGGACAAAGAAATTACATTTCCTACCGAAAGCAAACAGATAGGAGAAACTGTTTTAACAGTGCGATGTTTACATATATCTCTCTGGCTACAACTGTTTTTTCTCTTGGTCCATTCTATGTAACCATCGCACTGTTAAAAAAACAAACAAGAAACTGAACACTAAGACGGCATTCGTTGACCAAAGCATATACCTTGAGCCTATTTATTTGCTGCTTTAAGACAAAATATTCAGTACTTTTATATAAGTACTTAATTAGAGAAAGATATCCCTATTTCTATTTTCCCAGCATTAGTGCTTAAACAATGGGGGGCGAGGTAATACTAGTTGCTATTGATGCCAGTAAAGAAATTAGCAGCGATTATGCACTGGAATGGGCCGTACAAAATGTGACAAAGGCCGAGGACATTTTAATACTGCTTGCTGTTCTTCCTTCGTTTGGACGTCCAACGCCAAATTTAAATCCAAGGCGTCAATCTCTAGCATCCTATTTCCTTTGTTGTAGGTTTTGAGTTTGACCATCTTATAGGCGTTCATTTTCTTTTTCTTTTTTAGCTTCTGGTCGTGTAATGTGTACTGTAATGTTCATTGTTATCGTGTTTCCTTCTTGATGATAGGCAGTACGAGGCACAATGAATTAAGCTCTTTTGATCATGTTGATCAACGTAAAAGGGACAACTTCCGCCAAATAAACTATGCATATGTCCAGAAGATACAGCAGCTATGGTTAGCTAACGATCTGATGCAGGTATATCTGTTTAAAACTTCTAGTTCTTACTTCTTCAACACTTAGCTTAAAAGCAAGATATGTTCTTTCAATTTCTAAATGTTGCGTCATCCTAGGTGCATTACGAAGTGAAAGTTATTCTTGATGCTCACCTGGGTTCAGTTGCCACAAAAGCCGAAGAACTCAAAGCCTCATGGGTGATACTTGATAGGTACTCTGTCACTTGCTTTTATCTTATTCTCATTTGCAGAAGAGTTATAGATATGAGCGAGTTGATCAGTTTTGGCCTGCCCATAAAGAAGAATTAGTACTTGAAGGCATTAATTTGACTAAATTAATAACACATGATTAGAACTGACACGTTTGTAAAATTACAGACTCTTGAAGAAGGAAGCTGATCACTGCATTAAACAACTGAACTGCAATGTTGTACTCATAGATCATGCTATTCCCAGAATCCTTAAAGCAGTAAATCCTTTGGTAGGAGAAAACTTTACTGAGAGTAGGAGCCAAAGTAAACCTATAGAAAGAGACATGCTTGATGTGAATCTTAATATCTTGCATTACAAAAGTGCAACAACCCCAAGCAGTTCTGATATCAAAAGTTCCACTTTTGGAACTTATTCTTTCTCACTGCCCAGCACAGATAAAGAATATCAGCACAAAACCAACCCTTCCACTATCAATAATTCTCACGCTTTTCTTCCTCTAAACTCCGGATATTTTGATGAAGATTTTGAATATCTGGAAACATTCAACCCTTCACCTTCAGATATCAAATCCATACATTTAAATAAGATCTCGAGCTGCAATATTGATGAGTTGAATCACAAATCAGTCACCAACCCCCTTCAGGGAGAAGCAGAAAACTCCAGTGAGATTTTAAGTACTAAAAGCTGTAAGTGATTCAGTTCCATGATGTTATCTTATCACAAAATTAGCAAACACAGAGATATATTAAATGTATAATAATTTGTTTGGTATTCATGAATCATGAGGCAGCTGAGAGAAAGCATCATTTTGAAAGAACAGACAAAGCACCGATTTTAGCTAGAACCTTAACAGATTCCTCGTGCATGTGGCGGGGACCAGATAGCACTGTTCAGCCAAAAATAGTGATAACTAGAAGAAACTCCATGACCACTTCTAATAAACATGAATCAGGACCTTCCCTTTCTTCAGCAACAGCTGACAGAAACTCAATCATTAGAAAGGCCATGTCCCTTTCCATCACAAGTCCTCCAAAATCTCCTGCTCTTTGCTCCATATGCAAGCAGAAGGCACCTATTTTCAGAAATGCGCCGAGGAAGTTTACCTATAGAGAGATAGAAAAGGCAACTGATGGATTCTCAAACACCAACTTCATGGCAGAGGGTAGATATGGTTGCGTATACAGAGGGGAATTGCCTGATGGACAGGCCATCGCAGTGAGGAAGTATAAGAAACTGAAGGCAGTTGCAGCATCAGAATTCTGTTTGGAAGTTGAAACACTTAGCTGTTTGCAGCACAGGAATCTGCTTATGTTGGTGGGATACTGCATTGACACGCAATGGCTTCTAATATACGAATTTGCTTGCAATGGTTCCTTAGACAAGCACCTGTACGGTAAGATTGAACTAGATGTTAAAGATGATAGTACAATCTACAGTTATGATATGAACATCTGCAAATTTTACGTTCCACTTCTTGAAAACCACAACTATAATTTGTAGGAACAGAAACAAAGCAGGTGATGGCTTGGCATGAGAGGATGAAGGTTGCGGTAGGCGCTGCAAGAGGCTTGAGATACCTCCATGAAGATTGCCGAGCGGGTTGCATTGTACACAGAGACTTGAGACCTAGCAACATTCTCCTCACTCATGACTTTGAGCCCATGGTCAGTATAGATCAGAGAATTTATTCATTTTTATGTTTTCATTTTAGAATTTGGATAATCTCAAATCTCAATGTTAAGCAGCTGAAATTAGCATGAGTATTATTCAGTGGAGAATATATGATCCTAACAATTACATTTCATTTAATAAAGATTGGAGATTTTGGTCTTGCAAAATGGCAACTTAATGCGCTATTAGCTGAGGATACACATGTGATTGGTACATTAGGGTATGAGCAACCTGTAAATCCATCTAATGACAATTAAGATTTTCAGTCTATGTATGTCTTTGCAGCAATATATGTTATTATTATAATAAATTTATGCATTATATTTATGCAGTTACTTAGCTCCTGAATACATACAAACCGGCCAGGTCTCAGAGAAAGCTGACGTCTACGCATTTGGAGTTATTTTATTGGAGCTTTTAAGTGGCTTTAGAGCCATTGAGTTCTCAAGAAAAACAGGCAAACAGTCTATATCCGAATGGGTGAGTTTCTTGTTCTAATGAAAAAAAGAGACAAAGGGTTAGACAATGGTATTTACAATTTAACTCAGAATAAAGGTCACAGATTAGCATAACGTTAGCTTGGCCTTGAATGTTGCAGGGTAGTACAATGCTTGAGAAGAAAAAAACAAACGAGCTAATAGATTCTAGATTGAGTAATAACTACGTGGAAAGAGAAGTAGAGTGCATGATGCATGCTGCTTATTTATGTATTTCACCTCATCCAGAACAGCGACCAAGGATGTCCCAGGTTTTATATCCTTCACCAAAATTTATTATATACTTTTTGACTGATTATATTTTGAAAATTCTCCTAATTGATCTTTGTAATTTTTCGCCCACAACTTCTTATCAGGATTTATTTGATGAACAGGTATTGAAAATACTAGAAGGAGATTTACCCCTTGACGGAGCTTCCATTTATCAAAGCTCAAAAATATTTAACAATGGATCAATTGGATCAATCAAACGTACAAAGGATCATACGAAGCTTAGTCAATATAATAAGACAAATTTGCATGTAAACAATAACTTATATAGCGCTTCTAATCCGCCAAGATGTTCTAGTCCAATTGAAGAGCATGGCATCACTTGGGAATCTGAATCTGTTACTAGTCTAGATTATGAAAGTTACTTAAGAGGGTCCCTAGCCAAATTTGTTCAAAACTTAAATTAACTTCATCGGGCAGTAAAATATTCTTTTGTACGCAAGCATTGCTCCTATGTGTAGTTAAATTCTTCTTTGGATTATTGTTATTTTTTAGCTACTAAAAGAGGCTACATCTTTTAAATTTCTCTCTCCCAGTAATAGTTGGATGAATGTTGCAAGTTAACTGTCACTATGATGAGCCCTTAACGTATGTCTATAAAAGGAAGGGAAAGAACAAAAAGAATGGACAACAGAATGAAGATTCAGCCATAATAGAAAAGGAGACAATTGGGAGTTATTTCTAATAAATTGCACTCTAGTAAGTTGTGCCTAATAAATTGTAGTTTAATAATTGTAGTTTGGAGTTTCTATGCTAGAAGGACATGAAGTCTAAGAGCATGTTTGGGAACCCGTTTCATACTTCAAACGTGAGTTTGGGTGCATTGAAGGGAGGAAAATCATGTTTGGTTAAAAATTGATAAAAGTTAGTTGGCACTATTTCAACATAAATTTGGTCTCTAACTTACGTTGAACCAAAAGAAAAATATTGTTGCTTTTGAGTTTTGGGTTACAATTTATCTCTAATATTCATTTTATCAAACTCACTTTTAAGACAAAAGTTTCCAAACATAAATCACATTGCTGTAAACTTACTTTTAACTAAACTTAAGTTTGCAAACATACTTTCAACCAAACTTAAGTTTACCAACTATAATCCAAACACACACTAAAAGGTCTTGCTTGTACTATAAAAGCAAGACCTCATCCTTTGTATAGGTAAGGAAAATTTGGGTAATCTTAAGGAGGTTTAGGCTAGGGGCAAAGAATGTGTATCGCATATCTAATTGTTCTTTCTTTTCTCTATTTTTCCATAGTCCTTTTTCATTTTCAATTTTTCAAATATATAATCGGAGTTCTAGTCCTTGAAGTTCGTATTTAATTCTTTTAATAAAACTAGTACCTATCAACTGGTATCAGTGCTCTCAATCCAAGAAGCATCTAGATGGTATCTACATGCATAGAGAGCAGATTGGAAGTGATGGAACGACAGATGGAGGGAATTCAAGACTCTATTTAGGAGTCCATTAAACAACGATTTCAGGAGATGATAAGGACGATAATAAAACAGATCGCTAAAACAGTATGAAATAGGTGCGAGAACCCAGAATGAGGGAGAAGTACTCATGGTAGAGGAACCAGTAGAGAAGGCAGAAAGGAAGATTGTGTGAGGCGGCTAGAGGTGCCATATTTCACGAGAAATAATCCTTATGGATGGATCTATTTGGCAGAAGGGAAGGCTTTGGACTAGTTTCAGTGGTGGGAACTGAGGATGAGAATGGTGACTTGGTTGTCATTCTACTGGGGACTGTTGGGGAGGTTTCAGATAGCCTTGTCATAAAAGGTGGAGGATAGGTGGTTGAGTCAGGAAGTACCTAGTTGGTGTGGCTACCAAGAAGCACCCCCTAAAGTGGCGAAGAGAGCGGAGAAGCAGCCTGAGATGGTCTTTGGATCTCCATCACATTGGCGGTCCAAACATGCGATGGAGGAGCTAAGTGAAGTAGATCGCACCAAGAAAGAATAGGGGTCATTGCATCGCATCAACGAATAGCCAAGGCATTGCATGCTTGAGTAGGATCGGCAAGGCCGAGCGCCATCATGAAAGGGGTGAAAGGAGGAAGAAGGGAAAAATTAGAATTATATCAGTTAGGGTCTTTTCCTAACCTACTAGACCAGCCCAAATAATGGAGGAAAAGAATTGGAATCTTAAAGAAGAGAATGTTGGAATCACATTTACAAAAACTGAATGAGTTTCATTCAAAAATGACCTAACCCATCAAAACCACTTCATTAGATCTTGTGCCACAGCCCAATTTGCAAACCCAAGTTAAGAGGAGGGGCTTAGCAACACCAACAACTTTCTCAAAACCAAAAGTCAATAGCACAAGTGGCCGACCAGCGGAGTTGACCAGAAATAACTGGAGAGTAGATGGTTTCTGGCAAAGTGCAAATGTTGAATCACAAAAGTAGCAACGTATAGGGTGGTGTTCCAAACTAATCTAGTTGCTAGTAGTGAATTCGAAAGGGAGAAACGACGAAAAATAGAAAAAAAAAAAAAGCTAGAAGAAAATGGAGAAATGATGAAGGAAGAACCATTGCAACTATTAATTAACATATGGTTGATGAAAGTGCAGGACACTCGGGTAATCTATATCTTTTTCTTATTTGATCTAAGAGGGATTGATATGATGTTGGGGTTGGATTGGTTGAGTGGGAAAGCATTTTGGCTCAATATAAACTCTATTAATATTAATAAATTTTATGAGAATACTTGGAAAGACTTTGATGGAATCCTACAAGCATTTTTAGAATTTCACCTTGGAGACAAGGTGGAACTTATTGGGGTGAGTATTGGTGAGCCATTAACACACGTCTATAAAAGGAAAATGAAAGAATAAAAAAATGGGCGGTAGAATGAATATTCAGCCATAAAAGGAATGAATCGTAGAATGAAGATTCAGCTATAATGAAGAAGTTGAAATTGTAAGTTGTTTCTAATAAATCGTACTCTAATAAGTTGTATTTAGGAAGTTGTAATTCAATAATTGTAGTTTGGAGTTTCTATGCTAGAAGGACATGAAGTCTAAAAGGTTTTGCTTTGTACTATAAAAGCAAGACCTCAACCTTTGTATGAGTAAAAAAAAAAAAAGATAATTTTGGGGAGGTTTAGGCTAGGAGCATAGGTTGTGTATCGCACCTCTGATTGTTTTTCATTTTATTAATTTGTCTATAATCTCTTTTCATTTTCAGTTTTCTAGATTTGTAGTATGAGCTGTGCTTTTTGAAGTTCTTATTTAATTCTTTTAATAAAACTAGTAGCTATCACATTCTCCGAAATGACAGATTCAACTTACACCACAAATTCATGAATTGCTGGTTTTATCTTGTCTTATTGATTAAAAGAATTATCAAATAGCTGGAAGCGAACTATGATTAAGTTTAAATGATAAATTCAGTATCATACATGACATTGACGAGGATAGCAAGGATTGCTTTTGGTTGGAGTTAGAGATTTGTTTGGAACTCATTTTTAGTAGATTTGGCGGACAACACATAATTTGATATGGCGGAAGTCTTGATGACAAGGAAGTACCTATGCCTATGATAAGCATGGAAGTTTTCGTTCGTTATTTCAAACTTCTTTGTCTCCTGCTGCCAAAAAGATAAAACATCTCAGATTCTTTTCTGTTCTGTGTGGACTACGGACTTTCTGCACAACCATATGTCAGTTTCTTATCGCCACCATATCCTATGCTGGTCTAACATAAACATTTATTTTTTCAGTTTCATACTGCATTACTGTAAAAGCCATTATTATTATTATTATTATTATTATTATTATTATTATTATTATTATTATTATTATTATTATTATTATTATTATTAAGCCACAAAATTGAAGAAGAAAAGAAGAGTGGACTGGTCAGTTGTCCTGCTTCCACTTTGCACTTCATGTACAAACATAAAAACTCATGTACATCATGAGATGAGAGGACAATCAAATAAATTGTACAATCCAATTATATATCTACTACAAAATTCTAGGATGATATTCAGATTTCTTTATTTTTGTAATACTTCCTGTGTGTGAATATAATTACGTATCTCATTAAAATTGTAAATGAACAATTTATAGATTAATTTTGTATTAAAAAAACATGTAATAATAATCTTAAATTGTTCATCTCTAACTTTCAAGATACGATACTTTCCCTTAAAAGCATGATTATGACCTTAATTATCCACTTACTTAGTTGTTTAAAAAAATAAAAAAAAGATAGAGAAGGTTGTCCAGCTGCGTGTTCAGTGAAAGAAAATTTGGTTGAAAATCTCAAGAAAATGGGGAAGTGCGATGTCTGTTTTCTCCGCTTTCGCGGCTCGCTTAGAATTACAATGTAATTCCAATTGGAATATAATTCTTTCTAAAGAACTAATTGTGTGTGTATATTTCAGAATAATACTATTAAGAAAATTAAGGGAGGAAAAAAAAAGCAGCAATGGCTTCAAATTGTAATTACTATAACATGCTTTTAGATCGAAGATTTAGATGATTGCAACAACATTTTGTTTGTTTTATTCATGATTGCAACAATAGTTCAAAAGCAAAATACCATTATGCTCAACTATAAATCCTTTGAGCTTAATTCACTGTGATTATGGTGCACAACCTTTCTATTTTTTGGATCCTTTTAAGAGAGGAAAAGTACAGGTTTCCAGTACAGTGCTTCCATATGAACATTTTATTTTTTGATCTTTCTGAACCATCAGTTCGCCAGAAATCTAAACTAGGTCTAGGAGCTTTCCAAGATCAGCCACTGAGAGAGAGAGCCATGAAGGAAGTACTAGAATCTACGGCTATGCTACACCTGTTTGTACACTCGCAGTAGTATGATGAAAATAGTATATGATATATAATGTACATCTTCATCTTGTAATTACCAATGACGCTATACTTTCAGATCTGATGACACATACATATATAACCACCACCACATTATCCTTTATGTCATACTGGAGTCAATTCCGAGGATTTAGAGGTTGATGTTGTTGATGTGCTCTCATAGGCCTGCTTTACCTTCTGCACCCAACCAAAAACGAAACTATTTTCAATTTGATAAACACAGAACTAGCACGTTAAGAACTAATAGGCATATATATGCACATTAATTCGTAAATCAACTCTATCTTAGAGCTACAAATTGAGTTAGTTGAGTTTAGGAGTCACTAAGCATATATATTATATACCCTCTCATCAATGGTGTTCTTATAGATGTTGTGCAACTCCTCAAAGACAACCTCAATGGTTGGCCGTCCTTTGCTTGATTTGGAAACACACAGGACTGCAATCTGCAAGATGGCTTCAAAGTCTGCCTTATTAACGTCTCCTTTTAGCCGTGGATCTTCAAAATCCGACGGTGGACGCTTTCCCAAACTCACATCCCTTGCCTGCACGAAAGTGATTTCAAAATGATTGCACATGAATTGAATGCATGTAATTGTAATGTATGCATGATTTGTTTCCCTTTTACTGATAGCCCTGGAAATACCTTCCTAGTAAGCTGATCTCTGGCATCGAGATCCAATTCTATGACTTTCTGCCCTGACAGAATTTGTAAAGCAACAATACCAAAACTGTATATATCACTGGCACTGGTTAGCTTGGCATTACTCATGTACTCTGGATCCATGTAGCCTATGGTTCCTCTAACTTCAGTAAAAACCTTGCTCTCTTCCATCCCCAACATCTTTGCCAGTCCAAAATCCGACAGTTTGGCTTCGAAATTCTCAGTCAAAAGGATGTTTGTAAGCTACAAATTAAAATCAATAGGTAGCATTACCATAATGCTAAATGAGAACCTTTTTTTAATAAATATTAAAATATATATATTTTTCAAGTGCTTAATAGCAGCTAGAGTCCATATTAGTATGCCATGTACCTTTATATCTCTATGTACAACGCAGCCCTCTATGTGATGGTGGAGATACTTGAGTGCAAATGAGCAGTCCCTCAAAATTTTCACTCGTGTTTCCCATGTTAAATGGATGTCTCTTCCTGAAATAAAGTCACACACATCCATCACCATGCATGCATAAAAACATTTCATTAGGCATTCTATACCTAAAAGGCCGTTGCTCAGAAAGTCATGATTTTCAATGGACATTGATGAAGAGCAGAGGACATTACTCAAGAGGTGTTGAGCCAGATTTCCGTTTGCACAAAATTCATAGACTAAATATCTGTCCTTATCTTCG
The DNA here is from genome assembly GCA_029884605.1 of Ormosia emarginata. NCBI lineage: Eukaryota > Viridiplantae > Streptophyta > Magnoliopsida > Fabales > Fabaceae > Ormosia > Ormosia emarginata. The sequence goes on along the minus strand of JAQQTP010000070.1, from coordinate 3,110,954 downwards.
ATGCAACAGCCAAAGAGGCAAACCAGGTTTGGATGGCGAAGCCTTGAAAGGCCTTCAACTTCCCGAGTGAAAGAGTCAGAGGTGTTGGTGTTAGATAAATGCTTGATGGCCACAACTTGACCGCTAGGAAGAACGCCTTTGTAAACGTGGCCTGCACTTCCACGCCCAAGGCACCTTTTGCCATGATTTATGGCTTTCTCTATTTCAGCTCTGGAGAACCGGTAGAGTCCAGACCAGGTACTGATCTCTTTCAACTTAACTGCCTTACTAGGAGTAGGATGCTTCTTCTTGGACTCATGTTTTACCAGGATAATGATCAGCGTGATTGCAGTGAAAGCTAATAGCACGCTGACCATGAGTTTTGCCCAAGAACCTGTGAGTTTTGCCCAAGAACCTGTCACGCCAAAACACATTGCTGTCAATGTCAGTTTAATTGTTGGCTAATGTACCAAAATGGTATAAATTGTAAAATAAATTACTAATTGGGTGTAAGACAAAAATTAATTATCAAAATAGTGTAAGTGGTATGAACCGCGACTATTAATTTTTTTTATTACGAATTAAAAAAGTCATAATTCACCGTCATAACTTGTGTTAATTTAAAAAAAAAAAAATTAAGTCGTGGTTCAATGTCATGATTTGTGTTAATTCAAAAAAAATAAAAAAGTTGTGCGTCAGAGCCACAACTTGTGTTATTTAAAAAAAAAGAATTGATTACGAAAAAAAGTTGACTTGTGGTTAGATTGTTATAATTGACTCATTTAAGACAACTCATGTAATGATTATTTACATGAGAATTATGAGTATATGCAGTGGTACTTACATCACATCTGATAATATATCTCTTGAGATGATACATATTTTAGTGGTGAGGTACGATTATTCTTTCAGTATTTAATTTAATGTGGTATAAAACATTGTTATGTTAATATCAAGTATCACTAATAATATAATAATTTTTTTTAATATTCTTTTGTGCACGAAATTTAGGGCTTAAAAAGTCGATTATTACATTCTAATCACAAGCTAACTTTTTGTTTACTCAATTCTTTTATTTTTAAAATAACATAAGTCGTGACTCACAATTACGATTTCTTTGTTTTTTTTTAAAAAAAATTAACACAAGTGAGCCACAACTTCTTAATTTTTTTTTAAAAAAATTAACACAAATCGTGACTCACAGTCATGACTTCTTTGCTCTGTAATTAAAAAAAAAAAATTAATAAATCGTGATTCATACGAACAACTTACACTATTTTAATAATTAATTTTTCACTTGCACCAAATTGATAATTTATGTTACAATACCATTTTGGTACATTAGTCTTAATTGTTTAACTAGATTAGAGGAAATAAAACACGTTCCCAAGTCAGAAGCTTTTCACTTACCTTGCAAGAAGCCGGATCGGGATTGATCTGAAGACAAAACGAAACAAAAATCATCATGAACCATCATAAAAGCGTATCACAACTCACAAGTATTACTAGTTACTACATACCCATCAGTTAATTATTGGTTAAGCACTCTATTTACTATTAAACATATGTTAATTGTGTCACACAAATAAAAATATAAAATTTATGAAAATATTAAATATTAATTAGTCTAGTACACTTAACTTGGGTATTTTAGATTTAGTCAAAAATTTCTCTAATTAAGAGAGAGATTCTTGTATAAATCTAGAACACCCAATTAATCAACACTTCACATTTTTATAAGGTTTTGTATCACATAATTAAAAATATAAAAATCTATAAAAATATTAAGTATTGATTGATCTGATGCACTTAACTTGAATACTCCAAGTTTAGTCAAGAATTTATCTAGTTAAGAGAGAGATCCTTGTACAAACTTAGAGTATCCAGTTAAGTACACCAGCTCAATCAGCACTTTACATTTTCATAAAGTTTTGTATCACACAATTAAAAATACAAAAATTTATAAAAATATTAAGTGCTAATTGATCTGGTACACCTAACTTGAGTGCTCTAAGTTTATTCAAGAATTTCTCTAGTTAAGAATGCACCAAATGCTTGGAGAGGTGAGATGGCTCTTACCATTTTTGCTTAAAGTAGGCAAGCACCTTAAGAATTTATCAGTGACTGATGGGTCATCCAGTTTCCCAGCTGCAACAGAAATAACAGCAGCTATCCCGCATATGGCTCTCTCAGTATTATCATTCCCAACTGCTTGATTATATAAACTATCTCTCACACTCAAAATTGCACTGGTGCAATTTGCACAAGACTGATCAAATGGATGATCGAAGTGCTCGCATTTGTCCAAGGCATCTTGGTATTGCTGCAGGCCCTGAACAGCCTGAAAAGAGAAGGCGGAGCATTCGGAGCTGCCATAGTACAAGTTATCAAAGCCACATGAATGGGGTGACATCCCTTGTTGTGGTTGAAAGAAATTGCTACAGGTCTGCCATTGATCTTGGGACATGAAGAGAGGAGCCGATGGCTGTGAGTTACGGGCTTGCAAGGCCAAGGCTTGGGATAAAACGGTGAGAGCATTACGGCAGCACAGAGTGGTTGGGAAGCCATCTCCACCACCCCAGTTGCTTATGTCCTCTTGGACACTGCCGCACTCACCAAATGGCACATATGGGTATGTGCTGAAATTCAACACACATATACCTGCAACAATGGGGAAACACCAGCTGTCATTTCTTCCAACCACCTAAAATGGTTAACATCAATATCAGAGAAAATAACATGACATTAATAAAGGAACGGAGTTTGACCTTGTGGATCATTGGGTGCAGGTGCAGGTGCAGGTGAAACGAGTGGGGAAAAGTATATGAATATTGTAATTATGAAGAAGGTTAAGAAAGGGTTATTTATTTTCATATCCGGTCCCAATAATCCCTTTGTACCCGCAAGAGAAATTAGCCCATTGGGAAGCTGAGCAATGCAAGAAGTGAAAAACAGAGCAACCAAAAGTTTTCTGTGAGACGAGCGGAATTGATTAGATATAGAGCCATGTTTCCTTGTGAACGTCGATTGGACTATGGAATGGAATATGGATATTCTCGCTTGCTTCACGCTCCTGAAATTACAGCTTGCACACTGCAGCCTTGCAATCGCCGTATATTGTTTATTAACATTAACAACGAGAGTTTTTCAATACTTTCAAAAGGAATAAATAAAACTCTTTTAAACCGAAATTATCTTTAAATTAAATAAGTCAGAGTATATTTATTATTAAATTTTAATAGATTAAAATAATGATATATTTTAAATTAAATCAAAAATAAATATATTCTTACTTATTTATTTTAAAAATAATTTATTTTAGAATTATTCTAATAATGTTATTCTTCTTATGTCTCTTTTCGCCATCCATACATTTTTGTGACTTAATAATTATGCTCTTCAACGCTTATTTAAATATTTATATCTGTCATCTATATCTATATATATAATAAAATTAAATTGAATTTGATATATATATATAATGACTTGAATTTAATATATAATTAAACATAATGAATAATGATTGATTATTTAAGTAATTAATATGTACATGCATATAAACTTAAAAACAATAAATATTATTGATGATCTTTTATAAATAATAGTAAAATTGACATTATATGCCATGACAATTGACATGTATACCTTTTTTAATGTAAATTCTCGATATTTAAAAGTTGCATTAGATCTTGATTAATCTAGAATTGAATTAAGTTGAATTATAAAAGTGTAAAACTCTTTTAATGCTGATCTTTTTCATTCACAAGACTCAAACTCAAGATCTTCTTTAAAAAAAATAAATATTAAATCACTTGAACTTACCAAAATTAGTTGACATGTATACATTTATTACTGACACAAGACTACGTTAGAAAAGTGCACGGCCCCCATCTTTTATGTATAAAGGATAGAACTGGCTAGGTTACTTTCAAATCCATCATTGCTTTTATGTTGAGATAATGATTTAAATTTTGTAACTGTATTTAGCATTATTGTATAGATTCCGGCTAGGAAAAAAAAATGAGTATGGGTTTTGATTTAAATCCTCATGCCATTCATTGTATGGAGTTACAAAAATTTGAAAGTCATCGAATGGTATGATGCTTTTTTTTGGCATGAAAACTGAATTACAGGGGGGATGGGAACGCAGAAGGGGGCGGGGGAGAAGAGAAAGGGTGATCAGGGAGAATGTTGATACCAAGTACATGCATTAACCCAACATCATTACTTCTTAAACAAGAACACCAAAGGAGGAGAAAAAATGTACACAACAGTGATCCTATCAAATGGTGCTCATCTCTGTTCAACAGGAATTATAACTATTAAACAATTTGTCTATTATGTAATCGTCTGTCTAAATCAGTCAGTACTCCTTCCTATTCACATTTTTGAGCCATGGTTAGTTCCTACTTGTGTCATCCTTCTCACCAAGGAAGGAAATATTCTTTGCATCATCCCTCTTATCATACAATCATGACGTGCTAAGATCAAGAGCAAAAGTGAAGTGAGGATGGAGTTGAACTTTGAAACAAGTCATCATCCTAAGAAGTGATCACAGCTTAAAAAGTGATCCCATATCAATTTAAAGTTATCTTCAAGCATCTTTGAAATCAAACCGATATCAACCTTTTGCTCCTGTTGGAAAAGGAAAGGAGTGGAATGTAAGTAAAATGTATGAATTCAAATGTATCATTCATTCATACAAAAAGTTCAAACTAGTCAAGTCTAAATTGCAATTTAAAATTGATTAGAGGGATCCTTAATGAGGTCCTTGCGTAAAATGCACAGACCTAGACAATAGCATATTCAAGAGAGAAGTTAAGGATATAAACTAAATTTAATACCCTGATAATTATATATTCCAAATACAATACATTAATAGCTGCTTTTGAAAAGTCAAAAGCTACTTATATGAAGATAACAGAAGCTCAGAAGCTCCAATTCACGCGGATGATATAAAATTGAAAGAAGCAAGTTTCTTAAAATAACCAGGTTGGAAGGATCCTTCGAACCTTGGTTGATGTAGACCGGACCTTTTATCTTCTTTTACCTATACGTCTCTTATCTTCCCAGTTTTTTTCATCATCTCATGAGAAAGATAAATAATAATTACCTGTAATAATGAGACAATTCCTTTCAGTTTCAGGTAAACTTCATATGTAGATTCATCAACTGATGTCCGAAAATAAAATCGATAAACATGTTCCACCTTCAGCCTCAGCCTCAGTGAAGAATTTATGTAAGCTTTAGTTGTAGTGTGCCAGACCTCATCAACAGAATACCTGTCTCCAGAATATGCTATTCCTAGGGGCCATCTCAAACCACTCTTCTCATTTGGATCTAGAACTGCAGACTCAATCAAATCCTTAATGCTTTTCATTTCATCATCCTGGAACAGGGATGACATAAGTTCAATTGCATATCCCATTCTTAAACTGGCTATAGATGTATGAGTTTTACCTTTCTTTGAATCTTGTTTTTCCTCTCATCAATTTCTTATATTTAGGAAATGAGTAAAAACTCTGTTTTTTAATTTCAATATGACATTTAAGTATTTAACAATAAAAAAAAAAAAAAAAAGGATTCTCCTGCGTGAAACCTCAATACAAAATTTAAATATGATCCTCTTGTGGGATGAGCGTTTAAATAAATAAAGGATGCAATATAAACTGAATACAAACATGAAAACTTTCAGAAGTGAATAATAATAAAGATACTTACTTTTAGAGCTGTTAAACTTAGAGTCCTTTTGGTGCATAGTATTAGTCTCACATCAAGATTCTTAGTAAGACATGATATGTCTGTGACCATGTGACGCACTTTTTTTAGTTCAATCTACAATAAGAGCCATGATATTTCAACATAAGCATGAAAAAGAGATGAAATACATTAAGAAAGGAAATAAAAATAGAAGATTAGAAGCATAAAAACCTTTTATCTCTTTGGGAAAGGGTGATAGGTGGAAACACTTTTTAACCAATGAATCAAATCATAGACATTTTGGCTCTTCAAAGGGTAATAGGTGCAAACACCATTCATTCAACTTTGTAGGTCAGAAGCAAAACCATACCTTGTAGAGTTGAAGCTTATTCTGTTCCTTCATTATGCTACATTTGCAAGAAATAGTTTCTTCTGGTCGGTTGGCATCAGACAACTAAATAATAAAAGCAAGAAATTGACGATTCGGAAGCCAACTTGATTAAAATTGTGCATTGCATGCCTTGAGCAGAAGCATAGGAAAAAAGAAAATATACCTTGACATGATACAAATCTTTCTCTTCTTTAAAATCAAGCCCAACTTTCAGTGACTCTCCCTTGGTCATTTTGTCCACATATGAAGTAGGAAGATTTCTGTAAAATATTCTATGTAATTGTCTCAACATGGTTCCAGCAGCCAAATTTTTGGTCATTGCTTCTGGTGTAACTGAAGGTTTCCTGCACAGAACAGAACAATATTGATTCATGTTGTAATACTCACCACTCACATAACTACGAATAATAATAGGTGAACTTGCTCTGTTACTCAAAGGCAAACGAACGTGAAAAGGCATGATTCATGAGCTAAATGTGTAACTAACTATAGACGTACGAATAGAAAAAGAATGGGAAAAAAAGAAAGATTGTTATACCGATGGAAGAGAATCTTGCCAAGTCTGACAAATAATGCTGTTGCTGGCTGAACTTGTTGTTCCAGTTGCAAGTGTTGAGCCTCCATCTCAGTACTCGTCCTCACATTTTGAAAAGAAGAGAGCAAGTCTTGAAGCACATTATCCGCAACAACTTTCCAAGGGGTGTTTACTAAAATGAGAGGTTTCTCTCCAAAGTTGCGCTCAATAGATTCCAAAGCGATGGGGTGAAGCTGTACACAAGGGGGAAGCTCATCTTCATGAAAATGGAAACCATCCGTAAACCATTTAGGTATCTTTTTACTTGTGTGTGCATGAGCATTGAATCTTGGCCATTGTATGAAATGGGTCTGGGAAAGAGACAACTCCGGTGACGGTGACGGTGACGATGATGGCCTGTCCTCGTCCTTGGAGTGCCGCTTATGCGGAGGAACGTAAGCCATATCCCACACCCAAACTCAAAAGTGAAAGAACCAAACAACAATCTCTTCTTTTACTTTCTCCAGAGTAAAGAAAACCAACACAATGTACCTAATGATCAAGATAGTTAGTTATTTATGAATTTATAGTCGACCTTGTTTCGTATTTCACCATCTCAGAGTGCCACTGCCAAGCTTACTATTTTCTTTCTTCTTTTTTTTTTACTGTACAAGCTTACTATTTTCATAAGCAAAGCAACCTTCATTTTGTTTTTTCCAATAAAAAAAAAAAACTCATTTTTGTTTTTATTTTTTATCATAATATTGTAATGGAATGTCAACTGGACCATGAAACAAATAAGGGTTTAGAGCCATGGACAAGCATAAGGCAGCCCAAAAGGCCTTAGAAGTTGGAGCCTTATCGTGTAAGTATTCCTTAATGGTACGGTTCCGTTTTCAGTCCACACAAAGTCACCAACACAATGGTTATATTATTTATATGTAACCTTCTTTTTAAAGTGTTTTTACCAAATATGTCTATAGTGTTACTATGAGACTGTTGCGACTAGAGATCCTTCCCAACAATAATGGCATGACTACAACAATAAAGTGCTCGCACGACCCTCACCATAAAGTGTGTTAACGGTAGAATAGAATTGGCTAGGTTACTTTCAAATCCATCATGTGCCAGCCAATATTGCTTGTATCCAAACTTGCAACAATCTACCTGATGAGACCGAAAGCAAAGTTTAGCCGTGTGACTTTGAACAACTGTGGGTAGAGCCTTCTTGGTGGAGAGGCTGGAGAAAAGAGTAGAGGAAGCAGAGGAAACAATGGTGATGGAGAAGTAAAGATCACCTTATCTCACAGGTTGGCGAAAGGGCCCAAAGTACTTCAAGATAAGGAAGATTACTCAAGAGGGCTAAACAAAGACGAAATGGACATACTCAGCCAGCCCAAAATCGAAGCAGGTGAAGTACAAAAGCACTCTGGAGGAGAGTTGCCACTGAGATAAGACCAAGATAACTTGGCACCATAGTTTTATTTTATCATCTTAAATTTCTTTAGTTTTGTATTCATTACGCTGTACAGATTCAGATACATATCTGATAGTTCTGCCGTAATCATTGCTTTTATGTTGAAATAATGATTTAAATTTTGTAACTGCATTTATCATTATTGTATAGATTTCGGTTAGGAAAAAGAAATCATTCTCATTATGCCGTTGTATAGAATTGTAAAAATTTGAAAGTCCTCCAATAGTATGGAGGAATAGTACGATGCTTATTTTTGGCATGGAAACTGAATTACAGGAGGGATGGGAACACAGAAGGGGGAGGGGGGACGAGAGAGAGGGCGATCAGGGAAAATGTTGATACACATGCATTAAACCAACGTCATTACTTCTTAAACAAGTACACCAAAGGAGGAGAAAAATGTACACAACAGTAGGAAACAGATTACACATATCAAACAATTTGTCTATTATGTAGACATCTATTTACATCAGTCACCACTCCTTCCTACTCAATTTTTTGGGCCATGGTTACTTCCTACTTGTGTCATCCTTCTCACCAAGTATAGAAATATCCTTTGCATCATCGTTCTTACCATACAAGCATTACTTGCTATGATCAAGAAAAATGTGAAGTAGGGAGTGGGTTGAAGTTTGAAACAAGCCATCATTCTAAAAAGTGATCACAGTCTAAAAAGTGATCCCATATCAATTTTAAGTTATCTTCAAGCATCTTTGAAATCAACCCGATATCAACCTTTTGCACCTTTTGGAAAAGGAAAGTAGTGGAATGTAAGTCAAATGTATGAATTAAAATGTATCATTTTCATGCAAAAAGTATAAACTAGTCAAGTCTAAACTGCATTTCAAAACTGATTAGAGAGATCCTTAATGAGGTCGTTGCGTGAATGCACAGGCCTAGACAACAACATCTTAAAAAGAGAAATTAAGAATATAAACTAAATTTAATGCCCTAACAATTTTTTCCAAATACAATTCAACATTAATAACTGCTTTTGAAAAGTCAAAAGTTACTTATATGAAGATCACAGATGGTCAGAAGCTCCAATTCACGCAGATGATATAATACTGAAAGAAGCAAGTTTCGTAAAATAACCAGATTAGAAGGATCCCTCAAACCATGGTTGATGCAGACCGAACCTTTAAGCTTCTTTTACCTATGCTATTTTTTCCCAGTTATTTTCATCATCTCATGAGAAAGATAAATAATAATTACCTGTAATAATGAGACAATTCCTTTCAGTTTCAGGCAAACTTCAGATGCATCTTCACCCATTGACTTCCGAAAATCAAATCGATCAGCATGTCTCACCTTCAGCCTTATTGAAGGATTTTTGTAAGCTTTAGATATAGTGTGCCAAACCCCACAAACAGAAAACCTGTCTCCAGAAGATGCTTTCCCTAGGGGCCATCTCAAACCACCCTTCACATTTGGATCTAGAACTGCAGACTCAATCAACTTCTGAATGCATTGCATTTCATCATCCTGGAACAGGGGTGACATAAGTTCAATTGCATGACCCTTTCTCAAATTGCCTGCTAATCTACGAGTATTACATTTCTTCAATATTGTTTTTCCGCTCATCAATTTCTTATATTTAGAAAATGGGTAAAGACTCTGTTCTAATATTTCAATATAACATTTAAAAATAAAAGAAAAGAAGGATTCTCTTGCATGAAACCACAATACAAAATTTAAATATGACCCTCTTGTAATTCTATAACAATTGCTACAGGAAAATATTGGCAATGGGATGAGGTTTTAAATAAATAAACGAATGCAATGTAAACTGATACAGATATGTAAACTTTCAGAAGTGAATAACAAGAAAGATACTTACTTTTAGAGCTGTTAAAATCCTTTTGGTGGTTAGCATTAGCCTCATATCAAGATTCCTAGTAAGACATGATATGTCTGTGACCATGTGACGCACTTGATTTAGTTCAATCTACAATAAGCATGAAAAAGAGATGAAATACATTAAAAAAGGAAATAAAAGTAGAAGATAAGGAGCATAAAACATTTTACCTCTTCGGGAAAGGGTGAATAGATGCAAACACTTTTTACTCAATGAATCAAATCATAGACATTTTGGCTCTTCAAATGCAGATATTTCTAGTAATGATAATGACATAATGCTTAAAGTTTGGAAGATGAAGTACTAACTGAATGTACAAAAGGTTATCCAAAGACCTGGAAAGCTATCATCGTCAACTTTGCAGGCCAAAATTAGTCAACATCACAGCCATTATATAATTAAATACAAAAACCAAACACCTTTCATTCAACTTTGTAGGTTAAAAGCAAAAACATACCTTGTAGAGTTGAAGCTTATTCTGTTCCTTCATTATGCTACACTTGCAAGAAATAGTTGCTCCTGGTCGGTTGGCATCAGACAACTAAATAATAAAAGCAAGACATTGAGGAGTTGAGAGCCGACTTGAGAAAATTGTGCATTGCATGCCCTGAGCAAAAGCATAGGATAAATATATACCTTTACATGATACAAATCTTTCTCCTCTGTAAAATCAAGTCCAACTTTCAGTGACTCTACTTTTGTCATTTTGTCCATATATGAAGTAGGAATATTTGTGTAAAATGTTCTATTTAGTTTTCCCAACATGGTTTCATCAGCCAATTTTTTTCTCAGTGCTTCTGGTGTAACTGAAGGTCCCCTGCACAGAACAATATTGATTCATATTGTAATACTTACCACTCATACAACTACTAATAGGTGAACTTCATCTGTTACTCAAAGGCAAACAAAGTAACAAACATGGAAAGGCAGAACTCATAAGCTAAATGTGCAAGTAACTACAGAAGTATGTGGTCCTAGCAACTCAGTAATACCAAGAATGCAAATGCCAATTCTACAATTTGCAGCATGCAATCAGAGGACACCACAAATTTGATTCCAGCAATTAATCATCAATAGATTTGAATTTCTGTTCTGTCATTTAAAATCACACTTAGGTAAAATACAAGAATAATCTGGCACAAAGAAAAGAAACGAAATTCAAGCGACATGGAATGAAGCCACAACTAGACAGTGAATTTAAAAAAAAAACAATGTTTAATTATCTTTTTAATCTCTCTAAATATAGTCATTTTGGGTTTTGGTCCTTTTAAAATTTTTTATCTCGTTTTAGTCCCTTTAAATTTCGAAACAGATGAAATTAGTCCTTGTCGTTATCTCATCTTTGTTAAGTGAAGTGGAAAACGGCGCTCAATGTTAGCTTGCCATTTGTCTTGATCTCAACTCATTTATGTCACATGGATGACTTGTCATCCACCTTGGTCCCACGTCACTTCTTCCTCCCCCTTTCTTCCCCAATGTGCAACAAGCCCTAATTCCCACCCCCTCCCTCACCTGTTTTGTTTCCCACCATGTAGCTACAATTCCAACCTTGATTCTTCCTCCCTCAGCCCGTTTTCTTCTTTCCCCACATTTGCTTCCTCATTCGTGACTAATTTGTTGCCATTTTTTGTTCCTCACCCTTGACAAGTGGAAAGCTTACATGGAGTGTCGTTTGTCACTTCACCACTTGGCAGAGATAAAGATAACGGCAGAGACTAATTTCACCTGTCTTGAAATTTAAAAAGACCAAAACGAGATAAAAAAATTTTAGAGGGACCAAAACTAAAAATGACTATATTTAGAGGGACTGAAAAGATAATTAAGCCAATAAAAAAATTGTTTACCCATGGAAATGGAAGAGAATCTTCCCAAATCTGGCAACTAATGTTGGCTTATCTTGTTCCAATTCCAAGTTTTGGACCTCCATCTCACTCCTCACATTTTCAAAAGAAGAAAGCAAGTGTTGAAGAACATTATCCGCAACGACTTCCCAGGGGCTTCTTGCATGTGTCCCTGTGATGTGTAGGATACAAGAAGTTACCTTTATATTTGCAAGCTAACAAGAAAGCATGGAAATGGCAATGGAGTACATAAATTAAGAGTAGATGAGATGTATATATAACCTTGAGCTTCAGATTGAGGCAGATGGATGTTACTGTTTACTAAAATGAGAGGTTTATCTCCAGATTTGCGCTCAAAATATTCCAAAGAGATGGGCTGAAGCTGTAAAGGGGGGCGCTGATGATCATCATCACCATGATCATGATCATGGAAACCAACCACAAACCATTCAGATATGGCCTGCTTTGCGTATATGATCTTTCTATTTGTCTGTCCATGAGAATTAGGTGACTTGATTCTTGGGTTTTGTCTGAAACGGGTTTGGGGAGGAGGCAACTCTGGTGACGGTAACGGCCTCTCCTTGTCCTTGGAGTGGCGCTTGTGCGGAGGAACGTAAGCCATATCTCACACTCACACTCACACTCACACTCCAACTGAAACTAAATGTAATCCAAGAAAGATAACCAACACAACACCCAAACTTACATCAATACTAAGAATTTTGAAAACAATAGTTTATTCTAAATAAAATTACAAACGAGAAAACTCACAAATTTTAACAATCACTAATTAATAATTATACACAGCTGATGATCTTTCTAACTAATTTTTGTCCTGTTCCTGTTGGACGACGAAACAGAAAACGCTTTTTTTTATAAAAATAAATAAATAAAAAAGATGCACTTGGAAGAACAAATTAGTTATAATTTGCACCTTGAGGAAGCAAGCAAGCAAGAGGAGCTCCCCGTCTCAGCTTGAAAAAGACTAGCAGTAGCAAGATGTCCCTTTGGACTTGCACCTTTCCCTTTTATCGATCTTCTTACTTTGTTTCTTTTTAAATAATAAATAATAAATATATATAAAATATAGAATACTTCGGCTGTAAGATTTGACCTCGCTCCACGTTTCTTTAGCTAACTGGGCTCGGTTAGGCCTTAGATATTTTGATCAGATGAGTTATTTGGTCTATTGAACATTTATAAAATGGTTGGACTCTGAGACCATATCTACATATGGGTCGTGGCTTTATTATTAACATGTAGCCCAATTAATTGGTGCTTATCTATCTCCCTTTTATCATCCATTACAAGTTTGCAACCCAACTACCCAAGTCAAAATGTGGAAACTGGCTTTCCATTACTAATAATTCATTCAATCATTTGTAGCTTCTCAATTATTTTAAAATACCAGTGTTACATAGAACAAATATTGCTACAAAATTCTAAGCTTGCTTGCTTTCTTTCTTTTTAATTTTTCATTTTGAACCCCATTTGTGAACCCACAACATTATTCTAATAGGAACATGCGCTTTCAGCTATATCTTCTCCAGATTACCATGAACACGTGTGTATTTCTCCTTTAGTTTTATCTTCCCACGTGGGAGGCTTGGTTGGTGAAACTTTGGTTGGTGAAACTTAAAATCACTTGTCTTATGAAGTAAAAATACATGTAAACTAAGTCGTTGCAATGGTACATGCAGATGGTTTAGTATTAAGTAGTCCATCTCACAAGTTTGAGGATAAAGTTTCATAAAAAAAAAAATGAGACCATGGATTGCTCCCAATGGGCCGAAAAGAAAGAGTCTATCTAAACCTGAACATTCATGGGCATCAACTCCAAATTATCCAAGTGCATTCCAAAAAAAACATTTATCCAAGTGCATTGTCAACACTTGAATTATGCATACAGAATAATTAAGTGATTATGATTTATTATAAATATTTAAATTATTATTTAATATATATAAAATAATAAAAATTATTATAAAATTATATTAATTATTAATAATATTTTTATATATATTAAATAATAATTTAAATATTTAAATATAATATAAATTATAATTATTTAAAAAAAATTTACTATTGATTTCGACAAAAAAAAATAAATAATAAATTATGCTGCAGATTGAACACCCACGTGACTGTGGTGAGATACGGTGGCGGAGGCCCCCAAAGCCCGATGTGCTTTAAGCCATGGCATCACTTAAAAGTGTATCCTACCTCATCGTCAACAAAAAATAAATATTTATATATATAGAGTGATTATTTAATTAAAAAATTTGAATTATATAGTCATTATATATCATTATTAATCTCTAAGTATAAGTATACATGGATGGGTGCAGCTCAAAGAAAATGTATACATGTATGGGTGTTTTAATTGCAAGTATTTTTAGAAAAAAAAAGAACATAATGAGAATCTGACAAAAATAAATAAAAATGGAGGAGAATAAGAGTTAAGCATCAGGTATTATTTTGTAGTTAATTGGATAATACAGATTTAATATTTATCTGATTTGGTGCATTACTCATAAAGCATACTAGAATTGCATATAGAAGAGTGATGATAACTTGGCCAGTTTTTTTTTTTTAATAGTGTAGTGTCGTATTACGCAAGCAAAAGGAAGATATTTTGGCCTGATGTGGTGAAAATTGGAGTTAGTGTTGACTTATGGAACCACATTGTCAAAGTTAGGCTTTGTTTTGGTGTGGAAGGGTCCCTACTCCCCACTAATCCTGTCGCAAATGCCAAATAGCAGTCACTCCCTTGAACAAACTCCATGGGCCATGTCACACTCGGACTGGTCAGCTTTTGGCAAGGCAAGGTAATGGTATTACTATTGTTGAGAAATTCTTCAATAAATATAGAGGATCTAAGTTAAGTGTGTCCGGTGAATTATATCGTTAATTATAATAACTTATATAATTTATCTAATTTACTCAACTTGAATGATTCAAACTTTCTACAACAAATCACTTCTTGTCTTGTAGAGCCACGATGGGCCCGTAATACGTTTCGCTTCCACACTGCACTGTGCAGCGCGCTTTGCTCTAAGTTCCAACCCCACGCCAGATTCGCTTTTGTCTTTCTAACAAAAAGAAAACAATTTCTAAATACTACTGACCCATCCCTTCTCATCCTCATGCTAATATTTAAGATTAGCATTATACACTCCGTGTTGACTCTTTGCTCCATCCCCTTTGACTGTGGTTTATTTTTATTTTTATTTTTATTTTTTTCGGTACAAGAACTATGGTTTATTTCTTTCTGCAAATCCTCACATGACATCCGTTTTCTTCGCTGACTTGCACTGTCCACTATTGGCAACTCCCCACATCTTTTCTTCAATGTTTATCAAATTGCATCATGACTGTGAGACTACTTCATTTATATTGTAATAAAAACCTGGGATGCAATCTCAAAGTAGTCATAACTAGATTGAAAAATAGTTTACAGTTAAAAAATAAAAATTAAGAATGACATGTACTATTGTTTTGAAAGAAAAATAGAATAAAAAATTAAGTTACTCATTAAATAAATATACTTAAATTTAATAGAAAGTGGGTGGCTCAAATTCGACGTGGACAACAAAACAAGGAGTAATTAAACCACAAATACATCACGTTAATAGTATTTTGGATTTAATTTTTAAAATATTAATGTGGAATTTATTCTGGTTTAAGACTCCTTAAATATTGAGTTTTTTAATCACTTGAGAAACCTTTTTAAGTTGAGAAATCTTAATAATATATTTTTTAAATATTTATTTTATTATTTATTTAAAAATATTATTAATATCTCTTTTTAATAAATATTTTAAGTATATAAAATAAACATTTAAAAAATATTAAAAGACTATATTATTAACCTTCTTTATTTAAATATTAAATATAATTTATATTACTTTTTATTGAACATATAAAAGCTTAAAAGGTACAATAGAATGCACCACACTGGCTTGGAGGATCTGGGTAAGGCAATGAGATCCGGCGTTCCCTAACACTATATTTGGATGACAGGTAATGGAAGGAATGGAAAGAAAATGAGAGGAATAGAAATAAATTTTTGTGTTTAGGAGTTTTAAAATATATAAGAACGAAACGGAATACATGAGGAATCATTCTCCTCTTCTTCCCTTCAAATGTGTAATTTTTGTTCCTCTTAAAATTAAGGTGGAATGAAAAGAATACATGTTCTGTTCTATTCCGTTAATGAATTTTCTAAATAAAAAGAAAAAAATTATGTTTCATTCTATTCTATTCTTTTTCAATCTATCCTTACTTATTTCAATTCGTTCCGTTAATGAAAAATATTCTAAACACATGGCAAATGAAATGAAACCAAAGTTCTCCCGGACCCCCACAGGAAAAGTTGGCAAACTTTTTTTTTTATTTTAATTTATTTGTATCTTTGCGGGTTTGGCGCAAAGACACGCACGGAGACAGAGAGAGTGGCATTTTTAAGTGCAAGAGGTGAGCAGCAGACAGAGTCAACAGTGACAGTTTGGCAGCAGCCATTAACATTCAAATTCCAAGCTTTTTCAGATTGGTCATACTTCCCTACAGTCACACACCCACTTTTCTGCAACTATCACTCGTTTACTAAATGCCCCAAATCTAGTTTTGGTACGATAAACAAAGGCATGGACATCAGATGGAGATGGAGATGGAGGGGTCCCTATCCCATCCTTGTCCTTCGCTTATTCGTCATTGAATTGGTTGCTTCATACATCATCAACTAACAAAGCAAAAGCAAAAGCAAAAGCAAGAAGAACCGTTTTTAATTCTACTCATTCTTTCATTTTTGTTCTTATTAATTTATTACTCCACTAATTGTCTGCATAGAAACTTTAGTGAAAGGAAGAAAATGAAATGAATGCGTTGTAAGTTGAAAGTGTAACGGCAGCGGGCAGGCCCCGTTTTTGTTTCTGGTTCATTAATATAGTTATTAGGAGCACCCTGCTTCTGCTTCTGCTACCATTCTCTTCTGTCATTATTAAAACAAGTAAAAAGGCTTCAACCGGCCCACTCCTCCCTTCCCTTTTGCTTTGCTTTTCACTTTTCAGTCTCTTTCTCTCTAAATTCTGCCTTAGCTTTCTGAGGTTTGTTAGGAGGAAAACCGTTCCCCCCGGAATCGGGTCGTGTCGTGTGCCTTTCTTTAACCTTTTTGCTCCCTGATTCTTCTCTTCTGGCTTCGAGTTCACACGCCAAAAAATGGATGTAAGCTTTTCTTTTGTTTTAGTTAGTTCTCTCACTTGTGGGATGATATAAAGGGATATAGTTCATAGTGAATTAATGATTGGTGTTTGATGGTGATATCAATCACAGGAATGGACGAAGAAGAGAAGCGGACAGATACCAGCGTTTGGGAACTGGGATTTGGCGAATGAGTTGCCAATCACTCAGTATTTCGAGTGTGCCAGACAGGCGGGTCTGGTTCGTTACAGTAACAGTTCTTCCTCCACCTCCGCCGAAAGTGACCTTTACGCCCTTCATAATTTTCACAAACCTCTTCCAGCTCCTTATAATAATATACCTCATTCCGCTCTCAAACACAAACAGGTTCCTCTTTTACTTTTTCTGCTCTTCTCTTTAACTTAATTTCATCTTCCAACTTCCTCTATTGCTTCTCTGCTACTGCTGCTTCAAAATTCAAGTTTTTTTTTTTTTTTTGGTTTCAATTATTTCTGTGCACTTGCAATTGTGTGTACGTGATGACACATGATGTGGTCGTTGAATTGAACTTGAATGAAAGGACAGAATTTGGTTTCAATTTTACTCATTAATTTTTTTAAATTTATTATTATGTATTTATTAACTTAATTAAATAATATAAATAAATAATAAAATAAACATATAATAACATGTTAAGAGAGTTAAAATGAGATAACAAGAGCGAAGTTCTATCCTGAATGAAAGGTTTGAAGCAGGAAATGAGAGCACGTGGGTTTGTTTCCCACGTATCGGTTTTCTGCTTTGTATTTTTGTCTCGACGAGCAAATAAACCAAACCAGTTTGACTGTGTTACTTATTTTGTGGCTGTGGGTGTAGGTGACGAGGAACAAGGAAAGGCGGTGCCCACATGCTGCTAATGTTATGGTTAAAAAAAAGGAAAATATGGATGTGATGACCAGAAAACAAGGGAAAGTGTACGACGTAACGGAACAGCCAAGGAAGGCAGTTAGAATTAGCAAGCAGCTGCGTCAACACGACACCGTTCCGCTTTCTCCGCCGCCTAGACCTCCCAAACCTGTCGACGAAGATCTCTATAAGATCCCTCCTGAACTCCTCCACACATCCAAGCGGGTGCCCCACTAAACTTTTCTTCTTCTTCTTCCTTTTTATTATTATTTTTATAATACAAATAAATTTGTGTTATTATTTGTTGTGTATATTTTACTTTTGTGTTTTATTTTACCATTATGCCATATAAATATAAATAGACTATTGACATTTTTCTTGGCTTTTATGAATTTGTAGAAGAAAATGCTGAGTTTCATTTCGAAGTGTTTTGTACCTGCTGCTTGCGTTTCATGAGCAATGCTAAAGCTGCAACTGGAATCCAATCTCCAACGCCATCATCCCAAATGAATTTTTGAGAGGGAAGGACTGCTCATGTGTTTTTTAGTATTGCCCCAGTTAAATATGGCTTTTTGATATTGTCAATGTATTTTTATTTTTCCTTTTATTAGCCTTAATTAGTAGTTTCCTTCATTCTAGTAAGTTTACAATTATTCTATTTCAATGTCTGATTTAATAGTCATAATCAAGGCACCTAGTGGTGAAGTTCCGTGTGATAAATGAATATATATATTTTGAGTCGTACATTTTGTAGTTTGGACGGCGGATAAAGCATTGAAGCATAGAATAGACTACTCGATCCAGTATCACTTCACTGTCTTGAGTCACCTGAACCAATTCCACAAATAAATTACACCAATAATTCTAAGATTGAAAAAGCATACGCTTTCAAAAAAAGAAAAATTTGTGTTAATCAATAGAATTAAAATGCAGATTTTTATTCTACTTTTTAAAAGTTTTAAATATTTTTTTACCTAATTCAAATATTGTATGTGAAAAGCAATATAAATTATTATAATTAAAAAAGCTTCAAATTAATATAAAATACCAAATACTGATTCAAAAAAAAAAATTCAATTCTTTAAATATGTAATTTTAAATTTAATTTTAAAATTTATGTAAATAAAAATAATACAATTGAAATGAGTTTTTATTTAAATATTTGATAGTATTTTAATATATTAGTTACTCTAAAAAACCAAAAAATTAATATAAAGCAAAAATTGTCTTTTATTATTATTGCTTCTATTTTTATCTTCATTATTATTTTCAGCTTGTCTTCTAACTGGACACAGACCTTCGAGTACAAAATCTCAATCCTTTGATATTGAGAGTCCAAGTTATTAATTACTAGAATTAGAATGTCCGGGGTCGAACCGGATTAACCAACCGATCTTTAAATCGTGTGAATCGGACACGGTTTAACTAGTTCGACCTGTTGAAATTCCTCACAAAATTGTTTGATTTTGGAGAACACGGGATTCTTAAACGACTCCTCCTTGGAAAAGGCACGCTTCATGCTACTGAGCTGCAGCTGGCTTCTTGCCTAACATAGTTGAAATATTGTATATAAATAATATATTTAATCTATTAAATGGCAACGTAAAATGCTTGATTTGAAGAACGAAGATTCAAGCCTGGGTATCTTGTTTAACAGCCGCCCACCATGATTACGCCCGTATGTTAAAATTTTCAAATTTATATAATAATTGTATATTCATATTTAGATATTTGTATTTAAATTATTTAGTGTAATATATTTACATAGTGTTAGTATCAAAAAATATATTTTGACATTTTGTTAAAAACTTTGAATAACGAAGACTTATTCAAGAGAGTAGTTGTTGAAAGTGTTTATTATCAGTCTGACTATTGAAGATTTGAAGACAAATAAAGTTATCAAAAATAGTTATTAGTAATTATAAGTCGTTAGGATTTTTGTTTATCATATGAGTAATTATTAGTGATTACAAGTAGTTAAGATTTTGGTCAATCATAAGTAGTTATTGGTGGTTACAATTAGTTAAGATCTTTGTCTATAAATATTAGTTTGTACAATATAATAAAGGTTAGAACTTACAAAATTCCTACACATCCCACACACATCAGAGGATTCGACGGGTGTACTGTAAGTTTTTAATCACCATTTTCAATTTAGTCAAGTTTGATTTCCTTTACTTTCTTCCATTCTCTTTAATTCAGTCAAATTTATTCTCATTTATTTCATTTCAATATCTTTATGCTTTTTTTACATGCTTTCATTTACTTGCTTTTATTATTTTTCAATCAAATTTATCTTTTTGCAAGTTTAATTCTCAGTTGTTTACATGCTTTCATTCATTTACTTGTCAATTTTGATTACATTATTTTCATTTATTGCTTTCATTTTTATTTTACTTTAATTTATTTATTTGCACTTGCTTTAATTACTCTTCATTCTTTATATTTGTGATATGAGTTACCTAATTATTGAAGAATCCATAAAGGAAGTGATTTCCTTCCTCAAATTGAGATCTCGAATCAAATTGTCAAACAATTGAAAAATTTTTTGATAAACAAATTGACACGTCCGATGGGATTCGGTAATGGTAATGTGCATCACAATTACTTTATGAGTTCATGCTTTGATAAGTTGTTCATACAACAAAGAATAAAATTGGAAACAATTTTCAAATCGGTACTAAAACTGATTACGAAGGCATATATCTATTGCCTTTATTAATTCTTCAATTGCTAGCCAACTTTATACTTGATTGGCCAAATAAAAGTTTTAAAAAGGGTAAAGTGGCCGAAAAAGCCAAATTTCGTGGACTTTGGAGGATTGCTGAAGAATAACACTTTGATTTGAAGACAAAAGTACTAGTGTTTGAATCGTTCAAAAGTTTTTTCCAAGTTTTGACACATCCAATGAGTGCTTCTAAAAAAAGAGAAATTTGTGCAACAATATTCATGGCTATATAGTCATTTCTTCATGACCAAAACTGCACTAAGACGTGTTGACATGAAGCCTTCGACATTCTAGCCTATGGTTTCAATTAACCATTCAATTATTTGAATTCCTGTACTATGAAAACAAAAAAAAATGAAAATGACAAGATGGTCAAAGCTTTGTTCCAACTTTCATGGCTATGGCTATATAGTCATACATGCTTTGACGACCATAATGTTACTGTGAAGTGTGAGAAGACACTCTTGATACATAAGCCTATGATTTGTCATATTTATAACTTGACCACAAAAAAATATTGGTTGTCAAGTCGTGTAGCCATGGTTCCTGTTGACACAATACTTTAGTCAGAAAATTTTAATGGCATTTGTATCATTCATGTGACCAATGACACAATCTTTTCAATTTAATGCTCAGACGCCAATACGTGAAGTGTAAAAAACAAAAATTAGATTCCATTAATTGAAAATTCAATATTGATGTTGGATTGGTTTTTGTCAAAATAAGGACATCATTTAAGTATTTATCTTTTTCTTATTCATTCAAAAGAAAAATATTAAGGGGCCTGTATTAGTATCAAAATATACATTTCAACATTTTGTTGAAAATTTTGAATAATGAGAACTGATTCAAGGAAGTAGTTGTTGGAAGTGCTTATTATCAGTCTGACCATTGAAGATTTGAAGACAAAGAAAATTATCAAAAGTAATTATTGGTGGTTACAAGTAGTTAGGATATTTGTCTATCATGAGTTATTGGTAGTTACAAGTAGGTAGGATCTTTGTCTATCATGAGTAGTTATTGGTGGTTACAAGTAGTTAGGATCTTTACTTATAAATATTAGTTTGTATAATGTAATAAGGGTTAGAACTTGTAAAATTCCTACACATCCCACACACACCAGAGGATTTGACGAGTGCATTGCAAGTTTTCAACAATCATTTTCGATTTAGTCAAGTTTGCTTTCATTTACTTTCTTTCATTCTCTTCAATTCAGCCAAATTTATTCTCTTTTATTTCATTTCAAGATCTTTACTGTTTTCTTTATATGCTTTCATTTACTTGTTTTTATTACTTTTCAATCAAGTTTATCTTTATGCAAGTTTAATTCTCAATTTTTTACATACTTTCATTCATTTACTTGTCAATTTTGATTACATTATTTTCATTTATTGCTTTCATTTTTATTTTACCCGATTTCTTTATTTACACTTATTTGATTACTCTTCATTCTTTATATTTGTGATTCGAATTGCCTAATATTGAAGAATCCATAGAAGAAGTGATTTCCTTAATTAGATTAAATTCGATTAAATTTATTTAATGTATTTCTTTAATCTCAATTTATTATATATTCATGAATTATTTTGATCATATTAAAAGTTTTTATTTTATTCTACACATTTACTTATATACTTAACATGTATGTTATATTTTTTTTTCTATTATCTTGTATTTCTAAAATATATATGTATTTATAAAATTTCGATTCCACCTTGATTTAACTACGGTTCCTCAAAACTTTGAACTTCTCTTTTTACTGGTTTAAGGACCTGGTCCGATTTTGAAAACATTAATGTCAACCTAACTAGAGTGTATGAATTTATAATAATAAAAAAAAGAGATGGGACCAATACTAGTATAATCATATAATAAAAAATATGCAAATGTGAAATAATGTGTCTATGTGTGTCCTTCATTATTCCCTGCACATATATAATGTCACCTATTCTGTAATGCTAATGAGGACTCATTTTAAATAAATAGCCTGAGTTTATGATGTTGATCATGTAAGTTGTAATTTTCCTAGGGTTCACATTCAAGAAAACTATCAATACTGTAAAGATCTTAGAATCTATGATTCTCACATAGAAGAGGAACTTACCTTGATCCATGAAATGATCTTGTAGCGTAGAAACAATCTTCCTAATCCCAATCTATCTCTTCCCACACATTCTTTCTCACACCCTATTCTTGATGGCAAATGGCAGAGAGACCTTCTTGGGAGAGACAGAACCAATATTCTCAAAAGTGATAACTCCCATCAAGTTACCAACAGTTAATAGAAGTTTTTCAACTTCTCACATAAGTTTTTTCAACTTCTCACATTAACCAATAAGTCCCTTTATTTTTATTAATTTATATATAGGCCCAAAACATTATTTCACATGAGTCACACATAATAATTTATTTATTATTTTTCCAACATTCTCCCACTTGACTCATGTGACTTAATAATACATCAATCATGATGCGCATCAACGGACCTTACATACATTGATTCCATCATTAATCATAATCAAGAATACAAGCTAATAAGAGTCATGGCGGTCGCACATTATTTAATTAACACACTTCCTTCCATGTACTACTATATTAACCTTTCTCCTCAATATGATCTTAAAATGAAAAGTCCTTAATAGGTTCAAACATAATGTCATTATCAATAACATAATGTGTTTTCTACAGCATCAATTGCATGCATATACATAAGTAGAAAACAGAAAATTTAGAAACTTATACATTAACAAGCTCAGAGTGTCAAACATAAAACATTACAATTCAACATTCGCTAGCAGACATAATGCCCATATTCTCAACATGGCCAGCAAATATTTTGGGCGATAACCCTTTTGTTAAAGGGTCAACAATCATAAGTTCGGTGCTAATATGTTCAATTGACACTCTATGTTTCTGAACTTCTTCTTTAACGGCAAAGTACTTCAATTCCATATGTTTAGCACCTTTGGAATATCTGTCGTTGTTAGAGAAGAAGACTGTTGTGGAATTATCACAATAAATTTTCAGCGGCCTGGCAATGTTATCGACTATTCCAAGTCCTGAAATAAAGTTTCGCAACCAATTAGCCTGAATTGTAGCCTCAAAGCATGCCACAAACTCAGCTTCCATGGTGGATGCAGCAATGACTGTCTGCTTCGTATTTTTCCATGAAATCGCTCCTCCGGCTAAAAGATATACATAGCCAAATGTGGACTTTCTTGTATCCACACAACCAGCAAAGTCTGAATCTTAATATCCAATCACCTCAAGGTGGTCAGATCTCTTATAAGTAAGCATGTGATCCTTCGTTCCTTGCAAGTATCTTAAAACTTTCTTTGCAGCTTTCCAGTGATCTAATCCTGGATTACTTTGATATCTACCCAACATTCCAACTGCAAAGCTAATATCTGGCCTCGTACATGTTTGAGCATACATCAAACTCCCAACAATAGATGCATACGGAATTGCTTCCATTTGTTTTCGTTCCAAATCATTCTTTGGACATTGCATGAGATTAAATTTGTCTTCTTTCTGAATTGGAACGGGAGATGCTGAGCACTTGTCCATTCTAAATCTCTCTAAAACTTTATTAATATATGATTTCTGAGACAAACCCAACAATCCAAGTGATCTATCCCGGAATATTTATATTTCGATCACATAGTTTGCCTCTCCCATATCTTTTATTTCAAAGTTGTTAGAGAGAAAATTCTTAGTCTCACGTAATAGACCAAGATCATTAGTTGCAAGTAAGATATCATCAACATACAGAATCAAAAATATAAACTTACTCCCACTGACCTTCAGATATATACACCGATCAACAGTGTTTTCCTTAAATCCAAAGGACATAATAGTATCATTGAACTTGAGATACCATTATCGGGAAGCTTGTTTAAGTCCATATATTGATCTCTTAAGTTTACACACCATGTGTTCCTTTCCTTTTCCTATGAACCCCATTGGTTGATCCATATAAACATCTTCCTCTAAATTTCCATTTAGAAAGGCAGTTTTCACATCCATTTGATGTAGCTCTAAATCATAATGAGCTATCAAGGCCATGATAATTCTGAAGGAATCTTTCTTGGAAACTGGTGAAAATGTTTCCTTGTAGTCAATGCCATCTTTCTGAGTAAAACCTTTAGCAACAAGTCTGGCCTTGTAACGTTCAAGGTTTCCATTTGAGTCACTTTTAGTCTTAAAGACCCATTTACACCCAACTCTCTTGCAACCTTTAGGTAATTTCACAATGTCCCAAACACCATTCTGTTCCATGGATTTAAGCTCATCTTTCATAGCATCTAACCATTTATTATAATTATCACCAATAATGGCATCTGAAAATGAAACCGGATCATTATCAATTCCTAAGTTATTTTCTGACTCTTGTAGATATACCACATAATCATTCGAAATAACATATCTTCTTTCTCTTTGGGATCTTCTTAATGCTATTTCTTGTGGTTGTTCTACTATAAATTCATTATTAACATCGGGATCATTAATTTGTTGTTCTTCTTGATTATTATACTGTACATGAGGAACAACAACTTGAGTAGTAGGAACACAAGTCAAAGGAACTTGTGTTCTAACTTCCTTAATCTCCACATTTCATGAGGCTTCACTCCCACTGGTTTCACCATTCTCAATGAACCTAGCATTTCCAGTTTCAACAATTCTTGCACTATGGGTAGGACAGTAAAATCTATACCCTTTAGATTTTTCTGGATAACCAATGAAATATCCACTGATTGTTCTTGCATCTAGTTTCTTTTCTTGTGGATTATAAATCCTAATTTCAGCCTGGCAACCCCAAACATGCAAGTGCCTTAAACTAGGTTTCCTACCTGTCCACAGTTCAAAAGGTGTCTTCGGAACTGCCTTACTAGGAACCCTGTTTAGTAAATACATGGCAGTCTTTAAGGCATACATCCACAATGATAAGAGTAAAGATGCATTACTTAACATACTTCTAACCATATCCATCAAGATTCGGTTACGCCTTTCTGACACACCATTTTGTTGTGGTGTACCTGGCATTGTGTATTGAGCACATATGCACATATGCCATGTTTTTCTAGGAACTTAGCAAATGGACCAGGGTATTGTCCAGCTTCATCATACCTTCCGTAATACTCATCACCTCTATCGGACCTAACGATTTTCACCTTTCTGTCTAATTGCCTTTCAACTTCATTTATGTAAATTTCTAAGGCATCCACTGCTTGAGACTTCTCATGCAGTAAATAGACATATCCATAACATGAATAATCATCAATAAAGGTAATAAAATATTTTTTTTTACCGAAAAAACTGACATCAAAAGGTCCACATATATCGGTGTGTACTATTTCAAGAAGCTGAGTACTTTTTGTGGCACCTTTCTTTGTGTGTTTTGTTTGTTTTCCTTTAATACAATTCACACAAATATTAAGATCAGTGAAATCCAATTCTGGAAGAATTTCATTCTTTACTAGTCTTTCCATTCTTTCCTTAGAAATATGACCCAAATGCTTATGTCATAAATAAGCAGAACATTCATTTACTAAACCACGTTTAGTGCCAACATTATGATGCAAGGTCATAAGTGTTTCAGCATATAAATTATCAAGATTCAATTTATATAAACCATCACAAAGTATACCAGATCCAATCATAAAGGTATGCTTATACAAACTGAAACATTCATTACCAAATCTAAAAGAATATCCAACAACATCAAGTTTAGATAAAGAAACTAAATTCCTAGAAAAATTACGTACATACAAAGTTTCTAATAAATCCAAATGATATCCAGTGTCCAGGATCAAACGATAAGTCTCGATAGTTTCCACTGGAACTTTCACTCTATTCCCCATGAAGACAAACTTCTCATTTAGGCTTATGGTTTGGATTGAAAGGAATCCTTGCATCGTATTAGAAACATGAGTTGTATATCCAGAATCAATCCACCAAGTATTATGTGGAACTTCAGTTAAATTTGATTCGAAACATACATAAGCATTAAGCTTACCTTTCTTTTCGAACTAAGCTTTTCGTTTCGGGCAATCCTTCTAGAAGTGTCTAGATTTCCTACAAAAATGACATTTGTCATTGTTTGCTTTCTTCTAGATCTTAACAGAGGACACATTTATCTTTAGTGGTCATTTCCCATTTCCATGTTTCTTATCAGCCTTCTTACCAGCTCCTTGATAGTTCACATAATGGACAGAGTAATTTCCTTGATTCTTAAGTCTCGTTTCCTCTTGAACCAACATACTGTGCAATTCATGCACATTCCATTTGTATAGTTCATTTGGAACGGGCCATACTCAGACGGTAATGAGTTCAGTATGAACTGCACAAGGAAATTCTCATCCACTTCCATTTCCAATGACTTAAGTCTTGTTGCAATATTTGTCATTTCTATGACATGCTCATGCATTGTACGAGAACCATCAAACTTCATGGTGGTTAAAGTATTCATTAATGTCCCAGCAAGAGACTTGTCAGCAGTTTGGGAGCGCTCTTCCACAAATTTCATAAATTCCTTTGCACTTTCAGTTTTGGGAAGAGCTGACTTGATGTTACTTGCTATACTCATTCGCATAAACATCAAGCTAAGTCTGTTTGACTTTTCCCAAGTCTTATAATGGGTTTTCTCTTCATTGCTACTAGCACAGTAATAGCAGCAGGCTTCTCAACTTGAAGAGCCAAATCAAGATCCATTACACCAAGGTGAAATTGGACTTGTTCACTCCAATCAAAGAAATTCAACCCATTAAAGATTGGAACAGACGAAGCAAGCGAGTGCAAGGAAAAAGGGACAGAAACTGCAATGAACACATGCCTAACATTAATGCTTTGAGTTATAATCTAACATTCAACATAAATTCGACAATAAACATTTAGTGCACATCAATGTTCTCCTTTGGGTGATACATCAATATACAGCAAACATAATGATGCTAATACAACTAACATTATCAGGCAATGAAACATGCACTAACTAGAAATATTTAATATCTTTGGATATATAAATAAAACTAATAGTACATTCACATTATCAACAATTATGTCCATTAATTATAAAGACAACTAATTAACCTTTTGGTGATCCATAAATGTCTTATAACAATGAACTTCAATTTACCCATAAACTAATAATCATCATTTCATTTATAGCATCCATTCTATGAGTAATTGAAATAAATTATCATTAATTTAGAATTAAATAAACTTACAGATTTGACCACTTTGGTGATTAACAAATCTATCATACATTTAATTCCAAAATATACATAATAAATAATCACATATACATTTAGCAATTCAATATATAAAATTGTAAACCAACTTGATCATAAATAGGAAAGCCAAATTCCATAAAGTCATCAGGAACAGGAAATGAACAAACATTAATTGACAATTCAATATGTATATTTGAAATGCATTGACATACAGGGACAGAGAAATTTTATTCTCAATTCCGACTTGCGTACAGGGAGAAGACAAGTAAATGTCGATTACCACAATTTCTGATAAACATCAATTTGCAATATACAACGAAAAACACAATCATAATTTATAAATTCCCAATTTTAGAAAATTAGGGTTGGAAAAAAATTGGGAAATAATCATACATGAAAGAAATATAAACAGTCATACATGGAGAATCATAAAATTCACAACTTGATTGTATACGACAAGTTTTCATTCACATTCAAGAAAACTATCAATAAAAAAGATCTTAGAATCATGATTCTCATGTAAGGAACTTACCTGATCCATGAAATGATCTTGTAGCGTAGAAACAATCTTCCTAATCCCAATCTATATCTTCCCACACATTCTTTCTCACACCCTATTCTTGATGGCAAATGACAGAGAGACTTTCTTGGGAGAGACAGAACCAATATTCTAAAAAATGATAACTCCCATCAAGTTATCAACAGTTAATAGAAGTTTTTCAACTTTTCACATAAGTTTTTTCAACTTCTCACATTAACCAATAAGTCCCTTTATTTTCATTAATTTACATATAGGCCTAAAATATTATTTCATATGAGTCACACATAATAATTTATTTATTATTTTTCCAACATATCACTCATTTGCTAAATGTTAAATAAATTTCATTTCACATTATCTGCAACTTTAGTAATAAGGAATAAAATCACAATTACCATAAGTGAATGCAGCATTATTACGTTACTGTAGTAACAATTGAATATTTCAAATAAGAACAAAATAGTAAAATTCAAATACTCTATAAACAAACTAATATAATATTAAAAATAATCTTTAAACACATATTAACTGAAGTTCGAATTTTGAAGTCATCATTTTAAAGAAAATTTTACTTAATTACTACTCTCAACCTAAAATTATATGAGCAATTGTAAGTACCAAAAAACCACATACACTAAATATATGCAGGTTTAATGACAAATTATTTATTACAAGTGAGGATGGAAAATATATATTTGTTCAGACTCAAAATTTGAACTTACATATATAGGTTACGGTGTAACACATGCATGACCAAAGTTGAATATTTTTTTCATTTTTTACTGATGAAGTCATTAGAAGACAATTATCTTTGTCTTTTTTCGGCCTAATATACTTTTTAAGCTGAAACTATGTGACCTGCCAAGTGCCAGGCATGCTTCAAACGACAAGTCTGATAGATCCAAGAACGACGTTTTTGTGTTCAGTATTAGATCTCTCTTCGCCATTTAAAATAATTTTGGGCTGTGGTGACTAATCCCTGAGAAGTGAGAACTAATGAAGGCCTAAATAATGTCTCTCTTCGCCATTTTTAACCTGATCTTGGGCCGGGTGACTAATCCATGAAAAATAACGAAGGCCTAAATTATGAACGTATAGCAGCCCACTACACCGACGCTTGGAATTTCCCATTAAGGCTTGCTAAATGGAGAGTTGAACAAAAAATAAGAGTGGTAATTGAGAGCATGAATAAAGGGGAGAGTGGCAACGAAACATGAATTATGACTCAGTTTACAAACTAAGTTATAAATAGGTGAATTTTACGTTGTGTGTTTGATTTATTTTCTGTTTTCATTTTCAATTGATATATTTTTATTAATAATTATAAAAACATCACTTTATTTACATTTTATTATTTATTTTTGAACTTTTGTAAAAAAAATAATAAAAACATCCAAACAACACCAAAAAATTTAAAATTTACTAAAAACACTTTGTGATCATAACTAAATTGACACCCACGTGAGGTGGGCGTGAACGTATAGCAGCCCTTTACATTGACGCTTGGAATTTCCCATTAAGGCTTACTAAATGGAGAGTTGAACAAAAAATAGGAGTGGTAATTGAAAATATGAATAAAAGGGAGAGTGGTAACGAAACATGAATTATGACTCAGTTTACAAACTAGGTTATACATAGGTGAATTTTATTGACAAGGTATTTGGTTTATTTTTTGTTTTTATTTTGAATTGATATATTTTTCATTAGTAATTACAAAATTGTTACTTTATTTTTATTTTATTTTTTATTTTTAAACTTTTGTAAAAAAAATAGTAAAAACAATCAAACAACACCAAATAATTTAAAATTTACTAGAAACACTTTGTGATCATAACCAAATTGACACTCAGGTGAGGTGGAGATATCTTATGATCATAAAAAGAAAGAGAATTGTAATAGAGATTACTAAGACGATAAAAGACCATTTTGATAAGGTACTTTTTACGGTACTTACGTATTTAAAAAGATTTTAATTTTTTTTAATTAGCCAAATCATGTATACTTAAGTGTTCAAATTATTGTTTTCTTGACAGTTTTATGTGTCAAAACTTTTATTTATTTTATTAAGAATCTGTCATTTTTTTTTTTACTCATTACACTCAAAAACTATTTGATAATTATAAAAAACTTAAACCCATTCTCTTCCTAAAACAAAATAAAATTAAAATCCTTAATCTTCTTTCATCAAACAGATTGTAGTGGCGGAGTTTCGGATCTGGCTCTTCGTGCTTCTTGTTGGGAAACGCTACTTCCACGCTAAT
Source organism: Ormosia emarginata (assembly GCA_029884605.1). NCBI lineage: Eukaryota > Viridiplantae > Streptophyta > Magnoliopsida > Fabales > Fabaceae > Ormosia > Ormosia emarginata. Next base: position 3,080,348 of record JAQQTP010000070.1, on the reverse strand, counting down.
TATAGCAGTCAATCCAGCAACATTCGTTGCGAGAAGCCCCATACCAAGCTTACTTCACCTTGGCGTTGGACTTGCGGTGTGGCCATGAACGTGATAAGGGGAAAAAAGAAAGAAGTTGAGAGTAATAGTGAAACGGTGTGTTTTAGAGAAATGATGCGTCAAACCTGATACCATAAATAAATGTTTAAAAAAATGTAAGGTTGAAATTTGAGAAACCGGAAAATAGGAGAGTATCCTAGTCTAATGTATTATAAAATCCACCTTTAATTAATTCATTACGCTTTAAAGTCTAAGTAACCACTATCCAATTGAAAAAATATTGTGGGCACTATTACTTTATTTGATATTTTGATAATATTTGTATATTTTTATAATATTTAAAAAATTATTATGAATATATTTAGTGAATAATTTTCTATCGTTCCCTAAAATGGTTCGGAGGAAAAACGTGGTCTATATCACATGCATTTGATACAATTTCAACACATCCATTTCCTTCATAAAACGCTTCATAACACATCCAACGTGTTACGTTATTATTATCTTCTTGTCTCTAGCACCAAGGTGAAACAAGTCATTCCATCACGAAGATTCCTGCAGTACTTCCTTCTTCGACCATGAAAATAGTGGTTTATTGCTTTGGCCAATAAAATGGTGCTCAATGTTTACTTTCAAACCAGCGTTGGAGCCCACGAAAGAGTCCACACGAGCATGGCTTTTTGTGAGCAGTGATTGGTGTTTTATGGTGCCCACAAAAAGGACCTTCGGAATTCTTCTGCATCTGGATTTGTCATGTTTGTAACTTCACTTTCTTTTACCAATTTTGATCCATCCACCGTTGAGCGTATACTAAATAGTAAAAAGTATATTAATTAATTATCATTAATTACGACTGATGAATTAAATTAAGCTCAAGGTACATTATTAAACCTTCATATGACCGCCCAGAAATTTTTATCAAGGTACATTTCAGGAGCATTGTTGGGGAGTAAGAGTATTCGTACATAATAAACCTACGGGAAAATTGGCGGATTAAGCAAAGAAAGTTCGGTAAAAGGAGCAGTGTGGCGCCGACACTCTTAAAGGGTTGGAGGGCAAAGAAAAGAAAGGGAGGCCCTACAGATAACACACAACCTTCCCATAGTCTCACGCTTTGATAAGGTAGCCCATCTGTACTTTAAGATACCAACAATAATGAATACCACATACAATAGCGCCATTTACAAAATACAGAACAGATAGAATGTCAGCACTCGAAATTGGTTGGCTAGGTGACCAAAAATAGTTACAAACTTGGATTGGATATCAAAATAACAATCACGGGCAGTCAGGCAATAAGGTAAATGAATAACAAGACCATAAATGCAACCTTTGGTAGAGAAGAAAGCTATTTCAAAATGGGGAAAAGAAATAAAAAAAAGAATAGAGAAAAAGAAAAAAGTGTAATACTATTCATATGCCTTAGTGCTTGTGAAGCTACTGTTGCATGTAATGTACACATTTCCATTTTTTTACTGTTCCCTGAAATGTTCTGTACAGAACACAAGAATTTCATTTACAAAGAGGTGATCAAAAATTTTCTAGGCCTAATTTCACTAAGGAATTTGTTTGGTATATTCCCTCAAAATTGGAGATGAAAAAAAATCAGGGATTATTTTCTTTTACAGTTTTTCATATAAAAATTTTTCACTCTCATTTTCAAGTGGATAGTAAACAGACCCTAAGTAGCAGGTGTTGAGGAGGAAGGTATGTTGAGCATATCAAGAATAGCGTTAGCCTTCCTCTTGGCCCTTGAAGTACCAGATTGTGCAAGCCCAGACAGTGTACGGTTGGCTATTTCATCTTTTCTAATTTCATTCCACTTTGTTCTTTCACTGAAACAGATTGTATATAGGATAGCAACACAGTTTTCCTTGCTGCGTTCTAGCATGTCCTCCCTCATAATACCAAGCAAGAAGGGGACAGCACCATGATTACACAATGTTTCAACAGCCATGGTATGGGTAGAGAGGAGTGCCAGTACAGCCAACAACTCATCAACTAGAATGTGGTCCATGATCTTGTTCAGAATAACCTGGACAGCTCCTTCCCGGATGGTCCTCTCTTTATTTTCATGAGCAATACATAGGTTGAATATGGCTGAAGCAGCATCTTTCACGGCTGATGGATGTCCCTCCTCCAAAAGGTCAACCAAATATCTGATAGCTCCAGATCTTCCAATGATGCGCTTGTTGGAATCAATAGCTGATAATGAGAAAATAGCTGCAGCAGCATTGCTTCTTGTTTGAATGGTTCCAGCAGATTTCAAGGAATCAATAAGCAGAGAGATGACTGTTTCATTCTCTGCAAAAACTCTCTTATTATCATCATGAATTGAGAGATTTAGAACAGTTGTGATCAAGTCCTCATGGAGCTCGGGATCAATACAAGCCGTGCCAGCTGATAATGGTCTAAGCAATTGTTTAATCAAATCTGACTTCCCAAAAAGTGCTCGAAATGAAGGCATTCGTCTCGATAGCTGCCGAAGCTCTTTTGCAGCTTCTTTTTGATCAGAAACAGACAATGTCAACTTAAGAAGCAATGAATGTAAACGGTCTGTGTGTTCATCAGTTACTTCTGGCTTTGGTAGCTGAATCACATGCTCCTTACACCACTGTGAAATCATGTCTTGGACCAAGCAATTAGGAGTAAGGATAGAATGAGAGAGGACTTGCTGAGTCTGAGAGCAAGTTCTGTGGACTTCATTCAACCACCTCTGGATGAATGGCCGATCATAAGTCTGCAGCATCAAGACATGATTTTAGGAATACAGTAGTGAGTAACAACCCCCCCCCCCTCTTTTTTTTTTTTCCTCTTTATCTTCTACAATTCTTTTCATGTTGCAATCCTACTAAGTGAAAAATCCTTACACTAAGACACCATAAACTAACTTTCAATCTCCAAACAAGCAACACTCGAAAATCCAAATAAATAAACATGCAGTCACCTTATTTGAACAGAGGGATCCATGAAAAGCAAGGGAAAAAATGGTTTTGAACAGCTAATCGGGATTAAAGCAGTAATTTGAACCATTATGTTCTCTTTACTGTTGTATAGATAAAAGGCAAATGAAGACGAACTCTATGAGCTGTTCTAATAAAGTTATATTATACAACAATAATGAATTAATGATATTGTTATTGTAACACTTACATTACATCTATAAAAACATATCAATGTGAAAAAATGAATTATTATATAAGAAATGAGAAATTTATGATCCAAGAACTGATCTTTATAAAAGAAAATGAATGAACCTGTCCAGTGGCCAAGATAACAGGATCGGTCATCAAGTTTCCTGAAATGGGGCATCGAAATTGAGGTGGAACAGGTATATGATCGAGTTTGGGAGAGAGAGAGGTGGTGCATTTCAAATCCTTGAGAGCGGAAAGAGTGGTGATAGCTTCGTCGGCAGTGTGGAGGGTGTAGTCATCGTCCTCCACGATAATCTTAACCAATTCCCGCAACTTGTCCTTCAACACAAATGCCTTGTCGGTGGCCATTACATTACAAAACAAGAATTGAGATGCGACTTTGCCAGATGAACAAGGACAAACAAGTACATTCACCACGTAACAAGAGAAAATGGTGGAGCAGAGCAGAGCAGATTCCAATCACTCTTGCTTTTCCTTTTCCTAATTGCTATTATCAAGTTTTTGCCACACAAGATGTGACTGTGGATGAATCTTGATAACAGAATTAGAAACAGTTGGCATGCCACATAATTTGTCTGCGCAGTGCAGAATGCAGATATAGTAAAGCCACCGACCCAGGCTGCGTCAGTCTAAGTCTAATGTGTACACTGTACAGTACTCGATTCCAGGCGCACGGGACATGCACTTTCCGCTCCTACCAGCCATATCAAAAACACAGTGGAGGGATTTTTTTTTAATTAATACTTTTGTGAATTATTTTCTAAAACTTTTTATTTTTTTTTTCAATTTCATCTATTTCCAAATGTAGTTATGACTTACGAGATGAATCGTGGCTTTTAGTCACTTCGTAATAGAATAAAATTTGATTCAAGACTATTAATATTCAGCTGCCTAAATGGTTGATTGTGTTAGGAATTCAAGTTTAATATTAGTTTAATATCTTATCCCACGATTTGCTCTGTTTGAACGCATATATATATATATATATATTGTGTATGAAAATCTCAATAATTAAATCTCAATTAATTTAAAGTTAAGTTGAGTTAAATTATAAAATATAAATAAATTTTTTAATATTAATTTTTTTCATTTATAAAATTTGAACTCAACTTTATTTAAAAATAAATAAATGTCAAATCAGTTGAACTAACTTCAATTAAACGCATATAATTTAATAAAATATTATTGTAACATATATAACATTATATAATACAATATACAAAAAATATGATTGCTTATGCTATGGACGACATAAAATTTAGGACTCCTCAGTCCTCAGTTGTTGATGATATAGTATTTTATAAGAACTTATAATATATTGGTGGAAGACGAGTAGGAGACAAGTGCCAGCTAATTATGGGATGCACGAAACAAAAAATTGAGTAGGAACATACATATAATACTACAAGAACAAAACTTGACTCTAATCATTTCCTTCAAACTCTTCTCTTCAACCTCTTTAATCATTCTTCATTTGTCCATTAACTCAATTAAGCAGAGTTAAATAAATATAGAGTGATTAAAGGGATTAAAAGAAAAAATTGAAAGAAAAGAGTTGGAGTAAGTTTTATTCATAGTACAATACAAAGCTCGCACCATTACCAACTTTGCTGACTGCCAATGAATGGTAATGTTTCAGGGAAGAACGATGACAAGTAACATATACAAATGTAGATGAACTGATTGATTCACACATGGCAAATGCCCTCAACCTATGCAAAGCAAGCTTTGTATTTTGTGTATATTTCAATAAGACAGTAACGAACATCGAAATCCGTTAATTAAACGTCTTTTATCATACTGCATATCAGCCACAAGTGTGTAATTTTGCAAACTTAATTAGAAGTTTAAAGTGAAATAATTTATGTTATGTGGACTTTGAATAGTTTTGATCATTTTTTTAATGTGAAATTATTAAAAACAGAAGTTTGGTTGTATGATAAAAAGTCAGTTACGAGTTAGTTATCAGTTAGTACTTAGTAGTTGAGTAACTGACTAACTAATCATACAACTAGCTAAAACTAAAAAAGGTTAAGATTAGTAGCTAATATATCAATTTAGAACATCCAAATTCCTAGTAGAGAAGCTGTTATTATAGCTGTAAGCACTCATACACTTAAGTAACATAAGAAATATCAGTTGCAGAATTGTACCATCTGAAAACCAGTAATAAGATCACTGGATCTTGTCCAGCTTGAATTTCCTCTGAAAAATTAACATTTTTATTAAAAAAAAATTACAGGTAAAATCATATTACCAAATATAGTCTTAAAAACTGGGAAAAGACAGTTCACACACCATCTTTTGACATACGGCAGCCCAGCCCTTGTGTAAGGCAAGGACTGAGGTGGCTTCTCTTGCAAAAATTTACGGTTTGGTACTCTGTCTCCGACTGACCATAGGCCTCAGCAGCAATTATGGTTTGCCATCTGCAGTCATGAATAAGCACAGCCCGAGGACGGAGATATTAGCAGTTTTCAGTATATGCAAAACAGTAATACTATAGTTGTCAAATCATGAATTGTATCGAAAATCGTTTGTTTAATTTTTGAATCGTGAATCGCAACGAATTGTACGATTTAGAAACACATCAATAAAAAACTTAAATATACATAATTACACACCTAAATCATAGAGAAAACACTTAAAAAGTCTCAAATAAATACTTAAATTTCACATATCAGTATATCACTAAGGAAATAGACTCAAATAGTAAATTTCAATAATACCAAAATACCATCATAAGCCATAAGTCATAAGTAAACTCATAAGTCATAACTTAAATATAGATAAGTCATTCCAAATTGATGCAAAAAAGATTCTAAATACTAAATACTATCTATAATCTATATATCTTCAATTCCCCACCCCTTCTTCCCCTTCTTCTTAGCCTGAGGTGCCATACAAAGTGAGTGAGTGACAAACAGAAGAACAGAGGACAAACTATGAAGAAGCCAACCCACTGATACGAAAACAGAGCCCACCCTTGTGACGTGAAGAAGAGTAGGAGAGAACAGAACCACGGAGTTGAGACATGATGAAGATGACCCAGTGGTCACGACTCACAAACAGAAGCATGGCGGAGTTGCAGGCACGAGTCGCATGACGGAGTTGCAGCAGAATGCAGAGTCTGGTCGCAGAGTGAGGTGCGAACAGAACACAGCATAGCATGACATGAAGAATGAAACGTTTAAGGGTGAAGAATTAAAAGACCGACCATTTTCTTTCTTTTTTTTAATTAGTTTAACCCTCTGCCCCTTTAGACTCTCGCCAGAATCTGTGAAAAAAAAAAAATGTGTCCATGAATCGCACAATCGCATGATTCATATCTCTGATCCCGAATCAGAACGATTCATGCGATTCAATCACGATTCAGAGCAATTTATGATTCAAACTTGTTTCTGAATCGCTGAGACGACAAATCGTATCGAATCACACGATTTGAATTGTGAATCGTACGATTCTAACAACTATGAGTAATACTGGCACATAAATTTGGACTTGTGCCCATAGTAATCTTCCCTCTCACAACTACCCTCCTCTTTGTATCATTATTTCCTAATTTCTCGGCATACAAACATTACCCGCAGGGTTTTACTTATCTGACATTGATATCATTTTCATTGCAGTCACTCCATCACGGCTGGGTCTCTACCACTAAACAATGGAGAAACTGAGTGAAGCCAATTGAAGAATATGTCACTCTGAAGCAGCAAACATTAACAAATAGCAGAGAGAATTCAGGTAGAAATTGAAAGATTCTGTTGTTTCTAGCCAGTCTGAAATCAAAGCAAAAGAAATTAGCCAAGTCAAAGGCATTTTGATCTCAGATAATGCTGAAATATTCAATACATTTTCTTGCAATATATACATGGCTAAATAATGACAAAGCTTGACCAACCTTTGCATGTGCCTATTCTAAGCTAAGGTTAGAAGCAAGTGATTGGGAGAGAACAAAACGGATATGAAAAATACTCGAAGTTCAAATGTGTTTAAATTCAATCACTGCTTATTGAGACACCAAAAAATGATCGAACGTTTAGGTGCCTCTAAAGCTGCTTCACCTTAATACCTAAAGCCTCTAGAAGATATAGGAACCTACATAATTGCTCTCCCAGTAGTTAAATGATTCAATATCCGAATTAGAGAATAACATCCAACCTGTTTCATTTCTCCCAGCACATACATAACATAATTAATTCAAAAAATAAAAAATAAAAAAACCTTTTTTTGTAAGTAAAACAATTATAGAGTAAACAACAACAACCAAAGCCTTTTTCCACTAGAGAGTCGGCTACATAGATCAAACGACACTACAATTATAGAGTGAATTAGAAAATTCTAGTTATGTAATAGATTTTATTGTGGTTGCCATAATTGGCATTTTGTTGCTTTCTCTTGAGAGGAAAAATAAAAGAGCATAAAAAAAATACCCAAGGAAATCTTAATTAGATGCACTTTCACAGTTAAGGATACAAAGGAGGATACATGTGATAAAATCTCTGAAGCTTGATAAGTTAATACTGCAAAGTTATGCAAATAAACCACGTTAAAAGTGGAACTTCACATTCAAATATATATACAGCATCTAAATAGGAAATGTGACTAGCATAACTTACCCATTGCAGATGTAGTGCTTTCATAGTTCTGGCTAAGACATTGCTAATGATGGTCCTTATCATAATATTTATCTGGCTTGATATATTTTGCATCGGATGAGGTATCATCCTCGCAGGTATCAAGAGATTCTGAAGGATCATATCTATCTGAAAATGCATTCTTCACAAAAGAATCTGAAATGTGATTCCTGTGTGTGTCCTTTTGCCGCCTATCCCAGGTACTTGACAAGTGATCATGCTTCTTTCTATTTGAGTAATCTTGTTTCTTATGATGAATGCTATGCCCGTGTGATCGACTATGACTTCTGCGTCTTTCAGGGCTTGTAGAAGCACGATCTCCATGATAATTTCCTTGACCAGTATTCCATTGATCTTCTACATAATCATGGCTCCTGTAATGTTGTCTGTGTTGTTCATAATCTCTAGAAAACACATCCTTGACAGCTTCGTTTGTGTCAGAATAGTTAGTGCGTGATTGTTGCTCATAATAACTTGGGTTACTGATTGTCACTGAAGGTGAGTCATGATTGACTTTTCTTGAATTATTAGCTTCCACAGGAATGTCATGGCCAGAAGGAGGTTCAGATGGAAACATCCCACTCTCTTCAGAAACCTTCACAGGGCTCTCAACACCTCCAACCTGCTTGATTTCCTCCATATATTCCTCAATCACGTCCCTCATCACCTTCAATAAGGAGTTTAGAATTAAGTATAAACATTAGTTATGAATTAAGAAAAATAAAAAAACATCAAGATTTCTCTTCGAAGAATTTATACTAAAATAGTGCTAAAAGACATATGAGCCAAAAAAACCTCCTCCACCTCTGACACAACAATGGCATGGCGCCAACCAGAATAACTTTATGATAATTAAAAGATGCTCATGATTCTTCAGCTTCAATAGAGAGGAGCATGTTACCAAAAAAAAAAATAGAGAGAAGGAGCAAGTGGAAAAGAAACCATGATTAAATATTTAAAGGTACACAGGCTCAACCATAGTTACCAGGAATATGGTATGTTCCGGCACGTGGTATGGGAACGGGTCACTTTAAAAAAATACAATACGCTAGAGGTATACTTCTTTGGTATGCTTCGGTTTGTTCTATAAAATTATTTAGTTTTTTTATATTAATCACATACACGTTTTGAATATTTTTAGTTTTTGAAAAATATTTTTAACTTTTATTAACATTCTTTTTTTGGCCTTCTATTAAAATCTTTTATGAACCACTATTAAACATCAGCGGATTTTCAAAGGATAACATAACCCACCAATTTCAAAACACAGGGCTTATTTTAAAAAATATATATATAAAAATAAGAAGAAACGGTGCATTTTAGAAACTACTCAAAGTAGGGCATTTGTTTCTTCTTCCTCCATGCTCCATCTTCGCAGGCAGCGGCTCTCTGCAGCACACCTCTGCAGCAGCCAATGGCAAGGAGTTCATTTTGTCCGTCATCTTTGGTTCACAATGTTGGTTCGCCAACTTTGGCGAACAGGGTCGCATTCTATGGTGTCCCAGATTGCAAAAGTACCGTGAACCGGTACTTTTATTAAAATATTTTTAACTTTTATTAAAATCTTTTTTTTGGCCTTCTATTAAAATCTTTTATGAACCACTATTAAGTATTAACCATCAGCCGATTTTCAAAGGATAACATAAGCCCACCAAGGTATCAACCCAATTTCAAAACACAAGGCTTATTTGTTTTTTTTATATATATATAAAAATAAGAAGAAACAGTGCATTTTAGAAAGTACTCAAAGTAGGGCTTCTGTTTCTTCTTCCTCCATGCTCCATCCTCGCAGGCAGCGGCTCCCTGCAACATGTCTCTGCAGCGGCCAATGGCAAGGGGTTCATTTTCTCCGTCATCTTTGGCTCACGATGTTGGTTCGCCAACTTTGGCGAACTGGGTCACGTTCCATAGCATCTCAGATCACAAAAGTACTGCAATCCAGTACTCGCGAATTGATACACAGATCATGGGGGGTACGAGCGAATTTGGTAACACTGGGCTCAACAATATAAGTAAAAAATTATAATAACTACTTCAGTACTTCCAACCTGTAAAGTTGACGGCTTTATCTTCTTGCCACGATAAGACATTCTTCGACGTTTGTAATCCCTTTCTTCAGCTAGCAACTCCTCGCGTGTCTTTTCTCTAGATGTTTCCTATAATTAATAGAAGATAAAAAATGTGTTAGTTATAATAGGTAAAACAAAAGTAAATATTATATTCACTTCCATGACTAAGAGGAACTGAAGTACAAATTTAGAATGAATTGCTTCCCATACTATGGACACACGGAATGTGTCAGCAACGAATACAGATAGGACGTGGATTCTAGCAATCCCTTGATGTCATATTGGTTTTATACTCCAACATAACATATATGCAAACTAATTCCTTAATTGGTCATTTGTCAAGTATTTCAGTGCTATAAGGAAGGAAAAAAGAGTAAAAACCCATCTAGTTAAACAGGTAAAACAATTTAAGAAAACGCAACACGGGTAATTATGCTTCTGAATTATACCAGACTAAAATTACCTGGTTAGATGATTGCTGCCGAAGAAGGCCATCATGATCAATTAGAGGTCTGTAATCAAGACGTCTTTTCCGCTCTTCCTTAGCTCTCTCAGACAAATAACAATGCTCAGCAACCCTAGAGAAAGAAATAAAGCTCTGCATATTTAGAAGAAGCTCATGATATCCACAATAATTTTATTGAAAATGATCAAACACAAAATAAAAGACATTGCTCACAATTTATAGGTTTCACCAAATAAAGATTCGGGGAAAATATACAGAATTTAACCACAAGTAATGCTCGGAGAATAAATCTAACATACAGCTGATAATTACTTGGGTGCCGAGAAAACCATGATCCTTTAATTTTATGTTCAAGCAAAGATCGCTCGTGCAATGCTGCAACAGCTGCTGCAATTTGGGACACAAAAATATTTCTACTCCGTATACAGCTTGTCTTTTCTTCATGTTGAGTATCAGGTTTTGTATCCTTAATGTCCCCACTGTTAGTATCTGAATTATGAGACTCTTGATTTAAAGCAGGAGCTTTAGTAACCTTTTCCCCTAAAGGAAACAACAATAGACCCGATGCACCAACCATAATACATTTTTTCACGAAATTAAGAACAAAAGACTTTCCGTTCGTCGCCCCATACAAGATTGAAAACTGAGATGCTAGCCACCTTAATGCCTGATTCAAAATGGGGCAATCTAACTGCAAAATTTGCTTGTCCATGGAACCGAAAGCTTCTCTTAGAATTGACTTGAAGCATAAACAACACAGCAAGAATATATGTTGTTGCATAGCTGTATCAATGACAACGCCATATCGAGGCGAATTCGCTATTATCCAGTTCGTTAGGTCACGCTCATTAGCAATTTCCAAACCAGAAATCGCACGAAGAACAGTGTAGGAGTAGGTAGTAGGATAATCATTCCAGGATTCGAGTTCGCGCGTGATAGCCCAGTACTCAGAAGAAAGAATTGGCGCGCACAGTCTCTCGAAATTCGAATTGTTAATCTGAGTATCTGAAAAATTGGCACATTCAACAGATAAAATGGCGGGAAGGGTAAAGGTTCTGTTGATATTTTCTGCGTCGGAGAAAGTAACTACGCCAGGGCAATCGCGGTAGAAAAAGTTGGAAGCGAAGTCCAAAGAGAAAGAGAATTGAGAATCAGAGAGTTGAGAATGAGAGTGAGAATTGTTGGTGTTGAGGGTTTTGGGGTAAGTGAGAGAGTGGAGGAGGTGGTTGTGGTTAGGGTGGAGGATAGGGCGAGGGGAGGAAGGGCAACGGAGGTGGTGGAGGAAGAGGGAGGGAGGGGGCATCAGGTGGTTCGGATTGAAAGGGCATTGTATGAGATTGGGGTTTAGGGTTGGGGAAGGCGGTGAGATTGGGAGAGTGTGGTTTGAGAGAGCAAGGAGGTCGTTGAGGGATGAGAGGGTGGTGGAGAGGTTAGGGCATGAAGATTGAGCACAGGGATTCATGGGGATGGTGCTGGAACCTTCACTTTCACAATCACACTATATTATCAAATAGGCTAATTTCTCATGTTGCAGGTTGAAAATGAAAATGCAAATGGTACCTTTGATTTCAATCAGGCTTGCAATTTGTGTCTGATCAGTGTAGCTACAAGCTGTTGCTCATTGTATACTGCACATGGCCCAATCTTCCTCCGACATGGCCCAATCTATCTTTTATTTTGACCTCAGAAACCATGTGGGTCCTAGCCTCTATTTTCATATATGACCCAAAAAAAAAAAAGATTTTCTATGACCATAAATTTCATTTGCTAACATCCGTGTTTTCAACTTTAACGCTTGAGTGAAGTTTAAGTTAGTCTTAAAAGTATTTTTTTTTATTTTAATTACGTCTTAAAGATTACTTAATTATTTTAGGGTGTGTTTAGATAAATTTTTAAAAATTTAATTTTAAGATAGTAAAAAATATTTTTTGTCTTTCTTTTACTTTTATATTTTTTTTTTCAAAAACAGTTCATCTTAACTTCTTAAAAAAAACAGAAAATTAATTATTTTTAGATTATGTTTTTTTAAGAATTTTATCCAAATAGTTAAAAATATTTAAAAGTGTTTTTTTATTAAAAAATACTTTTCTTACAAAAAAAATGCACAAATATACACACTCTTAATGAGTTAATGTATTATTTTGTTTAACGTTGTTCAAATTACTAATGAAAAATGCAGACATAGAGCCTACATGATTAATTGAGATCGTACGTGGATCCCACGACCACATGTCTAATTTAAAATTAAATTGAAATTTTGGTCAAATTTTAAATACCAAAATAAAGTTTTAGCATTGAATTTATTTATAATCACATATATATAAGATCTTATTCTAGTGAGAGAAATGTTTATTATAAGAGGTGAGAAGAATAAATGTTAATCATTGAATCTTACATGAATGGTCAAGATTATAACATAAATGCATGTAACTTTTTTAAGTAATCACATACTTTTAAGTAACTTTTAATATTGATCATTCATGTATAGTTGTATGGTCAAGATTTACTCATCTTATTCTCTCACAATAAAAACTCTTCTCACTAGATATGCTTCATATATATATATCAATGAACCAAGATTTTTAATTGCAGAAGCTTAAGCACACTTTAAAATCATTTTTTAAAAATAAGAATACTCAAATATCTTTTCTTATATGGCAATAATAAGTGGTTACCTGACATTTAAGTAACTTTTAATCTTGACCATCTATGTATAATTGTATGGTCAAGATTTAATCTTCTCATTTTCTCACAATAAAAACTCCTCTCACTAAATATGTCTAGATATGTCCATATATATATATATATATATATATATATATATATATATATATTATAGGGAGATCGATTTCTGTGGGTGTAAGTTTTTTTTTTACTTATACTCATTTTCAACCGTTAGATCCACTTTTATCTAATAGTTGAGATTATTTCATTAAAAGTAACCATTAGATGAAAGTGGATCTAACAGTTAAAAATGAGTATAAATAAAAAAACTTACACTAGTGTAAATTGATCTTCCCTATATATATATAAAGCCATGAACTAAGATTTTTAATTACAAAAACTTAAGCACACTTTAAAATCATTTTTTTTAAAATAAGAATACTCAAATATCTTTTCTTATATGGCAATAAAACATGCCAGAAGAGCACTTAACTTGGCACGTAGGACTTTGTTAGACAATCTCCTAACGAAATGTAATAGAAGGATGAATGTGATATAACTATCTATTTTTCAAAGTTTAAATTGATGTCAACGTTTTAGGTAACAAACTAATATCAACCACGGGACTAAAAGGTAGTTTATTCAATAATTTATGTTTGAGGCTTGGACCTTTATGATTTTGCTATTGTAAAAGGTAACAAAACTCGAAAAGAATCAGGATCTTCCATGGGATATTCGAAGTTTCTAAAACTAACCCCAATTCATACATTTGAAGTCACTCTCATGAAATATTTTTAATTTCTTATCTTATAACAACTCTCTTCTTTTCAGTATAAAGTTCTATCTTATCTCATTCATTTTTTTACGAATTAATATCTTTTTCTAGAAAGAATCATTTACATTGCTCGTGAATTCCATTGTAAATTATCTTCAAATATTATTACGTGTTTGAAATTCTTAGTATAAAAAAACAAGATAAGGAAGCAACGTTCTAATTTAGGATTGAGATCAGAGACTTTGTTGGCAAGATATATAAATCTAAATGGTCTATCTTTTCTTTATGAATATATATTAATTAGTGATGATTTGTGAGTTGATTCTTATCCATCTTTGACCCATTTCCTAAGTTCAGAAGAAATGAAACAAATAATACATAGAATTAGTTGTAAAACTACCGACTAACAACTCTAATCTTTAATGCAGCACTTCCCATTATAAAAGTAATATTTCAGGCACAAGTAGTAGGTACAAAGCCGATTATGCAAGGTAATACTGGAACATTTGTCACCACGCTGAAGTGGGGCCTCTTAATCTAATTTTTTTAACAAACACGCCAGTACGTAGTCGCTAAAGAATGCTTCATCAGTCAAATAGACAATTAATTACAGCATAGATAAAATGCAAACCAATTCAATGGCCCCTTCCTATAAATAGCTAACTTCTCATTCAACAAAACCCAATTCTCCCAAGCACAGAAGCACTCACACACACTGAATCATTAGAAGATAGTAAAGAGAAAACAAAAATGAAAGTGGTCTACTTCCTTGTTGCCATATTGGCTTTGACATCCTCTATTGCCTCTGCCTATGACCCCAGCCCTCTGCAAGACTTCTGTGTGGCAATTAATGACACCAAAACTGGTGGTATATATTACATAATTTTTATCGCTCTAATTTTAAGTTTCTATGTCAGGTAGATCATGGCAAGAATCATTATAAGTTATACAGCACTGATGTTTTAAAATAGTAGTTGTATGATATTTGATATATATCGCATCGGATATTTCGGTATTTTTAAATACTTATATATCTTTTAAGAGGGAGGATTAACTTACACTAGTATAAGTATTTTTTGACTTACACGCATTTTTAACCGTTAGATCTACTTTTATTATGAAAATGAAATGTAAATCAAAAAACTTACACCTACAGAACCGATCCTCCTCATCTTTTAATTATTGTTTGAATTTTTATCGTATTAACGTATCCATATCGTGACGTATTTGTGTCTTATATATATACCTGTATTTCTTAGATTATAAATTTTATTTTTTTGTGATTTCTTTTTTTTAATTTACAGTGTTCGTGAATGGAAAATTCTGCAAAGATCCCAAGCTTGCCAAAGCTGAAGATTTCTTCTTTCCTGGATTGGGACCTGGGAACACTTCAAATCCACTAGGTTCAAAAGTGACACCTGTCACCGTTAATGAAATACTAGGACTTAACACACTTGGTATATCCTTGGCTCGCATAGATTTTGCACCAAAAGGTCTAAACCCTCCCCACACTCACCCTCGAGGCTCGGAGATTCTTGTAGTAGTGGAAGGTACTCTCTATGTTGGATTTGTCACGTCCAATCAAGACAACAACCGTCTCTTCACCAAAGTGCTCAATAAGGGTGATGTGTTTGTGTTCCCAATTGGTCTCATTCACTTCCAGCTGAATGTGGGTTATGGCGATGCTGTTGCCATTGCTGGTCTTAGCAGCCAAAACCCAGGAGTTATTACGATAGCAAATGCTGTGTTTGGATCTAATCCACCTATTTCTCCAGAAGTTCTCACCAAAGCTTTTCAGGTGGACAAAAACGTAGTAGACTATCTTCAGAAGCAATTCTGGTACAACAATAGTTAATCAGAGAACGTGAATTGTGAAATCATTGTGCTTGGATAGTTAAATTCTCACTTTTTGCCTCATGCAATTGAATTTCTCGAAAGAATTGCTATAATAATGAATAAAATGCATGTAGGTACTATATGTAACATTGCTGTTCTGTGTGGATTTTAATTTGGTTTTATGTATCAATATTGGAGTTTAATAAAGAACAAAAAGAATGTTACCAATACATTCTTTTTTATACTTCTTTTAATATTTGTTTTACTATTGATCTAATGATAACAATACTTATTTTTGAACTAATAATAAAATAAATATTAAAAAATATATCTAAAAAACTATGTTGTTAACATTTCTTTAAAAAACAATATTGTATCCGTCTATTTATCTCAAAAAAGAAAAGTACCAGTCTCTCTCTTGCCCATATTAATTTTTCTAAAAAGGTAACGAGTATTAAGGGATTCAAATTTTATGTCTCCTCCCATTTCCCTTCAATTAAATATTAACAAATAGCAATATGTTATTGTCAATTTTGAAATTATCAGATTTTTTTCGTTGAGTTGTTAGTATTTTAATTGAAAGACAGAGAAAGAGATAAGAAAATAAGTAGAAGATTTGATTTTGTAAATCCAATGTGTATATTACATTAATGGTTTTAATAAACTTTTGTTCCTTATACTTTCATTCAATTTGAATTTTAGTTCATATAATTTATTTTTTAAATTTAGTCCCTACATTTTTATTTTTTTTTATTTTTGGTTCCTATAATTGTGATAGTATTGGTCCTTATATTTTTTATTTGTTTGAGTTTTAATTCCTATAGTTTCTATTTATTAAGGTGTTGGTCCTTTTTTCCATTAGGAACTGATCTTTACAGTTTCAAATTATTAATGTATTAATTTTCAAAGGACCAAAATCTAAATTAATAAAACTATAGGGATTGAAATTCAAAAAATAAATTAAAGGGACTAAAATCAAAATTGCGTGAAAGTATAGAGACTAAAAATTTATTTAAACCAAAAAGTATATCAACTTTCTTTAAAGTTTTATTTTGAAAAATAGATAACAAAGTGAATACGTAATAATAAAATTTAGAGGCCTATAAGATTAGGTTAATAGGGAGGATATATTAGTAGTTTGTATGCGTCATAAATTCATACCATAGTGTCATTCTTGTACTAAATAAATAAATAAATTTTAGAGAGAAAAAAAACACACAAATACTACCATATCTAATCCCAAAGGGTTTATACAACAGTAGATGAACATGTGATGTATAGATAAATATACAATTACAAATTTGAATTATAGTAACATTAATTTCTTGAAATTATACTGTAAAAAATATCTTTATGAATCTTCTAATCTAAATATGAATGAGACAAGTCATACATGTCTAAACTAAGGGATTAGTCAAAATGTATACAAACTGATTCAAGCACACCTAATCACAATTATAAAAAAAAAAAAAAAAAAACTACCATAAGCTTTCAAATTCGGATAAAAGGCCTTTACATTTTTCAAAACTTATAGATTAACCCTACCGTTTATTATATGATTTGTAGGCACTGATTAATATAAATGTTAGTTGCTAATCTATTCATATTATTTTAAAATAATATAAATAATTGTCTTAAAAATATTCTTTTTAATCTATTTGATATTTTATTTTATAGAAATATAAAATAAATTAAAAATAAAAAACTAATTAAATAATATAAAAAAAGATACTATCATGTGTATTATCCATTACATCAAAGTGTGCATAACACAGGATTTTGAGAGGCCTTAATTATCTGTCTGATCAAAACTGAACTGTACTCTACATGCCTAATCAGGAAATTGAAAAAGAACATCTTCAACTAATCATTTAATCTGATTATGTTATGGTTGTCGAATCAATATATGTATTATTTTGGAGAGTAATTCTAACTATAAATTTTTACTCACATTATTTTACATTTGTATAATTTTTATCATCATATTACATTTGATTCTATTTCATTTTTTTACATATCTCTATTTTAATTCTGTCATATAGACAAATGTGAGGTACATATCACTTAAAATTAAAAAATATTTATGTAAACTGTATAAATTAAATCAATTAAAAATTAAAATATTATTATTTTTAATATAAAATAATTATGTAACGTAAAAATCTATATTTTAATATTAATTAGTCTAATTTACACAATTGTATAAATAATATATACTTAAATATTTATCTTTAAAATGATGTTTATCTAAACTTTTTTTTTCTATTTTAGATGCCCTTCCCTTCCTCACCATGTGTCAGCTAACAAACATGCTAATACTAAGTTTATACTATATACAAAGAAAAAGGCATTTTATGATGAGATAAATTGATTGATTTGATATCTGCGATTCATTGTAATATATATTTGGGACGACAAATTATAGGAAGAGTTTTCAACGCACTTGTTTTTACTATTACAACAATGACGACAAATTATAAGTATAATATAGAGAAATTTTAAATGATATATTTTGATTATTGACCAATGAAAGGGTCAGGTAAGGTGTTCAAATCTAATCTAAAATAAAAAACAAATAAAAAAATTTAAATTCAATTAAAATAAAAAATAAAAATATATAATTTAATTTTTGAAAATTAATTGGATTAGAAAATTTTTTATTTTAATTTTTAAAATTAATCTAATCTAATTAAAATCAATTAATATTATATAATATACTTGTTATTGATTTATATTTTTATTTAAAATAATTTTAACTTTTTATACACTTATTTTATTTTATATAATTAAATATTATTTTAAATATATGAAATAGGCTATTCTATTTTTTATTTTTATTTTTTAATATATTAAATTGTTTTGAGCTCATAAAACTCCAAGTTTAAATTTTTTTTTATCAAAACCTAATTAAACCGATCCAAACTAAATTAATGATTTGATTTTCATATTATAACTAGTCCAATCCCATCTAATTTAATTTGATGTAAATAAAATTGACTGAATCTATTGATTTTCTAACTAAAAACCGATATAAATTAAACCGCAAACATCCCAAATTAGGGCATCAACGCTTGGAGCATTCTTTCGCTTAACCCAAGTCACCGAGTAAATTAAGGATATACGACAGCACGAACAGATAAGCATGCAACTCTATTTGATAGTAAGCATGCAACACTATTTCATAAACTTATCTCATCGTGTGAGTTAGTGACACAAGTAAATTTTAGTTATTAAATTTAACGTGAATGATCATAATTTAAAATTCACAGCTATATATTCTAATTATGTGTAACTAATCAAATTAATTATACATATATATTAATAACAGGTCAAAAAAAAATTATACATATATATTAATTTAAATTTAATCATAAACTTTATTATACTATCATTTACTCTTGTTTTATTTTTTTTGAACTTTACTTAACCTTTACTTTTTACTCAGAATTGCATGAATAATTAATCAAAAACCCAAAAAAATTTACTCATGTATCATTAAATCATTACAAAACTTTGACACATCAGTGAGCAGAAAAATTACGTTTGTAGAGAAATTCACTTTTGTAGAATATAATTTTTACCCAAAGGACTATCTTAGTAATCATGCATACTAAATTTTAAATAAATCGTATCTAATTTAATAGTAAACTTTTTACTTATATTTTAAAAAATAATAGTCAATTAAAGTTTAAATTACAAGAAATCTTTTAAGCTTAATCTACCTTGTATAAACTTTTTTACGTTTAAATTGATATAATTCATCATTTATAAAATGTGATTCAGTAATGTTGAAAAAGCCTCCTAATTGCTACAATGTCCAAGAGATTAATCTTTTAGCAATGCTTATAGAGATACTTTGATCAAAGACTATATATCTATATATCACTTTCCAAAACGCCCTGATTTGAACAAAAAAATGCAGAATTCAAGAAGCAACCATTTTCTTTGATAAATAAAAGTACGTCACAACTTTTTCTCCGAATTACTAGGTAATTCATCAACATAGTGAGTAACTAGATAACCCATCAACATCGAGGGTAACTACTTTCTCTTGATTTTCTTATCTACATTCCCGTCTAGTTCCTATATCTATTTATCATAAGGACATTCGAGATCATTTTCAGTGACCTTAAAATGCTGTGGGCGTTGACCAGAGCAATGCAGATTCCACATTTTAAAATATGCTCTTTCGAGATTCCTCACCTGCAACATTCAGCGTAGCTTAAAATATTTCACCGTACAGACAAAGGAAAGACCATTAGATTGTGTAAAATATCATTTTGAACTCACCCAGCGGGCTGTGTCAAATAGAGGGCAAGTCATGCGTACAGCTTTGAGCTTATTAGTAAGAGCTTGAAGCTTTGAGCGATTCAGAGCCAGTGATACTGCCCTATCTTCATACTCTGTCATGCTACATGGTTTTACAGAACAAAGTTCAAAATTAAACGAATATCTTCCACCATAAATTACAAGATTAACATATAAAGATTCCCCGCAATGTTTGTGTGTCCATTTGTTAGCAATTACATCAGGCATAAGCATGGCATTGTTCAATCTTTAAAAGAGGATTAAGATGTCTATCTTTAAGGGAACTCAGGCAGCACTAGACAAAGATCAAATTGAAAAAAAGTGCTAACCTGCTAACAATCATCTCCTCCCCCAGTCCAGCGGCAAGACAGAGTGACCCAGCAACCCTAGTAGCCATTTTCTCAAGAGGCAGAGTAACCATCGGCAAACCTGCCCATAATATATCTGTTCCAGTTGTATGTGCATTGCATAAAGGCCTAAAAGAACATATTCAGTATATTATAAGTCAAAGAAAAGCTATGTAAGCAGACAACTGCAGGTAGAACAGGAAGAGGGGGACGGGAAACTGGATGGAAACATCAAACATAAAGAAGTGAGACAAAAAGTAGACATGTGAAATTACGTGTCAAGGAATAAGTCTGCTAAAGCACTTCGTCTGATGTGTTCATTCTTCATTGCAACATCTGTGAAGATAATTTGATCTGGCTGTACCCCTTGTGCAGCAGCATCTGATCGAAGCCCATCAATTAGAAAGGAGGTATAGAAGAAAAATTATGCAGCAAATATAAATAGGATAATAAAAAGTTCCAAGGGTGTTGAAATGGCCAATTCCAATTGGAGCATTAATAAAAAAGAATCAAACATTGCCAATCATATTTAAAGAAGTTTCAAAAAAAGTATCATCAAACTACCACACACGTACATGCCCTCAGTCTCATCTCGCCTGCTGCAGGAAATCTCAGGAGCCAAAGTGCACTGTTGGGTACACGTTTAAGAATATTGCACCTAAAATAACACAAAAGCATAGGCAGACATGTAAAGGTTAAGATGCCAAATTTTGTAAAAAATAAAAGACATGAAAGTAGTATAATCGAGCGATCTTATATTTTATCTAACAAGCAATAAAGAGCAATCCAGACATTACCATGTATTAAATATTTCAGGATCCATCTTGTAAAGTTGATTGAAGCATGCAAATATAAATTTATCCTCAGGTAGACCATAATCTGATCGTTTGTGCTGGCAGTTTGGATCTAACACATCCTGATTTTTCTGATTATGTAGAACAAAGACACATTTAATGCCATGCATTTAAATACACAACAAACAACATACACACACAATTGAATTGAATCCAAGGTTCTCATTACAAGTTCAAAAAAATAACCTGTTTATAATCATTTACAAAGTAGCAATGGGGAAGATGGACGATCTTTTCAGAATAAATATGCGCATAACGTAGTGGTGAAACAAACTGCAAGAAAAATAATAAGAAAAAAAATCAGTTTGCAAGTCAGATGAGTTAATAAAAAAAATGAGCTCTCTTATTTGTCTGGTCTGAACAACACCCAGTGTCTCACCTCATCAGTGACTAAGTAATCTATGTAAGTAGCCCCTGTTGTCCCAGGGAATCCCATATATGAAACTTGAACTGGTGCAGGTAGCATGGCAAATATCTCATTTCTGGCACCCTGCAACAGAACAAGGAGAATTACATCATGCAATCAAATAACTTTGAGACTTGCAGAAGACACCTTCAGAAACCCAAGCATGAAATTCACTAGGCCAGGATTCAATTATGGTTTCATACAACCAAGAGAAAAAATAAACAAAAATTTTCTTCATAAATATCATAAAAAAGTTTTTGTTTTTTAAAAACCAACAACTTTGATTTAATAAAAATAAATTGATTAATTAGATTTACTTAAAAGATCATACAAGAATTACTTCCAGAGAGGAAGCTACCTTTGTATAACCATTGAGGTTGACAAGTATATGTATCTTATCCTCATTGATCATTTTTGCTATCATATCCGATGACATGGCAGATACATCCACAAAGTGCTCTCCTTCAGACTGAATACGCTGTCTCCATTCAGTACCGTCATTTGGACTCAAGGCATAGCAGAACACCTACATATATAGATTGTCAATTACACATTGAGAACAGAAGGAAGAATATTTGGAAGACACACACAGGTTGAATAAAACCGAGTTAAATACCTCAACATTCTTCCTGTTGTGCATACCAAAAACAGATCCCATGAGATGTGACAAGGGGTGATTACCAAAGTCACTACTCACATACCTGCAACCCAAAAGTTTCCCATACTTAAAAATATAACAAAAAATTTTGGTACAAACATAATTAAATACCAAAAATATATATATATAATAGAACAAAAGGTAAGGAGAGAAAATTATGAAGAGATTTAGTGAAGTAATTGGAACATACCCAACCCTTAGTCTCTCACATCCTCCCTCCCGCTTGATTGGAATAGGAGCAGGATGGCTGAATGGAGGAAGAGCGAAACGAGATGCAATTAGGGAGCAGTGTGCAGCATATTTACGGCTGCAAAGAGACAAAGAAAAGGGCATTATAAAGTAAAACAAAGAAAAATAAGTATATTATAGAACATTTCCTATTTCTTTATTGATTGTGTGTTCTGTGAACACTCTAATCATACCTAATTTCCAGAGCAAGCATTGGGTCAAGTGGATATGCTATTGCATGGAAAGGCTGGACACTAGGAAGAACTGACATCTGAAAAACAGAAAATGATAATAATTGAAGCATATTCAACACAAACTTTCATGTATCATATCATATATGTATTTAATATAAGAAAAGTAAAATGGTGTATGGATTGCTCCTGAGTCCTGACATTAATCTGCCTCCTGATAATCCCTTCAACTTCCTTGAACATTTTATCACGATCCTCCCAACTGCAGACACACTGCAATACAAAAAAATATTACACTAATTGATGCCAAATGAAATTATAAACTACACCACTCCAAAATATGTTACTAACCATACTTGGTTCATGAAATTAGCAGAGAAAAGTATTATGAAAACCAGACAACAGAGAAACAACATATTTAGACACATTACACATACTGACAAAAAAAGAAATAAATAAGCATCTTGTTTCCTTTTCGGTGTGTGGGAAGGGGCAGAGTGATGTCAGAGAGTAAAAAGTAGGTAACAATG
The DNA here is from genome assembly GCA_029884605.1 of Ormosia emarginata. Taxonomy (NCBI): domain Eukaryota; kingdom Viridiplantae; phylum Streptophyta; class Magnoliopsida; order Fabales; family Fabaceae; genus Ormosia; species Ormosia emarginata. Next base: position 3,057,185 of record JAQQTP010000070.1, on the reverse strand, counting down.
AGAAAGTACCAAAATGCATGCTAACATAAAGGCCATCAATTAAATCATGACTTTAATCATTATACTCAAGAAGTATATCCAAAACCAAGATGACGAACCATACATACAGTCTGATTAGGTCTAACAGACAGCAAGATATACTTATTATTCATTCCACGCGTATGACCTGACCAACACCATCTATCTGAAACCCACCAATACAATGGCCCACTTAAATGTATTGATGGTGCATTGAGATATAGATTAGAATCACCAAGAATAAACTTGTCAAAGCATACGTGAAAGGTCTCTATCAAAAGATGCTCCACCAAACGCACATTGAAGATAATTAAAAAAGAATAATCAAAACCTGAAGTGTATGTAGGAGATTGCAAGTTGCTTCAGGAAAGTCTGGACGAAGAATCAATGCCTGTCTATAGCTCTTTACAGCAGCCTCTACATGTCCACTGTAATAAATAACATAACTTGGATGAGTTTCCAGCTATGACCCAATATCTAGAGATCATATTGTTTACAGAAGTCACTGTCAGGTGTTGCGAGGGCTACGGGGAACATAAATCTAGACAATACAAGAAGAAACTTGAAACTTCTGATGCAGCTAACAAGAGTAAAAAGGGACAAGAAAAATAAACCTTAAAAGATGTAAGAAATGGAATTCCAGGCTCAATTTCAATATCAGGCTAAAAGATATTTTTTATTTCAAGCTCACAGTGCTAATAATGTTTGTAGTTTGCTTCTAGTTTCCAAAGTTAGGGGTATTATGCTATCAAGCAAAACTAAAAATTAACATACCTATCTTTATAAGCTGAAGCCAAATTAGCATGGGCTTCAGCCATGGTGGGCCTGACAGCAATTGCACGTATATAATCCTGGATAGCTTCACTAACTCTACCAATCTCCTTATATGTATTGCCCCTATTTACAAGCCCATCAGCTGCCAAGGGATCAATGCGGAGGACCTCATTGTAGCATGATATGGCATCTGCATAATTCCCCTACAATAATTTGTCCAATAATGAACAAAATAGATCAGTAGTAATATACTTTTATCAACAACTTTTCCTATAAGCTTCTGATCCTTACAAATCACCCTCATGTTTTATCAAGCCCACATAGACCAAACCCTGACTAATGCATTAACACAAACTCAAATAAACTAACTCATATAAACACCATATGCAAGCATTATGTTTCACATCAGCTGACATGGAATTGTACTATAGGTTTTAATACCTGCTGCTTATAGATTATGGCAAGGTTGTTATAAGGAGCAGACAATCCAGTGGTTACACTCAGTGTAGCCTTGTAATATGAAGCAGCAGCAGACACCATGTTCCTGCATCACAGCAATTTCAACCAAGAAAACTCATATTCTACCATGTACCACACAAAATATCAACAATAACATGAAGATACAAGGACCACATACCATTCCATGTATATATTTCCAAGATTTGTCAATGCTTGTGGGTGGTTTGGCTGTAATGAAAGGCATTGCTTCACACCACAAAAAAGTAAGTTGAGTAGGAATTTAATAGCATGAGAACATAACAATTAAAAATCATATGTAATGCATTGCACATAAGATAAGAAAAAAAGCATACATTGTAGCATTGGATTGCTTCCTCCACTCTGCCAACATCTTTTAGTGCATTACCCTTCACATGGGATAAGAAAATCAAAGAAAACATTATGCAATTGCATATAAAATTGCACATTTAGGTGTTTCAAACTAAACTCTGACAAAAACAAGAAAACCGACCAAATTATTGTAAGCTTCCAAAAATCTGGGGTCACATGCAACAGCTTGCTTATAGTGTAGAATTGCCATGTCTAGTTGACCTTGCTCATAATATATACTGGCCAAATTACCTGTGCACCATTTGATACACAATACAGTCAATGTGATTAGCATAGATTGATTTTACTATACAGTACAAACTACGAACAGCTATTCACTGATTAGAGATTTTTTTACATTGTTATTGTCCATTCACAGCAAAACAAGTCACGCTAATCAATCTAATATTTAGAAACTCTCTCCAGTCAGAACTCAGAACCAGCTGTAATCATATATCTAGAATAAAGAAGGCCATAAGATGAGCCAACATAAAGTTTGAAACTCTTTCTCAGGCATTAATAATGGTAAGTTTGTCAAAAAGATGCTTGTTTCCTAACAAGCTATATTTTTTAATTAAGCTAAAGTAAGTCATAACAATAAAATAACAAAATATATAAAGCAATTATATATTTATATTATAGTATATCAATGGCTGTTCATGACATGTCATCATTAATTATTGATTTTAGTAACAGACAGTCCATCAATTACGCAATACTATATTATAGTTGTGCAATGGTTATACAATTGATTATAACTTTCCCTAAAGAACTGATTATTCATAAGATGATTATCTGCAACACCAAAGAAACCCTCGAGATCATGGCTATCAATACTCACCATAAGCCATGCCATAGTTTGGCCGTGTCTGAAGAGCATGTTGATAACAGGCAATAGCTTCTTGAGGCATCCCTAAAGCCTGATAAAGGAAAAAACTTTCAAGGTTCCACCAATAACAATCAAAGTACAAGTTGCATCCGACCAATCATGCTTAACACCTTACCTTGTACACATTCCCAAGGTTCAGATATGCATCAGGGAAGGAAGGTTTGAGTTTCACTGCTTCCTGAAATATTTTTCAAGAAAGAGAGAGAGAGAGAGAGAGAGAGAGAGAGTAAAATCAGAACATGTACCTGACAGAATTGACTGATTATATTAGGACTTCAGGAGCATCGTAGCAAAAAACCACAATATTAAAGGGAGACAAAAACATTGGACACCAGTAACGTATGTTATGGCAAACTGCCACTAGTCACTTTTACAGGAAAACATCAATTAATAATTAAAAAAATGAAATATCAGAAGCAAATGCAACAAAATTAATTAGCCAATCTGATACACCACTTGAAGAATTTCACAAAACCATGTGATGTAAAAAAGAGATTTACCTTGTAATACTGAAGGGCTCTGTTGAAATCACCAGACTCCATGAACAGACCAGCAAGATTTGACCATGCAATAGCAAAGGTAGGTTGAATGCGCAATGCCTCAAGGTAACAACTGTATGCCTGCACAAAATGTTAGATCTGACTATTTGCAGTCTTGGAGATGGAAGTTACAACAAGATCAACCATCATCTGAGTCCTGGCTTGAAGACAACAACTTGATATCTGTAGCGAACTGTGAATTTGAACACAGTTCCACGCACGAATTATTTAAATCAGTAACTAAAATGTAAACAAGAGATGTAGGGTTAAAAATACTAAGCATTGATTTGAAGGAGCCCTCCAGGCTTCCAAGCCAGCACACAGCCATTTTTAACAGGTTATACAGAAAATGGGAGATGAGAATGGCCAGCAGAATACACAAGGGTGTTGCTCATTCTGGGTAATCCAGTAGAGAATTATCTCAAACTGGAAGCCAAATTAGTGTTAAGAAACTGTATTGGCTCTAACAGCAAGATGTGGTACACCAAAATCTGGGGAAGTAGCATTGTGGCAGAAAAGGTCTTAAAAAAAAGACTAATCTCCTACATAAAAAGACTAATCCAACAGGATGGAGCATCACTCATACTGGTCAATCCAGTAGAGCATCATCTCAAACTGGGAAGCCCAATTCCTCTTAAAAGAAACTGTACTAGCTACAGCAGCAGGATGTGGTACGACAAAATTCAATTTCAGATATGTTGCACTGTGGCAGAAGAAGTCATTAAAGAAAGACCGATCTCTCCTAAGCTATAAGAATTGATAGTTCAAAAAGCCAAATTATATGTTGTAGAAAAACATAAAAACTCAAAAAGAATACCAATTAAAACAAGAAAATGCATATCAATTGTTAGGGCTTACTTCTTGCACCAACCCTTGAGCTTTCATTAGATTCCCCAAGTTGCTATGGGCATCAACCTATAGTACATAGACAATGATCACTAAAACAACGATACATCACCAAAGCTAACGAAACCACACAGCAAAATGGAATGGAGAAAGAAAGTAAAAGATCACACCCTAAGCCTTCTGAATAACTACTTAAGCATCATCAAACAAAAAGCAAAGAATACCATGAGAGGGTTTATAGCAAGTGCTTGACGACAACATTGGGCTGCTTCAGTGAGTCTTCCCTTACGCATGTATGCACTAGCTAGGTTTGACCATGCATCAGCAAAATTGGGACGAAGCTACAGCAGAAGAACCCCCAAAAAAAAAAAATAAGAGAGAGAGAGATAAATGAACTAATCAAGGAAGGCACAACAACATACAAGAAAGGACATAAGGAAAAGATTGCATCAAATGAGGGAAAAACTAACAATTGAAAGAAATACCTATAACATAAATAAAATTAAAGCATCATTCTCATAAAAAAGAATCAGCACCAAATAAACTTAAGGTGAAGCATAAATGGTTGTCCCTAATAAAAAAATCATGGCTCCATAAAGGCGGGACATTTGTCACCTATTATTATTACTGACAGCAACAAATAAAGAAAAATTATGATAGCCAACCAAAAATAATAAACAGAATCAGATCCATTTATTAGAATTGAATTTATACAAGATACGTCATCATAATCTGAATATCTGATTCAGTTGCTGGAGACAAATAATGGGAACTTTCTTTCGGAAACATGGGAACTGAACTACCATATATCAGGAGAGTAATAATACAAAAAGCTAAACCAAAGCAACACACAAGTTCACAAAACAATCACAAGACAAACTACGGTTATAGGTCCAGAATAGCAGACAGACCTCTATGGCAATCAAGTAGTAGCGAATTGCAAGGTCAATGTTTCCTTTTTCCTGCAGAAACAAAAGCTCTATTAATTCTACAAAACATATGTAATTCGCCTACTACACAAAAAATAGTATAGCAAGTTCTGTGACAGCCTCATAGTCATACCAGGTTAGTAAGTGGTTACTTACCTTCCATGCATTTGCCATGTTCCCGTAACACTCAGCAAAGTGTGGCTCAATCCTAAGTGCTTCTTCATTTTTTGCAACACACATATCAAAATCGTGCAACTGCAGACAAATAGCACCATGTGTTCAGACCTCAGGATGATCAGTGCTAACTAACCATTATAAATAAATCGACCAACAAATAACAAACAAAACAGACATAATAAAAGATAAAAGAAACCTGGTAGTAAATTGCACCCAGGAGTAGTAAGTTGTCAGTACGAAGAGGATTTCTCTCATAGACAATGTTGCTATGTTCTAGGGCTTGCTTATAATTGCCAGTCTTGTACATTTGATGTGCAAGAGATAAATGCAAATCTTCATCAACTGCTTCAAGGACAGATTAAAAAAAAAGTATAAATAATCAGAACAAATTTTGTCATGAAATGCTAAGAATACATATAAGTACGACACTTAATATTAAGTAGCAAAAGTGATGACAGCAACACCACTTTTCTTGATCCATTCACTGTTCATCAATTAAAAAATATATATATAGAAAGTACGAAATAGGCTATTCCTGCTCACCTAAACATGTCCTGATAAGAAATAACAGACTGAAAAATCAATAAAAAATACTCCCTCTTAAAAATCCCCAATTAAACCCTAACTATTAGATTGAAGAATCAACCAAAAATAATGAACAGAATTAAAACCAATTTCTAATAATTTTTGGCGCACAAAAAAGCGTAAAACCTGCTGAAGCATCCGCCTCCAGCTGAAATAACGATATCAAGAACAACCAAGACAATGGCGCACTGAACCGAAATCATAAGCCAAATCATAGTACCAGAATAGTTATTTATAAAAAAAAAAGCATATCCGAAGGCGATTTTCAACATTTATTCCGTTGACGCAGTAGTAATAACGAACTGGATTTCCAATGAATTAGAGATTATAACAAACCTTCGTTAGAATCATGGCCGCGTAACGGCAAAAGAGTGAGCGATGCAGGCTCTTGCTTGACGGAGAATGGTTCAACGCGATCCGCAGCGAACGGCGGCCGAGAAGTGTCGGCAGATCCAGGAAGCTGCGGCGGCTGGTGGTGGTGATAATGGTGGCGATGGTGGTCGCCCTGCACGGAGATCATGGTGCGCACAGCGAGAGAGATAAGAGCTGATTCAGAGATCGAAAAAGAAGAAGATCATCACAGCGAGTGAGATCGGAATGGGATCGCTCGCTATCGCGTAAGAAGAACCGGTGGAGCAAGAAGATTGCTCGAAAAATCCAAACCCTATGAGAGAAATTTCTCGAGTATTTCTTCTTCTTTCTATTTTGCTTTGTTTCTGTTAATATTGGTAATCGTGTCAAGATGGAGAAGAGGTTTTTATAGGCGATGAGGATCTCGGTCTGGCGGAGATCTGGGCCGTTGATGTGGGAAACAAAAAGATGCCACCGTTAGGTGAAGGCAGATTTCATTATCTACTGACACGTAAGTACGTTTTATTTTATCCTTTTATCCTTTTTCTTTTTTCTTTTTCTTTTCAGACAATCCATGTTGGATTATGCACCTTCCCGCGTTCTAAATACTTCTTTTTTTCCCACTTCCCACCGGGGACCATTTTTTTTTAGCACTTTCTAGTCTACATTGTTATACTTTTTGTTTATATAAACTTTACATTGTTTGTTAAAAAAAAAATCTACATTTTTTATACTTTATTTATGACATCACTAGTGAAATTTTATTTATACTATCTGTAATGCAACTTTTTATGTGAAAAATCCAAAGTAAAATTAGATACCCTGATCAAAAAATAATTTTCGTTTGCATATATAATTGATAAAAGATGTTATATCAATTAGTGTAGCATAGGCATTTTTTTATGAAAAAGTAAATTCATTATCATCCAAGCTCAAATGACATTTACAATTGGAAAAAAATACATCAAATTTTAAAAAAAAATAAACAAATATAATCTATTATTTGAACTAATTAATATTTTATAAATTTACTCTTTACTTAAAAATTATCGATGTCACCAGTAAAAATCGACATGCAAAGTATTATATCTTAAAAAATATATTATGTTTCTTATTTAAATAGATTTAAAATTTTCTCTTGTTTACAAAATCATCAAAATATGACTAATCAAGAGAGATTAACAAAAAATATTTTAAGAATTAAAAATCAAAATACTTATAAAAAAAGATAACAAAAATATTGATAAAAAAAATAACAAAGTCTCAAGATCTGGGAGAAACACATCTAGGCAACCTTGTCATGGTGTATGTTAATTTGCAATAATTCAAAGCCTTCCTCCCCCTTGACTTCCTTTATGTTATAGTTATTCAAAAGCCTCCTTGTCATGGTGCCCCTAGTGACACTGTAGCGTGATGTCATTTAAGGATCGTGACTTTTCTGTATATATTGACTGCATATGAAGTTTGTGTCAATATACCAATATTGGGAGCAAATAATGGTAACTTGTTTAAAGCCATTTGGAGGATCTAAGCTCCTCAGCAGCTTCGGTTCTGTCCTTCCTATGCCTGACTGCTAACGACGCTTTGCTCGCAAATCACATGACATGAGAGTTCGTTATCATTTAACCAAGGTGAATGGTTGCCAGATATATGGCGTGGCTCTCGACCAGCCTTGTTCACCCCCATGAGATAGCATAGGTTCTTTAGTGCCCAGTTAAGGGACCAGTTCTCAAGAACATCCTCAAAGAATTTGGTCCACAAAGAATTTGGTTAGGCTCCGTTAGGAAGCTAGCTAGGCTATCCTCTTTTGCCACTTGCCGCTATTCCCTGTGCCACCAGATGAATAAAGTGATCTTACGGTGCAGGAGATTCTTTTTCAACTACTGGACACAAAGTTGTTAGCTTATCTAATGATTATGCTAAGCTAAGGCTCTTTTGGTCCATTTGAGCTCTTTCACGGACAGCCAACATTATCACGACAAATATTTGTGTAGAGCTTGTAAATTAAATCAAATAAAAATTAACATAATGTTATTTTTAATATAAAATAATTATATGATACAAAATTTTATACAATTATTTAAGTATATATTGGTCTATTCTACACAATTTTACAGACAAAATCTACCAAAAAATTTCTCCATTATCACGCCGTTCAAGTGTCGTGTCTAGTGTCTAGCTCCTTCCCCATGGTGAATAATTGTAAATGTTGATGGCTTTGTTGTTTTCCACTAGAATAAAACAACTTGTGGTGAGCTAGGTCGGAATTATATAGGAGGGTATGTAGTTGGTTTCATGGCTAATCTTGGCAGTTGCACAATCACAATAGCTAAGCTCTGGGCGACTTGCCATGGTTTGAAGGTTGCACAATCCAGAAGGGTTGTTCGCAGGATGCATGTTTTTAGAGAGAGAAAGAAGTGATAATTAGCTAAGTATGATTATTCTCTTCCATAAGGATATATTTGGATACAAGATTTTAGAAAAAAAAAAAAAAAAAAAAAAAAGGGAAAGGAAAAATTGTTTTTATTTTTAAATTAAGATAATTATAAAATATTTATAAATATAAATAAAATATAATTGAAATTTTATATAATTATCTTTTACATTATTTTTTTATTTAAAAAAATAAATATAAAAAATATTTATTCAAAATAAAAAATAAATTCTCCATTTCATTTCTCTCTAAACCTCCACTCATAATCATACTTTTAGGTGTTTACTTGTTAGACACGCATCCCGAGTTTTTATATGTTTTTTTTAATGGCTGATGTCTGATGCTAATATAGGGTTAGTGTTGATCGTGGTGTTCGGAGATTAGTTTTGGAGTTTTGCCTGCAGTTTTATCAAAAAGGGGAAAAGACTAACAGCATGTTTGGGTAAGTTTTTTTTTTTTAAAAAAATATTTTAATAATATTTAATTATGTTTGATAAAATTAATTTTAATTTTTATACGAAATTTAATATAAAAAAATTTAGTTAATTTTTATAATATTGAAGATTAAAATTTATGATTCTAACTTATAGATTATTCCTTATATTTTGATTTATAATTACTATTTTGTCTTTAAGTAAATAAATTTTTTAATCATTTTATACCCATTTTGATAATTTAATGCGTAAAAATGATTCTTTTTTATATCAACTAAACGAAATAGATTAATTTAAAATCACTTTTCAAATTTAATATATCCAAACATAAAAATAAATCGATTATAATCGATTATAACAAAAAAATTTTATACAATAATTGATTATAATCGATTATTGAAATAATTAAAATTTTTACAATCGAACCAAATACACACTAATACAATTATTTATAGTTTTATCTTTTTCAATATCTTTCTTTAAATAACTCAATAAGCAATAAACAATGATAATTTAAAAAAATAAAAAATAGATACAAAGGAGATTTCCCTTTAATATATTTATTTAAATTATTAAATGAGTAGTTAATAATAATAACATTAAAAAATATAATTAGATATCAAAGTGAGAAATTTACTTAACAACAATTTAGATATAGATATAACAAGAGAATGATAAAGGTCTTAAATAGGAGTATCAAAATAGATTGAATCTGATGAGTTGATCCGAATAATCTGATAAAATAAGTGAGTTAGACTTAAAAATTTGATGCAAAATTGAAATTTGGTTCGAGTGGGTCAGATCGACCTGTAAGCTTAATTTTAATTTTTAATTAAGATATTTTTATGCAATTTATATAATATATAAAAATTTTATTCTTATTTTTCAATTTAAATTAATAATTTTTTAAAATGTTGTTAAAAATAGTTTTTTTAAAAAGATATTGATAACTAAAGAAAAAAAAATGATGCAAGCCAACAGAACGAGATAATCTAATTCGCGGTCTGCATAAAGTCGGGTTGGATTATGAATTTACCAACTCATAATGTTCCTAGCCTGATCATATCAAAAATTTCAGATGTAGCTCCCATTTTACTGAACTCTACTTACCAAATAATGTATTCGGGCTCATCCATGATACATAGTACAATCCATATAACAATTACACAATTAGTGACTTTTTTTTATAAAAAAAGAAAAAGAAAAAGGAGAATGGGACTAAACAACCCGAAAAATAAAAGCTGAAACTAATAAACCATAAACCATCCTATTCCTAGAAAAAGAAACGCCCGCATCGTCATTCCAAAAAATACCAACAATATATAAGAATATAAGAGGGGATAAAAAAAAAAAAAAAAAAAAAAAAGGTCTCAAGCTATTGAGAATGACCCATCTAACTTAGCTAGACCATCTAGCTAATTATATCAAATCATTAGTTACTTTTAGTTGATATAACTTAAAAACTAGGTAAAAGACGCAAAGAAAATAATTATTAAAGAGTTTCTTAATTACAATAAAATAATATTTAAAAATTAATCTTATAACAATGCGTTAATATTTTCAAAATTATTCATTTTTTTAAGAGAAAGTAATTGATAGTTGTTAAGTTTTCTTAATATTAAATAGAGTTAATCGTGAAGCTTGAAATTAAAGTTGATATGTTTGTTTTTCAAAGATCAAAGTTAAAGGAATTTTTTTTGGAAGGAATTCACATACTTAAAGAATTAGTTTCTAAATTTAAAGTGTATTTGGATTAATTATAAAAAAATTATTTTGATAATTAATTATATGTATAGTCGATTAATATTATAATTAATTATAATATAATTAGTTTTATGTTTGAATATATTATCTAAAAAATGATTTTAAGATTATTTATTTATTTTGAATTATTTAAAAAATTGTCTTTTATAATAAATTATTAAAAAGGATATCTAATGATTTATTTATATTATATATTTTATGTTTTAGAATTACTTTAATAAAAATATAATATAATCAATTTTAAAGAAAAACTTTTTTCAATAATACTCAAAAATAGAAATTATGAAAAAAAACAAACACCACTTTAATCAACAAAATTTTAGACAAAAAATAATATTTATCAAAGACATGCTTGCACTCAATTTACACCTTTCATTTTAGGTAGATATGAGCATACGACGGATAAGAGTAAATGAGAATTACACTCAGGTGACGTTTCTTTTAATTTTTCTCCCACGTCCACAAGACTACCGTGAATTCAACGTTGTCATCGTCATTGGGCTGTCGGCGTTGCCACATACTTTAACGTGTCACAACCTGCAACGCTCCCAAAGGCTACAAAGAGAGGAGGGAGTTTCGTCCTTGTGTGGTATGCTGTTGCTTTCATCTTGTCTTGTTATGACATGGTGCTTTTTTCATGGTATGTTTTTTTTTTTGGTACCCCTGCACTTAAAAGGGTACTGAACCCTTCCACTAAAAAAATAAAAAATAAAAAAAACAATGACAATATCAGAATAAGTTGAAGCTACGCAGAATGAATTTAGAAAAATAATAGAAAAAATTAATAAAAATATTATATTATTAATAGAAAATACTAATAGAATTGCTATCTATACATGTGATAGAGTACAAAATGGAAAGAATGAAATTAAAAATATTCGAGAAACATTAAGTAATATTCATAAAAATAAACAAATTGATCAAAATGAAAATATACAAAAATTTGAAGAAATTCTAAAACAATTGGAAAACCTTCTAGAAGAATAAAAAAGTAATAAATATATAACAAAACAATAATTAGAGGAATTATTAAGCATAAAACCGAAAGAACTAATTGAAGTTGTCGAACAAAAATCTTCAAAATTCTTAAAATTAGTAATCTCATGAAGGAGATAAAAAATGAATAAATAGATTTATTAAAGAAATCAAATGATATTGAAGAGATTCAACAATTATTAGAAAATTAAAAATAATTGAAAATAAAAATAAACAGATTTAAAAAGTAGAACAGATCGAGACAAATAATGAAAATGAAGAAGTAATATTAAATTATAGTACTTCAGAATCTGATTCAGAATATGATGAAATATTTATGAAAAAGGGATAAACAAGTAATCCAAAATCCAAAAGAACATGAAAAGAATATTAGAGATATCCAAAAGATACATAAGATAAATATGAATAAGAAACTATATATAACAAAGGATATGCTCGAAAAGACGGAAGATGGACTAAAGTACAAGAAGAATTTAATCCACATTATGAGAATATTAGAGCAGGAACTAGACTAAACAATGATTGTGCTAGAAATAAAGAAGAAGTAATTTTACAATAGACTAATAAAATAACATTGTTAATAGCAACAGATGAAAAATTTAATGGATTAAACCTTACTGATATTAATAATCTACTGGTATACAAAACAAAAGGAAATGTACAAAAAATTTTAATGAGTATTTCTGAAGAAACATGACTACAATATACAAGAACAATAAGAAATAATCAAGAATTTGCAAGATTAATTATAAGATTCATCTACCAATAATTTGTAGGATATAATACGCTTGAACACAGAAATGAAGTAAATAGATTTTTACATGAAAAAACAAAATCACATCTAAACAAAATGCAGATATGTAATATGTGTGAAATTGAAAGTTTTATTTGTGAATATCAAAAATATTATTATCAACTAAATACAGAAATTAAGCAAACATATATAGATATTTTTATTGACAAACTTCCATATCCACTCAATACGAAAATAAGAGCTATATGACAAATTTAGCCGAAAGAAATAACTAATGCTTTAGGAGGAATTATTCAGATACTTAATCATGAATTAAGAGAATAATGTATACAAAGAGAAATAATTAGACAATTAAACAAATGACGAAATGTAATCTGCTATGATTTACCAAAAATTGAATATTCAGGAAAATATGGATGTAATCAAATAACAAAAAGAAAAAAAGATTTATAAAATAAAACCAAGACTAAGAAAAACTTATCCCAAGAAAAAAGCTTACAAAAATACTAAGAAAAAATATTTTAGGCAAAAAAGAAACACACCTAGAAAATACTGTCCAAAGGGAAAAAAGAAATATGTTTGTTGGATATGTAATGTTGAAGGCCACTATGCCAACGAATGTCCTCAAAGAAAAGAAAAATTTTTTAAAGAAAAATCAAAATTAATAAAACAAGTTTATAAAATTTATAATTTAGAGTCATTGGAAGAAGAATTAAGTGATATTGAAAATAGCATATATGAACATTCGGAAAATGAATTATCTACAGAAGAAACATAATCTAAATAGTACTTATATAAAAATAATTATTGAAAAAAGTAATAAAGAAACAGAAGTTTATATTGATACAGGTGCAAGTATTTGTCTTGCAACTAAAGCATTATTTGCTAAATGAGAAAAATTAGAAAAACCCTTCAAAATACAAATTACAAATGGATCAATACATCATTTACATTTAGTAGCAAAACGAATCACTTCAAATATACAAACCAAATTATTTATTGTACCAACAGTATATAAACAAGAAATAAGACTAGATATGATACTAGGAAATAATTTCCCACGACTATATTCACCTTTTTGTCAAACTTAGAATCTGTTTCTCTCAAAACACCTTATACAAGAGGAAAGCAACTAAAAGAAATTATTAATATTCCAATTCTTCACTCTTCATAATGTAAGTATTCAAAAAACCAATCAGAGCTTAGCAAGCTAAAACGTGGTGAGATAGTTACTAATGTATACCGAAAAATTCGCTATGCACTAATTAATCTAGAACCAAATAGAAGAATTCTAGCTCATATTGAAGAACTTTTAGAAAAAATATGTAGTGAAAATCCTTTAAACCCAAAAATTAATAAAAATACTAAATTAATTGAATTAAAATTAAGAGATCCAACAACAGAAATAAAATGTAAACCTATGATTTACATAAAACAAGATAAAGATGAATTTACAAAAGATATTGAAGAAATGGAGGAAAAAAGATTAATAAGACCATCCAAAAGTAAACATTTTGCACCAGCATTTTATGTTGAAAACCATAATGAAATAAAAAGAGAAAAGAGACTCATGGTAATCAATTACAACCAAATTAATGATGCAATGGAAGGTGATGCATATTATTTACCAAGAAAATATTTAATTATTGAAAGAAAAAGAAATATGAATTAGTTTAGTACATTTGATTGCAAGTCAAGATTTTATCAAATGGGGCTTACAGAAGAATCTAAGGCTTTAACAACATATAGTTGTCCTCAAGGACAATATGAATTAAATGTACTTCCAATGGGTATGAAGCAATCACCAGGAATTTTCCAATGAAAAATGGATTCTATACTTAAAGAATATAAAGACTTTTGCCTTATTTATATTGATGATATATTAGTTTTTACAAATAAAGACTTAGATGATCATTTTAGAAAAGTTGAATTAATACTTAATAAATGTTTTGAGTATGGAGTTGTTTTAAGAAAGAAAAAAGTTGTTTTAGCTCAAAACAAAATTAGTCATCTAGGATTAGAAATTGAAAAAGGAAAAATAATAATGCAAAAGCATGTATCAGAAAAACTTCAGAATTTTCTAGTAAAATTAAAGATAAAAAAGAATTGCAAAGATTTCTTGGTTTACTAACATATATTTCTAATGAAGGTTTTATTAAGAATCTTGCAGTAGAATGAAAATTACTTTAACAAAAGCTCAAAAAGGATGCTCTCTAGAATTGGACAGAGGAGGACGAAGTAATTATTAGCAAATTAAAATACTTATGCTAGGATCTAGCTGAGCTATATCATCCTTCGGATGATGACTTAATTATTATTGAAACTGACGCATCAAACGAACATTGGGGTGGTGTTATGAAGGCAAAACCCTTTGGTCAAAAGAAATAATTACTATGTCGATACATGTTTGAAACCTTTTCAGAGAATGAAATTAATTATCCTACTCATGAAAAGGAAACATTAGCACTTATTCGTATGTTGGAGAAACATCAGATTTATGTGCTTGATAAAGAATTTATTATTCGAACAGACTCCACTTATGTTGGAGGTTTTAAAAATATTAATCATAAAAGAACATACAAGCAGAGAAGATTCATTAGATGACAAATGAAGTTTGCTGAATATAATTACTCAATTTTACATATTAAAGGTGAAAAGAACGTCCTTGCAGATATCTTATCAAGAGAATGAAGCGAAGTACAACAGAACTGATCAAGCAACAATTGGAACTTAAAGAAGCACTTAAAGGACAAAAGTTGAAGGAACTAGAACTCATCGAAGCAGATATTAAAGTTCTTAAATTATAACTCAAAGTAGAAGGAGTTCTTGAAGAAGCATTTCAGCACGAAGAAAAGAAAATTAAAAAATGGTATGTAATTTTTAATGGACCTTTCCTAGGGATCTATGATGATTGGTTCAAAGCAGTACCATATTGTCAAAAGATTTCTGGTGTTCTACACAAATCATACTCAACAAAAAAAGAAGCAGAAGAAGCACTCCTCCAAGAATACTCTGCTAAAGGAAAAGAGAAAGAGATCTATCTTGGCCCAATGACTTTTTATGAAGCAACAAAGAATCCATTGGTAACACAATCCTCACTTAAAATTCTAGGAAGAATTCACTCTTTTCTAGATAATTTTCAAATTACTTCAAGAAAAGAGCATGAACTACAAGTACAATTCTCCGAAGAACACTTCTGGGAAAATTTTAAAAGACTTATTAATTGGAATGATAAGGAGAAGGTTAACTGTTTCTATATGGTTGATCGAAAACTCTTCGGAATCAAAGCAATTATCCTCCCTAGAGCACCTTCAATTTTGACATTCAATATGTTTCAATTTGGACTTATTGATTGCCTTTATTTAAGCCTGAATTTAGAAAAAATTAATATGTTCCCTTACAGCTTTAAGGAAGCAGTTCAAATGTTCAAAAGACATGTGGCAAAAGATCGAAGTATTTTTCTAAAGTTCTACTCAGCCTATCCAAACTTCATCACTAAGCAGTCTGCCAAGTATCTAATTTTCATTGGAGTAAGTAATAATAATTTCCCAATAAAAGACGAACTTACTGGTGTTGTCTATGAAGAAGATCAGATCACTCAGATACTGTCCAACCAACTGGAAAGCATTTACTCGCAGTGTCAAAATATTGGAAAGGAATTATTTATCAAGACCATGTATAAGGGACCAAATACTTTGCTTTTAAGCAAAACAAGTGGCAAAGTAATAAAGGAAAAAGATATAAATCTTTTGACGAACTTTGAACTACCTTTCTACGCACTACAAAGACTACAAATGGAGTATAGGCCAGTTGTTCTCAATGGTCCATGTGCAATGATTAAAGTAAGTGGGAACTACACATGTGAAATGTGTGCATCAAAAAAATGATTGGCCAACACCGATAAATCAAAAGATGATGAGTCAGATGAAGCAATAATTGAATAGTGATGTAAGTCATTACGTCACTATGTAAATTATTAATTTTCTGATGTAAGCACTTTTGATTGTAAGGATCGTCTTGTAAATTACTCTATAGTCTTTAAGCTTATAAATAAGTCCTCTTATGCTGAGGCAAATCAGATTTTGAAAATCCTTGAGAAATCTCAGTCGAGAGAAGTTTTCCTCAGGAAAACTCTGCTAGTCTCTTAAAGAGCTAATCAGATATTTGAGAGTATATCCACCTATCATGTATTTATTATCACTTATCAATAAATACTTCTTCTACTAAAACCTTCAAGCTATCTACTTTATTCAAATCATAACAAACTTAATGCACAACCACAGAAGCAGCAGTGGGCGAAGAAGAAGAACAAATCAGTAAATTCTTAGAAACCCAGAACAAGTATGTTTATACAACTTCTACTGAATAATTCTTGTCAATATCATGTACTAGGAATAGTTAATGAAATTATTATGCCTATACTTATTGGTACTAGATCATGCCTTAATTATGTCAGTAAAGACTTAACCAGCAAAACAGAAGAAGCAAAATCAAGAACAATAGTGAAATATAAACAAAGAGAACAAACTTTTAAAGAAAAAGCAATAATAGAATTCTGTTTTAATTCAAATACTAAAATTCAAACTGAAATCTATGTTGAAGAAAAATCAAACATACAATTACTATTAGGAGTATATTTTTTAGAAGTAGTAAAACCATATGAAATTAGATCTGAAGAATAATTATATCAAATAAAGGAGAAAAAATTAAAATCCCAAGAATTAATCTAAGCATACGTACTATATGAGATTGTCTAAAAGATATATAATGGAAATAGAAAAAATCGATGATGTAGAACATTTACAAATTACTGAAGAAGATGGAAATTATGAAGGAAGTATTCTCATAAATCGATCTCTATTCAAGAAAATACAAAGAGAAGACTTAGACTTAACCAAAAATGCAAACATGAAAGGAAAAGAAAGATTAAGCAGTATATTGAAAAGATTTAATCAAAGAAATAATATTATTTATTATGAAAAATTAAGTAGTGAAACACCTATAAATATATCCGATGCTCAAGGAAATACATGTATATAATTACTTAATAAAAAGAGATTAGTGGAATTAAAAAGACATATAAAGAAAGAAGAATATAAAAGAAAAATTGGGTACATTCATATTGGAGTTGTACAAGTATAATTAAAATTAACATTTTAAGAAGAAATAAATTCACATATAGAACAATATTAAAAGATGATAAATTATCGACCCAAGAGATAAAATATTAAGAGTAATAGAAGGACACTTAACATATGGAAAACTAAAATTTGAAGTACGATCAAATATTGGAATACCTTTAAATACACAAAGAATAGAACAATCATTAACATTGAAACATAAATTTTTAAGAAAAACTTTAATGGGACTAGAAGATAAAATATTTTCTGTAACTTTTTGTGTTAACTATGCACTAACAAATTCACATCATAGTATTAGTTTTAAAAATAATGACATAATAGATATACCATATTTATTCATAGACATAGAAAGAACTTATTACCAAAAGAAAAATGAAATATCAGAAATAGGAACGCCTACCAATATACCAAAACTTTTAGAATTTAAAGAAGAACAAATATCTAAACCAATAAGATTTAATGAACCAAAATAAACTAATGAAATTAATAAATTAACGGTTTAAGTTAATGATTTAACCCAATATTTAAAGCAAAAAATATGAAGTTAGAAAATTTTAGAATCAAAATAATAATAGGTACAATTTGGTATCAGAGAACTAAAAGATCAATTAGTAAGAAATGAATGAAAACCAAAAAGTAAAAAGATAAAAAGAAATTCAAATAAAACATACAATAAGTGTTTTAGTTGAATTAGGAAAAAGACTAAATTATTTTATAAAAACAAAAAATATAGTCAATAATATAAATATATCGAAATAAAAAGAATAAGTAAACATTTAGAAAGAATAGACAATATGCTAGATAAACAAAAAATGAAATTGTTACAAATAAAAAAAACGAGAGAGCAAGCACCTTTTTTAATTCTTAAGAACAAGCCGCATGCAGCCATTGGTGGAGGTGTTCATATTTGACTTGAGTCGGAATTTGCCTTCAATTGTACTGGGCATTTTCACCTTTTGTTCCATGGGTGTTCAACGTTTAGTAACAACTCGTAAGTGAGCCTATGCCTTGCACGGCATACTTAGTTTTTATTTTTATTATTTTCATAATACATATTTATCCCATAGTGTATATTTGTCTATGATATCAAATCACAATTTAAAGGAAACATTAATACTTACGAAAACAAAATGATTAGTTATCACTTCCATAAAATTTCAATATCGCAGCTTAATATTCAAATATTTATGTTGGTAATTTTAAATGATTTACTATTCACTTGAAAATATTCAAATATTACATCTTGTTATTTGAATATTATAGTTTCAAAAACATACTAAAACATTAAACTATCGTCGAATAACAATAGTCATTCAAATTATTCAAATTAAAAAACATCAAGAGAATATTTCTCTAAAGCAGTGCCAACTTTCTTTAGAATATTTCATATGTATATTCTTCATAATAATTCACACATAAGTCAAATCTGGAGTAAAATATTTGAATATAATGCTGTGATACTCGATTATCATGTCACCTATATTTCAATATACTTGAAACCAAATAGGTAAAATTCAATTATTTTTTTTCCAAGTTAGTAGCTCACCATATGAACTTGGATGAAAAATGATCGAAAATATTAAGTTAGCTATCCAATTGAGATTGGACCAATTATTTTTTAATACAATAACATGATAATCGAATTTTTTCAACAATGTCTAAATATTTTGATTTAAACTCTAATGTTCGTATACAATATACTGATATTCAAAATTTTGAAAGTTAAAAGCTAACCATTTTGAATATAATATTCAAACATAATGAGGTAGTATTTGAATATTTTTCAAGTTATTACATAACCCATTTACTATTATATGGTGTCATATAAGTTCAACACATTTAAATAATCTAGCAAATAGCTCATGCCTCGCGCAGGAAATGATATTCCAAAGTTCTAAAAATCTTAATTTAGCGTGGGGCTGCAAGTGTTAAGAAAATTTCAGATCAATATATCAAAGTCCTGATAATCTTGAGCTATTAATAATCTTCTGTTAAGTTGTGAGTGTCTTGAAATATAACAGAAAAATATAGTTGCATTTGCAAGCATCCAGCTTCTCTTAATCTTTTTAAAAGTTTAATATTCACAATAGAACATTTAATAAGCCATAGAAAGGCAACCTCTAAGCAAAAACATCGCATATAATGTGCTAAATATATAAAGCGTACAAATACAGAATGTCTAAGTGAGCATTTTCAACAAAATCACAGTAAACCAGCCTTGTCAAACTCATCTAGAGGCTAGCACTCTCATATGCATACCCAAATTATAAAGGTCTATCATGATATTAATCACCAACATCTAACGCCACTCTAAGAACTATCTGGTTGGCTCAAACTTTTTATCCTGCAATATACTCAATGAAAGGGAAAATTAAATTTATGTAAAAGACTTCAATTTCTAGGCTGGCAAGAGACACATCATTCCAAATTTCAATTAGTAAGTGTGTGTTTGAATTACAGTTGATAAACTTAAGTTTAGTTGAAAGTGTGTTTGCAAACTTAAGTTTGGTTGAAAGTGAGTTTGCAGTAACTAATTTATGTTTGGGAACTTTTGTTTCAAAAGTGAGTTTGAAAAGATTGTTTTTAGGCTATAATGAACACAAAAGAAAAAATGTTGCTTTGATCCTAACTTACTTTTGGAAAGAAAAGTATGTTGAGCCAACTGAGAAAAAAACAACCCAAACAACATTGCACTACGTTCGAGGCATCCTAACTCACTTTTAGAATTTTCAACTACAATCCAAACACACACTAAAAGGTTACTGACCTCATTCCTGTTTTGTGATGAATTATGTTAAGGCAAGGGTTGCTGCCTTTGAGAGGTCCCTCAGTTCCCTGCGGGTTAGAACATGTAAAAGAACATATCATCTATCATCAAACTAAATCAGAATAAGGAATAAAAATAATTTTGCTGAAAAGTACAACGTGAAAGTATTTCTTCTTGAAGAAAAATGAGAAATTTAGTGATATTTTAAAGGAAAGAATGTAAAACAAAGCATAGTATCCTCGTGAAATTATATTGATGTGGAAAATGGAAAATCACTTCCATGTTCACATATTTTCTTCCATAAATTGGAAGATATAGACCAAACATCTCATGAAGCCAAGATTCATGAATATATGTTAATTTAAGAATAAAAATGGCTGAGTTTATATTTTGAAGCCAACATTAGATCTCACATATAAATGAATATATTCTATTTGGAGTTAACAATTCATGCAGTCCCTCCAACTCCAAAAGGAGATATTCTTTTTCTTCCTATTTTATCAATAAACACTCCATTACCCTGTGTTTGGATATTTTTTCATTAATAGAACGAAACGAAATAGGTAAGAATAGATCGGAAAGGAAATGGAAGGAATGAAACATAGTTCCCTCCCTCTTTGTTTGGAAGATTCATTAACGGGACGGAACGGAACATATGTTTCCTCCCATTCCATCTCAATTTTGAGGGGAACAAAAATTAAACATTTGAGAGGAAGAGATGGGGGAATAATTCTCCATATGTTCCGTTCCGTTCCTATACATTTTAAAACTTTCAAACACAGAAAATTATTTTCGTTCCTCTCATTTTCTTTCTTTTCCCCCACATTACCTGTCATCCAAACATAGTTTACTGACAGAATTTTACAGATTTGAAGCACAAGATTATTGTGGAAGTGGAAATGAGCAAATTTTAAAATTTTCATTATTATAATTTTAAGAGTGATATCATTAGATAACTTAATATCCCATGCGTTTTCCATAATCAGTAGATACATCACATCTGGTGTCAAGTTTGAGCACAGATTTACTGTAGATATTAGCACTCAATACTGGCTTCATTGAATAATTTAATTAAACAGATATGTTAGTAGATCACTTTGTATTTTGATCCTCAAGTTCAATGATTGTATTTTGTAATTTTTCTTTAACTACATTTTAGTCAGATACTGGAATGCTACATAGATCCACTGAAAAGTCACTAATTTATTTGTTAAATTTTCCCTAAAACCTAATTAAGACATACAATTTGGTGTTTGAGCAGGTAAATCACGTTGATTCTGCAGAGGAAAGATATTTACTTGGGAGGGCTTATGAGGATTTTAACCAGAAGGAGAAGAGGAATAATACACACCAGAGGGAGTAAAACGCCATCTAGGAGGGATTCAGATGCAGAGGATTTTAGGATGTGGAAGAATTCAAATTTCACAATGTAATGTCACATGTTGGAATATGATGGTTGGCATTCTGAAAACTGTGAGAAAAAGAATAATGGCAAGGTGTTTTCAGTTTCAGTTTCTTCTAAATAAATAAGCAAAGAAATTCCATTTTCTTCCAAATAATGAAGTAAATAGGCATGACAGCTCGATCATGCAAGACGGCAAGAGCTTGATCATGCTACCTATTTTTTGTAGTTAGCTTATTTCTTGAACCTGAGGCATGTTGGACATGCCATATCATATGAAATAACTACAAAATACATTAATGAAGAAACTGAAAAAAAATGTAGAAAGGCAGATACCATCTATATCTAACAGGTTTGTTTATAAGAATTAAGAAGCAACAATCTATTTTGCAAGGTAAATCAACCTCTAAAATCTTATTTTAGTAGCTTTCCTCTCAAAGTATTCAGAGATGTTTTCTTCAAATCCTGTGGCAACCTTTTGGTGTGAAATCATATCCAACTTTGAAACTCTGAATTCATTCCTCTTCCAAATTTCTAGACAATGACTGCAAGCTTTACTCTCTCAAAACTCAAGCTATATATACTCTGCAATATCAACCTATTTTGAGACAAAACAATTTCTTTTAAAAAAAATATCTCTAACTTTTAAGGATTCCATTTGCCTTGTATGCAGAAATAGAGGGAGAACTGAGTTGGCTCTTGAGATTTAGAGTCAAATGCCTTTCTTCTTTGGCCTATATAGCAGAAACAAAAACAAAAACTTCTAAGTTGCATATTCGTTATATCTTTTTCCAACTTCATCTGCAGAATATTTACTGTTTTATCTATTTCATTTAATACAGCTTGCGCCTTAAAGAAAATGAAGAAAAGTGACTCCTAGTGAATGATGAGCTAATTTAGTAGTGTAATAACATGTAAATCAAGATTAATCCAAAGGAAATGTAGTAGGTAGTGAACTAATTTAGCATAACCTTTATTATTAAAAAAGAGTTGAATAGCACTTTCCTTTAAGAACTCATCAATAATCAGAGCCAAACAAAACCAACGGTCTTCTATTATAAAAAATAAGAAAGGGCTGGAGTACAAACTCTAGGCCATAGTCTTGGCCTCAGATTGAAGAGGGAAAATGATATACAAACATCCATGTCAAAGGGTAACTTGCCAGAAGAATGCACATCCCAATACCAGATTCAACATAATCAATCTTAACATTCACGCAGAAGCTAAAAATGTAAATGGTGCGTCTTCCATTTAATTGAAGAGGTTGATTAGTTGAGCTGTGGTCAAGTCACTTAAACATCACCTAATCACAATGCCAAAATTAAAATTACTTACTAATTTAAACCCAATAAATGAAGGAGTTAAGAAATCCCCTAAATCAAAATATATTACAGATTTACACATTAGTCTATTTACCCCTTTGCATTTAGAGGTAAAGCAGGAGGCAGCAGGTTTACCCTCTTAAAATTGAGGAATAATGAACAAAATGAGCTTCTAATCTAAACATACAGTATCCTTCCCTTCACATATAATTCTCAACTTGCAACTTTGTGGTGCATTCTGAAGTATCTGATTAGCTATGCTATTCCCTTTCCTTGATCTTGATTTTCTGTTCATCAAAAAAGTGCTCACATATGAAATGCTTATATAGGCCTAAACTGAAGCTACAATCTATATTTAACAGGTTTCTCTATAAGAAGC
Organism: Ormosia emarginata; assembly: GCA_029884605.1. Classification (NCBI taxonomy): domain Eukaryota; kingdom Viridiplantae; phylum Streptophyta; class Magnoliopsida; order Fabales; family Fabaceae; genus Ormosia; species Ormosia emarginata. The sequence continues at coordinate 3,033,856 of JAQQTP010000070.1, read as the reverse complement.
TACAATCTATTTGTTGTCTAATTTTGTAAGGACCTCCTAGGTAGTTTGAACAAAAAACTTAGCTATATAAAGGCAGAGCAGAAACACAAACAAACCTTCTATGTAAAATAAAGCTTTAAACTATATTGATGCCATCCTATCTAAAAAATAATAGGTAATTTATATGAGAAAAGAAACAAAAATGAGAACCCAAGACAGGAAAAGTGAACTAAAATGAGGAAGACTAAAGATTTTCATTCTTACCTGCTGAACCTCAAACAGAACCTAGTGCCTTTGTGCCTCAACCTCAAACACAGGATGAGAGGAATGGATTTGGATCCTCTAAAGTAACTTTAGAGTAAGTAAGCATCTATCAACCATTGATAGATGAATGGGTCCATTTATGAATGGTTGATAGATGCTTACATACTCTAAAGTTACTTTAGAAGATCCCCTCCGAGAGGAATAATGAAAAATGCAGCAAGAAACAGGAAAGTATACGGTAGAATTCATTCATAACTACAACAGCAAAAGAAAAAAAAAAAATCTTTTCCTTAATCATTTTACCACAAGCCCGTACCAAAGTGTACACAATTATAGCATTAATATTAATATTAATATTTAGATTTAAATGGTGTTTCCAACAACAAATAAATTCTGACGGGTAGATTCTTTAAAAGGCTATGAAATTGGTTAAGAGTACTTGGATTTCAGGATCAAGTAGCTCCTCAAGGAGTAATTCTTAGGTAGGCATGGTCTACCATAGACACTCAAATCATTATTTGACATGTGTAAAGTAGTAGGGACCATTATAGAATTACACCAATCATTAACAATATTTTTACACATGTCAAATAATGATTTGAGTGCCTAAGTGATGACGTGATAGACCGTGCCTACCTAAGAATTTCTCCTCGTCAAGAACAGTCAAGATCCTATCTTCTCCAAGATCAAGATCAGTCACTGAGTCACCATGTTCTGTTAAGTAGTGCAAAACCAGAGTTGTCTTGTTCCAAACCAAAAAGAAAAACCAAAATTCACAAACAATAAAAAAAAAAAACTTTCAAACAAATGCTTCATAACATAGAAAACAAAGGAAATTTTACAATTAGTTGATGGGCCTTGATCACACACTCATAAATATGCTTTAAACCCCATGAGGAACTATTTGGTTACAGAGAAAACAGAAGAAAACATAAGATGCATTACCATTACCAGCAAGAAATTTCAAATTGCAATCATCATTGACAATCAACGACGAAATTTATATTATGAACACCAATGAATAATATACATTTAACTGATGCAATCAAGAATCCAATAACAGAGTCTTCACGTATTTCGCTCCCAATGAAGGTAGTTCCGAGCTTCTTTGGCCTACCTGAGCACAACCACGTCGCACTGCCATACTTATAAAACTTGGGCTGCTCATCGACTCGGCAGAGATTCTGGATCAACATGTCACTAGTTGATTTGGGTAGATGTTGAACGACATAAAATAAAATAAATATACAAATATTTATTATAAATAAAAAATTACAAACATATAAATTTTTTTATTTTTTTATCATGACAATTTTTTTTATTTAAAAAACATACATACAAATTTTAAAATTTGGCCAAAATTAAATAACTAATAGGTTTATATTTCTATTTTTTTTTGGGTCTAAATATTTCTATTAACTAAAAAATTAGTCATAGGCTTACAATTTTTATTGGGCTGAGATTTAACTCATCAGACCAAACCCAATATGGACCCGTTGTTGGCAACAATAAAAAACAAAACCCTACTTTTATTTTGTCTTAAAGAGAGTTGCTGGTTCTGTAAAAGCCGTCACACACAGGGAACAGCAAAAGCATGACCAAGGATGTGCTAGCGAGAGTTTCACCAACGATTGAGAGCAAGGATGAGAACAACTCTCTCTCTCTCTCTCTTTTTTATATATATATATATATATATATATATATATATATATATGTGTGTGTGTGTGTGTTGTATTATTGGACTTGAAAGTGTTTTAAATTTATAATATTTTTCTGTGTATTTTGTATAAGATTAAATTTCACATTAAATAAAATAAATAGCAAAAGCATGATCAAAGATGTGATAGTAAGAGTTTCACCAACGATTGAGAGCAAGGATGAGAACAACTCTCTCTTTCTCTCTCTCTCTCTTTGTATATATATATATATATATAAAAGGGCATATCTATAAGTTTTTATTGTGAGAAGGTGAGAGAAATAAATCTTGACCATACAACTATATATGTATGATCAAGATTAATAGTTGCCTGAAGGTCATGTGACCACTTAAAAAAGTCACATGTATTTCTGTTTTAATCTTGACCATTCATGTAAGATTCAATGGTCAATATTTACTCATCTCACCTCTTACAATAAGTACTCTTCTCACTAGAGTAAGATCATATATATATATGTGTGTGTGTGTGTGTGTGTTGCATTGTTGGACTTGAGTCTTGAAAGTGTTTCAAATTTAGAATATCTTTCTGTATATTTTGTATAAGACTAAATCTCACATTAAATAAAATAGATTCTTGAAAAGTATTTATAAAATAAATAAAATAAATAGCAAAAGCATGACCAAAGATGTGGTAGTGAGAGTTTCACCAACAATTGAGAGCAAGGATGAGAACAACTCTCTCTCTATATATATATGTGTGTGTGTGTGTTGCATTGTTGGACTTGAGTCTTCAAAGTGTTTCAAATTTAGAATATCTTTCTGTGTATTTTGTATAAGATTAAATCTCATATTAAATAAAATAGATTCTTGAAAAGTATTTATATATGAATTATGTCATTTGTTAGATACTTTATGGTATTGAGGTAGATGTGTGAATTTGGACTTACTTTAATACAAATGCACATGCCCAGTCCCACCCTGTCTTATCCGCGCGTGTGGGCTTGGTTTGACTTCACTTTGGGCTTATCTTTTACCAACACACTTAGAGATTAAAATATCTCTTTGGGCCATTGAGATAGACCCGTTGGACTGCTTACTTAGTAAGCTATCTTGGTCTATTTATCTTTCTTACCTTATGGTATTGAGGTAGATCTGTGGACTTAGACTTACCTTAATACAAACACGCGTGCCCCGTCCCACCCTGTTTCGTCCGCACATGTAGGCTTGGTCTGGCTTCACTTTGAGCTTATCTTTTGCCAACTCACTTAGAGACTAAAATATCTCTTTGGACAGTTGAGATAGATCCATTGGACTACTTGCTTAGTAAGCTACATTGGTCTATTTATCTTTGCTTCCCCAAAGAGAACCTAATACACTTGCTCATCAGATTACATTGCTTACTTCTCACGCCCCCTTTTGTCTTGTCTCCCCTACTTTTCTTTTGTCTTAGAGGGAGTTGCTGGTTATGTAAAAGCCGCCACACGCATAGGGAATAGCAAAAGCATGACCAAGGGCGTGGTACTGAGAGCTTCAACAGTGATTGAGAGTAAGGATGAGAATAACTTTTGATATTTCTCTCTCTCTAACTGTTGCATTGTTAGACTTGGGTCTTGAAAGTGTTTCAAACTTAGAATGTCCTTCTGTGCGTTTTGTATAAGACTAAGTCTCACATTGAATAAAATAGATTCTTGAAAAGTGTTTATATATGAACTATGTCATTTGGTAGATACTGTATGGTATTAAGGTATGTAACACCCTTCCTAGGGTATCACATGTCTGACTCTCGACTCAAAATCTGAAAAGAAGTTCGCACAAAGTTTGAGTTATAAAATATGGGTTTTAAAATTTCTTTCTTTACTGAAACATAAACTTACTAAAAATATTAAGTAATATTGAAAATCATATTTCAACTATTCATTATGCAATATTGACACCAATTAATATTTAACAATTTAAAGAAAAATATAAAACTAACAGAAAACTCTCTCTCTCTCTCTTTTAACAATAACAAATCCCATCACGGGTCCTACTTAATAGCACGATACAACACTAACGATAAAAATAACTCTACGTACGTATTCTATTATGTATCCATCTTGATGCATCAAACATCTGTTCTTTGTCCTCAGACATCTCTTCTTTGTCAACACTGCACACTTTCGAGTCCTGAATGTCCACTCCTTATTGTTGTCACCAAACTCAGAGTATCCATCGCCCGTTATGCAAGACAACTCGATCCTTCTATTATTTGATTTTAATAGTACAGACACAGTAAAATAACATAACAAAGAGGTGAGATCACCTACGCCAATACCAACATGGCAGCACAAAGATAACACAAGCAACATATCATACAAATATATCATATCAGAATTCTAATAATGTACTCAACATTAATCAACTATTATTATCATGTCATTAACATTATTATCATCACACAATAATCACAATAATTCCATCAACATGATTATCATCATCATCTAATATTCCTCAATTATTATATCATGCAGATATGGATACTCAGATTTATACATATGTTATGCATTTGCATATAGACTCAGTTTTTCAAAAACAACTCCATGGAGGTTTTCACAATTTTGAGGAGAATGCTCATTAATCAATTGTCGGCCTTAAATTTCAAAGACAATCTTCCAACGAGTTGTTGAAAAGAATCGTGTTCTTGTCGGGTATCGTCAATGCGTTACAGAACGGACTGCGTCGCGCTGTGGCACGGAGTGGTACTGGTACTCGCTACCGTATCCACCGGTCGACCGCCGCTACTCGACGCCCAAGATCCATCACAGACTTCACTATCAATTCTCATTCCTCTTCAACCACAAGGGCCATATATATGCGACCTAATATATTCGCAAGTCCAACCCCAAAGGGCCAAATCTTTTCAATTTTATTTGTTCAATGTATCATATGCCTCAACGCATATTTTTCCAATGCATGTATAATGCACCAAATCCAATCACAGACATCTCTTTCCAATGCATATAAAATGCATCAAATTATACTGTATTTTCATCAGCAAAATCATGTTATCACATTTTCATAGTTATAAAACACTTTCGCCGTGTTTTCACAAAATTGCGCAACATTTCCATTACGTTTTCACAATTTCAAAACGTTTTTGTTACATTTTCAAAATATCGTAACACTTCTGTTACGTTTTCAAAATTCTGAAACGTTTCTGTTATATTTTCACAATACCGTAACACTTCTATTACGTTTTCAAAATGCCGTAACTCTTCTTTTGCACTTTTAAATCACGTACTAATTTTTTAACATTTTTCTCCATCGCGTAAAAATATACGTTTCTCAAATCGCATATTATTTTTTCACTGTTTCAAAATCACGTATCTTAAAAATCATTCTTTTACGTTACGTAAATCATTTTTTTATCATTCTTAAAATATTTAAAACACTTTCCAAATCTCATAACAGTTTTCCTCCATTTTCACAATCGCGTAAAAAATATTCTATCGCTGTTTAATCACGTAGTGATTTATCAATAGTAGTTCAAATCACATAAAATATTTAAATGTTATTCAAATCGTGTAGAAATATTTTAACGTATTCCAAATCACGTAACTTAAAAATTACGTTTTTAAAATACACAAATAATTTTTCTCCATAATTTTATTACAGAAAATATTTCTTAACCTTCAAAAATTCTTTTTCAACTTTTCTCAAAATAATATGACTTTATATTTCATTTTTCACATTCAAGAAAATCTTTTTCCACATTTCTTTACTTAAGAAATCCTTTTCTAAAATATATTCCACAAATTCACAATTCCATTGAATTAAATCAATGTTTCAAAACTTAACATTTTCTAACGTATTTCAAAACTTGAAAATAAGTTATACGTTAGTAAATTTTTAAATCACCATTATATTCTCTATTTTTCTCAAATAAATTCTACAATCAATCTTCTTCAAAATAAATTGAAGTTCGAACATTTTCAACCTTTTTTTATTTTTCCGTTTATGAAAATTTCTATTTTCTCAAGTGGTAAAATACCTTGATTCCCTTTCCAAAATTCTTGCACTAAAACATTTTGTTCAAACATTTTGTTTCCACTTTAAAATCACTTTGTTTCATAAAATCAAGGCATTACAAGCCTTAAAAAAACGCGATGGACGTATTATTGAAACCATCAAATATTTTTCCTTTTAAATTGATATGGTTTTACACAAACAAAACCATTAAAAATCCTTTACAAAAACGTAAGACTCATAGTCTTTGAAAATCAAATTATTTGTTCATTTTCAATTTTTCACTTTCTTTTGCAAATCCATTTTCACTTTCTTTACAAATCCTTTTTCACTTTCTTTGCAAATCCTTAAAATCATCATTGCTATTTTCATTTAAATCTCATGTTTAGTAAAACACTTAAAACTTTTTTACACAAAATAAATTAATAAAAATCCTTCTAAAAACCGTGTTCTTGTTCTCTTGAAAAACAAACCCTTTGTTTATTTTCCAAATTCTTCAAATCATCCGTTTTCATCATTCATGAAAATATTAATTTGTGAACACCTATTTTGAGGTGCGTTGGCCGAAATTCACTAAGTTCTAGGGATCAAAAATTAATTCCCTTATTCTTGAAAAATTTCAACATGGAACCCTAACCTTGGGTGCCAAAACCGTAGCCACCTTCCTTTGGCCATTGAAACCAAAATTAATTTTCTTTCCATCATCAAATCATGACATACACATACATACACATCACAATATATATATATATATATATATATATAGAGAGAGAGAGAGAGAGAGAGAGGAGGATCAACTTATACCAGTGTAAATTTTTTTTTACTTACACTTATTTTTAACCATTAGATCTAATTTCATCTAATAGTTACTTTTAATGAAATCATCTCAACCATTAGATGAAAGTAAATCTAACGATTGAAAATGAGTGTAAGTCAAAAAAGACTTACACCTACAAACCGATCCCTCCTATATATATATATATATATATATATATATATATATATATATATATATATATATATCAAAAGCATGCCATATTATCATCATACATAGTATAAGCATACCATCAAAATCATAAACTCATGCAAAGTATATTAAGCATAGGCAATTAATCAAAGCTCATAAACACATATAAATTATTACATGACCATGGATATGAATCCTCACATGGATTCAACATCCATCAAATATAAGACCATCTCTCACCACCATGCTTGGTTGGTGAGATGGATCTCCCTCTTACCTCTTGAAGATCCTCAAAAACTCTTTGTTTTGCTTCTTTTTCCAAGTCCTTCACCACCAAGGGCTTCTCAAATACAAAACAAAATACATAAAAATTAGTATATTAAGCTTGATTAAGAGGAACCATGGATCAAACATGGCTTAGAATATGAAAAGAAGAGAAGAAATGAAGTTTTCTTACACTTTACCTCAAAAACCTTAGAACTTGCTCTTGGAAAAACTCCTTGAAAATGAATGATTTAGAGAAAGTCTCTAACATGAAAGTTGCTTAGAATATTATGTAGATTCAAGATCTATGGTTGGATGAAATTAAAAGAGATTGGATAATGGTTTTGCATGTCTTGACCGAATGGTTTCTCTTGAAGCACAAAGATGGAATTTTTGATTTTTGATAGAAACTTGAAGCTTGGATTTGAAGCTCAAGATGAATGATTTTGGAAAAACTCATAATTAGAGATGTTCTTAGAATAAGGTAAGGATTCAAGAAACTAGGTTGGATGAAATTAAAGAGTGATGGAGGAGAGAATTAGGGTGCTTGGCCGAATGGTCTCTTAGGGAGAGAAAAAAATGAAATTTTCTTTGGTTGGTTTCTTGAAACTAAGTGAAATAGGTGAAGAAGTGATAATGTGAAGTGAAAAAAATGAATTATTTGGCCTTTAGGACTATGCATGGCCGTAGCATGCATTGGAGAGAATGGAAAGTGAAGTTTGAAAAACATGATCATTAATGATCAATAGGAAAAAATAATCAATGGTCTTGACACTTGGCTATTGTCTTTATTTTTTCCTTTGGCCTAAAAAGTCTATACTATGTTGTCTCCCCTCTTCCTTGCTTCTCCAAACTGTCCCCCCCTCTTCATGCACTCCAAATGTGACAAATTTCATAACCATCACTTTAAGCCATCCTAACCATTGATTAAAAGAATGGTTTGGATTAAAAATAGTTACTAGGTTTAGGTTATAGATAAAAGACTTCATTTGAGTCATTGGATCATTTTTGCTTGCAATCCTAACCATTGAATGTGTCTCCAAAATGAAGGGTCAAGATTACTCCTTCTTACTTTTAATCCAAGGGTCATAATTAGTCTTTACTACTTTTTAAGACTAATTCTCCACCATTGATTAAATCTTCATCCAATGGTCATAAATGGTCTTTGTTACTTTACAAGACAAAATCTCCACCCTTGATTAATTCTAAATCCAATGGTTATAAATGGTCATAGCCGTTTTACAAAACTAAATCTCTACCCTTGATTTAATCTCCATTTAACGGTTATAAATGATCTTATTCACTTTTAAGATCAAATCTCCACCATTGATTAAATCAAGATCAAGTCTCCATCATTAATTAAATCAATGGTGGATATCCAAACCACTAATATTGATTTAACAATATAATTTCTATTTTTTATCTACTAAAACCCCACGAAAGAATATATTTACTGCATTTTTATCGTCCGATAAATAAATACAGTACAAAACATAGTACAAGAAAATTTCAAAAACTGTTTCCGGATTCAGGTTTAGTAAGATCTCCTGTCTCCATCTAAACAGTACAAATTTTTCTATGCGTAGAAAAATTTTTACTTTGCGGGACCCACCAGGGCCTACGTATGGTCACCTAGGCCCACATACACCCCTTGGGCCCACAAACAGTAAAAAATTTCATAATCATCTACAAAAATCATAAAAATTAGAAAATACACAAATATCAAATCAGATTACGTAAAATAATTACCTAACGGTAAAAATTAAATTACGTAAAGTTTTCTCCGGCCCGAAAATTTTTATTTTCCTGACACAGAGTAAATCACTCAAAACGATCAAATACGCTGACGGAATAATCAAAATAATTTTACAGTATCCAGAAATTACTAAACAGTAAAATTCTGTTAACTGTCAAAATTACTGTTTAAAAGATACAAAATTTTGGGATGTTACAAGGTAGATGCGTGAACTTGAACTTACCTTAATACAAACGCGCGTGCTCCATCCCTCCCTGTCTCGTCCGGGCGTGTGGGCTTAGTCTGACTTCACTTTGAGCTTGTCTTTTACCAACCTACTTAGAGACTAAAATATCTCTTTGGACCGTTGAGATAGATCCGTTGAGCTACTTACTTAGTAAGCTACCTTGGTCTATTTTTCTTTGCTACCTTATGGTATTGAGGTAGATGTGTGGACTTAGACTTACCTTAATACAAACGAGCGTGCCTTGTCCCACCCTGTCTCGTCCGTGCGTGTGGGCTTGGTCTGGCTTCACTTTAAGCTCATCTTTTGCCAAACCACTTAGAGACTAAAATATCTCTTTATACCGTTGAGATAGATTTGTTGGGCTACTTACTTAGTAAGCTACCTTGGTCTTTTTATCTTTACTTCACCAAAGAAAACCTAAGACACTTGCTCATCAGATTACATTGCTTACTTTTCGGTGAGAGATGAAGGATTAAAATCATAGCTTGCTATGTAACTGTTTACTGTAAAATCACGATTTTTGTTATCACATTTTGGGAAGAGAATCCATTTCTCTCAATAACTTTCAAGTATTTAATGATTTGTGAATCTTAAAGAATGTCAAAAGTAATGTTGATTTGAATAACAAAATGAGAATATAAAAACGTGTACTATAATTGAAAAGCAAAGAAAGTGTTAGAGAAATGTAAATAAGCGAAGTACTAAATAAATCAAAATAAAAAATGCAATCGAAAATGACAAGTAAACAAATTAAACTAAGAAAACATATAAGGAATGAATAATTTAACTTGCAGAATAGTGAAATCATATAAGGAACGAATAATTTAACTTGTAGAATAGTAAACTTGACTAGAAAAATAATGTAATCAAATAAAGGAAAATAATTAAAGAAAGTAATAAAGAAGCAGAAAAAAGTAACTTGTAGAAAAATAAGGAAAACAAGTAAATAAAAGTAAGTAATAAAAATCAAATGATTTTAGGAATCACTTGATTAAGAGATGAAGATAATTTGTAAGAAATATAAACGAATTGCTTTAAATTTGCATTGTATGGTAAAGATTACAAAAAGAAAGTAGGGTAGAAGGCATACTTAACTAATATCTTTTGATCCTTGTTCATCAGAGTGACTTTTGGGTACGTGAGAAATGTTTGCAAGTGTTTTCAACTAACCTAAATACCTCTATCCTCTTAGTATTTATAGACAATGATGATAACCGTTATTCTGATAATATCATGATAAATGTCTTTATCCAAAATAACTTCTTAAACTAACATCAATGATTATCTTGTCTTAATATTATATACTCAACTATTAATAACTTCTTAAATTCAAATTCGAACACTTGAATTTGAATTTTGAATTAAGTAACTGTCATGAATATGCTTCAAAATGTCTCCAAACTCAAAGGTATCTTTTACAATCTTGAAAATCTACTAAGTGTTGTCTTCATTATTGTTTCGATCTTTAACATGTCTTTGAAAAGTCTTCTCCCTTTGTCTGGTCGAAACTTGTCTTCAAGAATTCATTTACTGTCTTTGACTACTCATTGACCTGTAAAACTAGTTAAACATCTTAATCGAATAGGTTATTTTCAATTGAATTGATCAAAATTTAACTTAATTAGTTAAATCAACCGAAAGATGTTTTAAATGTTAAAGTATTTCTTTTAATGTTCAAAAAGTTTATTTTTATACTAATAATAAAAAAACATAGCTTGCTCTTTAAAATCAAAACAATCAAACATACTAATATATATAAGAATTAAAACTAACTAAACTACAAAATCAAACATACTAAACTAACAAAAATACAAAATCAAACATACTAACCTATTTATAATCTAAAAACCTAACTAATACATAAAAACTAATTAACTTACTAAGCTCTAACATACTAACATATTTAAGACTCTAAACTACCATCAAGATTCTAAATCATAAATATTAACTATAAGCATACAAAAATTAAACTTACTACATACTTATAAGACTTTAAACTAAAGAAAAACATGAAAACTAACTAAAACTACAAAAACTAACATACTAATATATTTACGAATTAAAACTTACTAATTACATACTATTTAACAAAAATAATAAAACTTGGGTTCCCTCCCAAGAAGGGCCTGAGTTATAGTCTCGGCAGGACTTTCGCAAGGCAAACCCGCCAACTCTTTCTATCATGGCCGGTTTGTTCACAAAAGTGATGGATTGGATAGTAGGCCTTCCTCCGCCTAAATAGAGGTCTTCCATTGGGGGTTCTCGAGCCCCCTCAAAGGTCTCAAATGATAAAGCTCATCCTTCATTTATTGTTCCTATATACAAAGAATAAAAACTAAAATTAACATAGATTATTTACAACTTGAATTAGAACTAACCAAACTCATTGTTGATATTAGTAATATGGAATTCAACCATTATCCCCCAGCAATTGCTAAGGAATAAGGCTAAAGACTTTGGAAATACACCATTGTCCCCAGCAACGGCGCCAAAAACTTGTTAGACCATTTGTGTACCACAAGTGCACGGGTCGTTCAAGTAATATAGATACGAAGTAAAAGTTCGTTCCCACGAGGACAAGGTTTCCATTACTAAGTAGCAACCAATAACTCAGCTAGATTCTAGTCAAGGACATATAAAATAAAGAAAAGCAATTAATCTAAATCTAAACTACCAAAGTAATAACATAGGGGTTTGGAAATCTAGGGAATCCTTCTTCACTTCCTACTTCATATTAATGATATGTAATCCTTACAAGTAACATTAATGCTTAGTTAGTTTAGCTTGAGAATCTGATTTAGTCAAAAGCCTATGTCTAGGTCGATCAACCCTGGTGTCATTTACTTAATCCACTATGGTTCTTATGGTTGCATGAGGACTAGTGTAAACTCCACTAATGAACGATCTATTCTCAAAGACACGCTAATACATGGCTAAAAGGTAAATTTCTATCCAGTTAGCGAATCAACTCATCCAAGCCAATTGAACTCGTCGAACATGCATCAATCATACCATGTCCATCTCCACAAATCCCTATGTCTAGTTCATTTGCATCAATTAAGATCATGCAATTGTTGATCAAACAGAAGTAAGCATTAAGCATAGGCATGGAAGAACAAAGCTAAACATCAATAGAAACTCAAATTCATACATAAACATCAATAATCATATAAAGATTCAAAGTATTTCCTAAATACAGCTTCTAATCAATTGAACACGAATTTACAGAGCAAAACAGTGCTCAAAAGATAAGGGAAGAGAAGAAAACTCAGGGAGAAGATGAAGGATGCCATTGATGAGATCCTTGAAGCTTGAATCCTTTTCCTTAAGGAAGAAGACCTCCAACCTAGCCTCCCTAGGCTTCAAATCAGCCCAGAAATGAAGCACAAAGCTGTAACTCCTCTAAAACCTAAAACTATCTACGGAGCTCTCCAAACTCTCTTTACAAAATCTATTAAAAATCTATTTATAGATTCAGCAAAACAGAGGCACGCCGCGGCATTTACATGCCTACGTCGCGATGCATGTCAAATTAGGTTACGTACGCTGCGGCATTAAATCCTTGCGCCGCGGCGTTAAATTCTTCGAAGCCCCTGACTTTGGATGCAGGGAATGTCACGCCGCGACATTAACATGCCACACCGCGGCATTGTCTGCTGAGATGCTAATTTGGTTTTCTCTTCCCATTTTAGCTTAAATGCTCCACATATCATCTTGTTTGGAGTCCTTCCTGTGATAGAGAAAACACCAAATCAGTAACAAATATAAATTCACTTAATCACCTATCAAATATGCACAGTTTGCTCATAAACATACTGGAAAGGTATCAGAATTGAATATAGCAAATATAAGCATAAAACCTTCCAAATATGCATGAATATAAGGACTTTAGCACTCTTTATAGTTCAGATATAGGGCACAAATAACTACACTTTGTGTAGTTATTACTCTTCAAGAAGAAGAAAAAAAAGTAAGAGAGAGATTTGAATGAAGCGTACAAATTTCAAATTGAAAGAGATAGTAGTTTTCGTAGTGTTGTTTACCGTGGTCCTTTGAGTTTGGGATATGGATGATCCCTTTTATTTTAGTCATTGATTAATAATAAAAGAGATTTAATGGTTAAGATCTATTACCTGTAACCTAAACGATAGGTAAATCTGTAACTTTAGATTATGTTTGGATATTTAGTAATTAATGGAATGGAATAGGATGAGATGAGATGAGATGAGATGGGATTAAATGGGATAAAAGTATCATTCTATTGTTTGGATATTTTAAGATGAAATGGAATAAAGTTACCATTCCATTATTTGGGAAGTCAATGGAACGGTAATAGTTATAACTTTATTTTTCTTAAATTATCCTTATTACAAACACACTAATTTTATTTATCGAATCCTACTTTCACGTTCCTCCCCTTGATGTAAAGTTAACTTAAAAAGCATTCCATGCTACTGATTGTTCTGATCACACTGTCTTTCAGAAAATTAGTCAGCTTTTATGCATTTCAATTCCTTACTCTCTAGAAGTAGAAATAATGTTAAGAAGGATATTCATTTGGGAGGGGGGTAAATTCATTGCCTCTGATATGCTTGTTGCAAAAATGGATATTGTTCAACATGATTGCAAGGTTTCTTTATGTGGCTGAGTTAGTTGATTTCTTTTTCACTTTTGGTTGGGTTCAAGGTAAAGTATTTTGTTTCTATAAGATAATGGCAAATGGAGAGAGAATGAGCTAAAATCTCTTATTTGATTTTCCTATTAAATGTTTTGTTTAAAACACAATCTTCTGGTGCAAACAATGACTTAACTATGCACCATTGTCATAAGTTTGCTTGATTATATTTGATATGTTTTATGTAGTTCTCTTAATGGTAATATGTTGTTAATGGTCGTTGAATTTTTCTCCTATAGATCAGGATTCACCCTCTAAGTGCAAAAGGAAGACTTGATATTTTGAAAATTCACGCTAGCAAAGTAAAAATATCAGACCAATCATTACATAAATGAAGGTGTGGTCATAGCGATTTGGTGGTTGTGGCGTGAGGGTGAACGGTGAAGAGGGGCTGAACCGTTGAGCTCGAGTGAGGGAAAGGTAACACGACAAAAAGATTTGCTCGCTGGTGAAAATGAAGATGTTGTCGTGAGGGTGTGATGGCTATGGCAGACAGAAAGTGAATGAAGAGTAGGGTTGTACAACCTGACCCGTGAACTCGTGAATCTGACCAACCAGAACCGACCCAATATAATATATTCGGGTTGGTTCGGGTTATCGGGTCCGTTAGGGTCTAACCTGATTAACCCGATTTCAAATTGGTTCTGGTGACGGGTTGAGTAATCCAACCTGATGACTCGACTACCCAAGTAAAACGATGTCGTTTTGGGTATTTCTTAAGTAGGGTGTTCACGAGTCCGATCCAACCTACGAACCCAACCAACCCGATTGGCTCTAACCCACTTATTTCATTCCCAATTTCACTCTCTTTTCCTAAATTTTTGATCCAATTACCCAGCCCGAACCAACCTAAACCGTAATCGGGTTGGTTCAAGTCGGGTTACCCAAAATTTTAACCTAAAACAGACCTGACCCGATCTTAATTAATTGGTTCAGACATTTTTTCCCTTAAACCCGACCCAACCCGTGATCACCCCTAAATTGAAGAGGGTTGTGGACTTGGGTGGCAGTCTTGAGTGAGGGAGAGCAAAGATAGAGTGAAAGGTTATGAGGTTAATTAAATATAATTTTAATTATAATAAAATAATAATAATTTCATCTCATACCTTCAAATTAGGAGGAAACAAAATTGATAATTTCTGATGAGATGAGATGAAATCCATTCCACCCACTTTCATTCAATTCCATCATTTTTTAATATAATTAAACAATAAAACCTATCTCTATCTCATATCATTTCATCATATTATACTTATTCCACCTATCCAAACATAACCTTAGAAAATTATTCTAAAGTCCATCAGCACCCACATCTCAACATCCAGCTTGAATGAAAATCCTCTCCTCCGCCAATGAAGGCTAGGACCAGTGCTCGTGGCTGCGCCACCTCCGTTACACGGACACGCCGAGAACTCCTGAAGTAGCGAAGGAATACTTGCTGTAGAATGCCTCCAAGAGGCTTTGTTATGCTTTGGCTGAGATAATCCATCAACGTGGATGGTTATCAATGAAATATAGATTGTTGTTGGTCGAGATAACCCATCACAGTATTCTTTGACCTCGCCATCTTCCTGCTTTGGTCGAGATAACCCATCACCATCGGCGTTATCTGATGATCCACCACCGAAGAATGCCTCGAGGAACCCGTCTGCCACCAAATCCAACCGCGCCGCCACTTTTCACCGCCGCATCTTCTTCCGACATCACCACAAGCAAATCAGATGTCCAGGCATCCAGGGCGCGGTGGTATGACTTGGATCTCTAAGCGTTCAGGTTGAGCTTGTCCAAGTTGAGTTCGCAGCTCACCGGAAGTAGCGAAGAGATCCCCAGGGCGAGATCCCCAGAAGTAGCGAAGCAAACACCGCCGACGTTATCTGATGACTTGCTGTTGGAGAATGGCTCAAGGAACCTGTCCGCCACCAGATCTACCCGCGCCGGATGGTGGCAATAGGTTGCCGGAAAATGGAGAAGATGGTGGCAGACAGAGCATGGAATTCTTAAAACATTAAAATGAAATTAAAATATTTGTAAGATTAAATTATAAATAATTAATGGACTATATTATAAATACTTAAAATTTCCTATAACAAGTAAAAATAGAGGGATCATCATGGTCTCAAACTCTAGGGAACCATCATGGTCCAAACTTAAGGAGACCGTAGTAAAAGCCACTAGTTTTCTTGAGAAAGTCTAAAATGGATCCAACATTTTTGGGTCTATTCATCGATTTTGGCTCATTGATTTATTATTAAAATAAATTAATAATTTAGATTAAAAATTAAATTTTTACAAATTTTAATTAATAACACTTAGATTAGCTTTTTGACCAATATGCCTTCAGTGACAATTTTTTTTTATCAAATTGTTATATTTCTGAAACTATTTATCAGAATATCATCTTTTTTGCCATGTTGATTTTTTTAATGGTTTTTGTGTCACGTAGGATACGTCAGAACACTTGGCGCATCCAACGTGGATACGTCAGAATGCTTGGCGCATCCAACGTAGATATGCCAACACGTTTATGATGGCCAAAGGGTAAAGGTCACTATCATTTCCATATCCACCGTATATGGGTTATCCACCATATCCTCACTCATCACAGCCAGGACCTTCTTCTGATCCCCCTCCAGACCACCACATTCTGACCTTGACCCTTCTCATTGATGTACTCATTACACTGTCATTTGTATATTATCTTTATATTATATTTGCTTAGTTTGGGATGATTGTATTTGTATGTACCCTACTTTTTCTGTTATGCTTATACATCATATACGTGCTTTGTTGATGTAGAATTCTATATATATAAATATGTTTCATTATACAGGATGAAGCCGTTTTGGGAACGTTTAATTTTTAGGGGAAATTCTGTCGAATTTTTCATAGAATCAGAATGTTTAAACTATTAAGGCTAATTGATTTTGTTAGGGTTTAGGGGGATGGTATTCTAGCCCAAGAACCGGTCATGGCGTTAAGAGTGTGATTAACTTCGATTTTCAGAATCAATTTTAAATTTAAAAATTGATTGCATTACGCTAAGGGTGCTCACGGCTAGATTCGGTCAATTGATAATTTCATAAACCCAATTTTCTAAACTTGAGCTTGCTTTAGACATTTAACTTAAGCATACTTAGAATGATTTAGGGGTCAAACATCTTATTTTTTAAGTCAATAAAACTCACACGTCCGTGTGAAAACACGATACAATCGCTTCAGCATGAAATCAAGTATATGGACTTTAGGTGAGACACGACCTTGTCACTAACAGACATGGCCGTGTCTCAAAGTCAGAATCTTTATCTGAGTTAGACAGGACACTACCTAATTTGAAAGCATGGCCGTGTCTTGGATACGCCAGAATGCTTGGTGCATCCAACGTGGATACGCCAAACGTGTTGGTGTAGCCACGTTGGATGGGTTAAGTGTTCTGGCGTATCCACGTTGGATGCGCCAAGCGTTCTAGCATATTCTACGTGGCACAGAAACCATTAAAAAAATCCAATGTGACAAAAAGGGTAATATTCTGATAAATAGTTTTAGAAAGATGACAATTTGGTAAAAAAAATTGCCATTGAGGGTATATTGGTCAAAAAGCCCACTTAGATTCGTATAGAAATTTAATCATATCATTATTTTTTTACAAATAACTATAAATATAAAAAATTTAAAAATTTTAACGATAATTTTTACACACATTCAAAATTGTATATAAACACTGTCAAATAAAGTCTATTGGGTCCATATTAGCATCTTCCAGTTTTCTTACGTATAAAGTAAGTTTTTCAAGTACCAAAACGAAAAAAAGTAAGGTTTTCAATTTCACACAGTATAATATAAAGAGACGGCAGTTGTTACTACACACCTTGCTTAGTTAGGATGTATGGTACATCACTCGAAATGACCTGTAGTGAAAGGGCAGTGGTTGAGTTTTTTTTTTTTTGGATAAAACTCCCAAACACCATTAAAACCACCCCATGCATACCACCACCACCAGGACAACGTGGCGCAGACAATGATGCAACGGTGGGAGTGGACCCAGGCAGCGTTTGCAGTTGGTGCACGGTGGTGGTTTGTGGAGGGACACAGTGGCTTGCGATGGTGGTTCGTGGTTGCAGGTGAGATGAGTGGATCTGCGTGGTGGTTCACAGATTTGGCACCGGATTGATGTCTTAGCGTGAGACAGTGGTCATGGATCGAGATAGAGGTACATGGTGGCTGGGCATGGAACTGGGCGGTGGTTATGGGCTTGACTTGTGGGTCGCGTGCTGGCTGGAGCAGAGCTTGAGGCCGCGGTGGCTGGGCGCAGAGGCTGAGGTCTTGCGATGGTGGTTCGTGGACACGGGTGAGACGGGCGAATTTGCATGATTTTTGGGTTTGGATGGATCTGTGGCTTGATGCTAGATTTGGGTCTCAATGGTTTGGTTTTGGGTCTCAGTGGTTATGATGGCACACGAATCTAGCGACGCGACTCATAGGCGACAGATCTGGTGGTTCGTGGGTTTTGGGTGGCTGGGAGTTGCAGTTTCCGGCTAAGGCTCTAGGTGGTTGAGTTTTCTGGTAACTAGGTTTTCAGGTGAGGGGAGTATGTGTGATGGTTTTTGGGTGGTGGTGGTGTTAGCAAAGTGGAAGGAGAAAAAGTGGCGGTGGTGTTACAATTTTCCATAACCTGCTTAGCAGGTTTCTTGTGTTTGATCTAAACCATTGATATTTTTTATATTTAAATCAATAGCCTAAGATATAAAGTGTATTATACACCTTAATTTAGAAGGTGAATATTAGACACCGCCATAAAAGACAACAATGGTTTTTTTTATTAATTTTTTTTTCAATGAACAAGTACGTTTGAAGGGTTATCTTACTCATAAGAAAAAGTCTCATATTTTAAAAGAACGAACATAGTACACCCACTTATGCCATGCACCAATAATAAAAATTGTTAATTTATTATAAAAATCAAATTAATGATTATATTGATGATATGAAACTTAAAGTATAAGTTATATATTTTTTATTTTATAAATAATTAAATGTACAAGAAATTTTATATATTTCAATTGATAATATTTACACATACTTAGATTCTCACATAAAAAAACTTGAAACACTCATTTTTTTATCATATATTATTATACATACAGAAAATTTTATAAATTTCAATTAATAATATTTACGTACACTTTTTTATCACATATAATTAAATGTATATATAAAAATTCGTATAAATTTCAATTAGTAATATTTATATACATACATCAAAGTCCACAAATAAGAATTTAAGTTTAAAAAATAATTATGACATAGTTAAAAAAAAATTTGGATAACTTGCTATAATGGATAAATTAGCCTGGTAGGGGCTTTTTGACTAAATTGTCCTTGATGACAAAATTATTTATCAAAATGTCATTCTTTTGAAATTATATACCAAAATATCACTATTTTGTCTAGCGTGATATTTTTTATTTTTTTTCTATTCATGTAGATAGCGTCATCTACGTTGGCGCTTCCACGTGAATAACGCCAAAGCGTTTGACGTTATCCATGTAGAAACGCCAAAGTAGATGACATTATCTTCATAATAGCGTCAACATAGATGACGCTTCCATGTGAATAGCACCAAACGCTTTGATATTATCCATTTAGAAGTTTCATTTACATTGGCGCTATCTACGCGGATAGAAAAAAGCCAAGGAGTTTGGTCAAAAAGTCAAGGAGACAATAATGAACTTACCTATGATTGAACGGAGTTGTAGAAAAAATACTAGAATAATGTTGCTATATCATCGTTGCTCATGTAGAGTGTACAAACCCAACTCTATTCAGAATGGTAATGGATTCAGTCAAGGTTGCAAAGCACATACTAAAGTGGATGGGTTACAAAGAGAGAGAATGAGACAGTGAAGATTAGTAGTCTCATATGGCAAGAATTGGAGATATAGACGGGTTAAAGAAGAAACAAAAATAAAATAATGAAGATAAATTGAAATGGATGCATTAAATGCATCTTAGTAAGAATGATGGTTACTTGTTTCAGACCATCTCTCACGAGTTCATGCAATATGTAACATCCCGAAAAAAACATGTTAGACTTTTATATGTGTACGAAGGTAGCATATGATTTGTTTAACATGTCAGTGAAGTTTTGTGACAAATTAAGTTAGTTTAGACACTTTACTGCAATACAGAATGTGGCAAATGACCTAAAATGACTCAGATAATAGCATAAATTGCTTAGTTAAGGGAAACAAATATCGATAATTTGGTTTTAGGTCACAAATGAGCTAAGTAAAGTGTGGTAAAAGTTTCAAGGTAATTGGAGTTAATTTGACATTTTTAAACATATTGATTGTGTATTTTAATGCCGGATTGACCCCCAGTAGATATGAAAAAATAGAGAAATGGTGAAACAATATTTTTAATGAATCTCAGGATTTATTTTAAACTTGTTGGAAGCTGAAAAATTGGATTCGGTGGAATCTGAGTGTTTTTAGCAAATTAGGGGTTTTAGTACCTATCTTATAAGAGGCAAAGTTAGACTTTGCTTCTTTTGTTTCTTACTTATCCCAATGTAGAAAGGAGAGAAAGAAAATAGAAGAAAGAAAAGAGAAAAGAGAAAGAAGGAACCAAAAAAAGAAAGAGGGGAAGAAAGGAAGGAGAAAAGGGAAGCCAAAAGCCAGTCTTGAAGATCAAAGACAAGGACCAAACTTGAAGATCATCATCCAAGACAAGAGGTTAGGGTGCTTGAACTTTCATAACCAACTCTCTTCATCTTCATCTTTTCTCAAGAGTTGTGATTAGATGAGATATGGGTTTTGGATAGTTTATGTCATGTTCTTGCTTTTTTATGGCCTTTAATGACTGAGGTTGATTAGGATTAAGCTTAATCAACTTAAGGGTTAGATTTGCACCTAGGAACATACATTAAACTCATGAAGTTTGAGGTTAGTAAACGGCATTTTGGAGGATTGAACCATGTTCATGATTCTGAGTTAGAAGGATTAAGTTAGTATTTGATGATTCTAATATGGTTAAAGATCATGTTTAAGGCTTAAAATACTTAAGAATCCAAGTTTTGAAGGTTGGAAGTAGTTTGAGAATCAATAGCACAGTAGCTAGGTGTTTTATTCATCCATTTCTAGTGATGCACGCACTAGATAACTGATTATGGATCATGCATAACCAATTATTAGTGTTTGGCAGAGGAGTCTTCATGACTCCATAACTGGTTAGCAAGAATTGATAACCAATTATTGTGTTATGGCAGAGAACTTTAAGTGAGCCATAACCGATTACGTGAAATCCATAATCAATTATTGTGCTTGTCCAAAACATGTTTTAAAGGGCCATAACCGATTAGGCAAAGACCATAACTGGTTATTGAGTGCCCAGAAACAAGAGTTAAGGTTTCTAATGGTTATCAAACCATGACCAAACCTTAGGGAACCCCAAGTAAGGATAAAATGAGTTCCTTAGGATATGGAAGAAAGATGTTTAAGCTAGGTAAAGGATACTAATAGCTTAAATGAAGAGTTTTAGGTATGCTTCTTAGTAAGAATGAGGAGTACATGAGTTTGAAGCATCCAAAAAGTAGTGGGTTGTCATAGTTAGATGTCTAGTTTTCCCTAGGCAACACAAAGTTGCATCATGTGTCACTTGTTATGTGATGAGGTGGGACACTAGATACAAGTATACTAAGTTTGTTTGACAATAGTTGAATGTCATAGTGCATGAAGTGCTCTCATAGAGTGAAGGTAGAGCTAGACCTAGTAGTGCAATGAAAGACTTAGTATAGAGATCATGTGGTGCTATGTTAGAGTTAGGACATAACTCCGCATTTTCACACACTTCACATCTCACATATACTTGTTATTCCTAGAGTTGAGATAGTGGAGGCATCCACTCAGTTTTTGGTGGCGATATCCACCCAATTTATGGTAGACTACTTGGTAGGTTAAGGAGGATACGTGTCATGATAATAGATTCTTTTCATACTTTGTAGGTTATAAGGGGTTACACGTTATTATGGCAAATTAACTCCCTACCCAAGGGAATAGTTAAGTTTTATGACATTGCACTTACACCATCATACACTTTTCTTTGAACATAAACATACATTATTTCATCATTTCATTATTTAATACTTATTTGGATAGCAATTTGTGTTCTTGTTGTGTTTGTATTGTATTGCCTTCGGTGACAGCTGTATGAGCGGTTGTCTTGTTGATGATTTCAAATGACTGTATGAGCAGTTGTTTGATATCATCATGGTTCTCGGTTATTAGAATAGAAGTATAGTTTGCTTAGGAGCGTTACACAAAAGTTATGTTTGTATTTTTTACAGATAGTATTAGTATGGTTACTGATAACAATGTATTTTATTTATTTTATAATCCTCTCACTAGGCTTCTTAAGGTTCAATTTGGCTTAATTAAGTTGATTTTGTCACATTTTATGAAATTAAGCTTAATTGGATCATTGAAGAAATTATTGCTTGAATTATCATTAATTTAAGTGATTACATTCTTAAGTAAAGTGACCACAATTTGAGTTGCAATTATCTGATTAATGTGATTTTGGTCTTGTTGGAACGTTTAGATAAATATCTAATAACTATTCATTTGATAGTAATAGCCACATAGATAGCAATATATTTCATTCATTATATAACCTTCTCACTTGGCTTTTTCAGTAAATTGACTATAATTTGAGTTACAAATATCCGATGGATGTGATTTTGGTCTTGTTTTAAAGCTAAGACAAATTTCTACAACTTTCATGAAGGCATCAAGACTTGAAACACACGTTTGGATAGCTCAAATTGGAGTTGAAGCAAAATCTATCATTTTGAACTTGACAACTTGACCTCTATGCACTCATTAGGCTATATCTCGGGCTATAGGAGTTCAATAATTCTGAAATTTTGACAGTGGAAGGTTAAGACCCATATCTACAACTTTTATGAAGAATATAAAATTCAGTTTGGATTCCTTGAAGGTGATATTGGGCTTGGAAGTCAGAACAGAGGTGCTGGATTTGGGCCTGACCCATGAGCAGTAATTGAGCCATATCTCGGGCTGTGGTTGTTGGATTTGGCTAAACTTGGTGCCTCTGGAAAGCTGAGACAATTTCCTAGAACTTTCATGAAGATCACTTGGCTCAATTCTGACGCATGCCATAAGCTAAGAGCAGATACATTTTGGAGCCAAGAAAGTCCATAATTTCAGCTCATTCATCATCTATTTTGATTTTACTTCTCATCATCAAACAACTCCATTGTCTTCTTGCACTCCTTGAACTCTATAAAAAGAGGCAAAGGCTAACCATTTAAGGGTGTTAGTTTAGCTTAGAGTTTAGTTTATGCTATTGTGTTATTAATTTTCCTTTGTGTAATTTTCTATTATTCTTAATTGAAGTTATGTTCATCATCTTCTTCTTCTCTCTTTCTTTCTTCTTGTCTATGAGTAACTAAATCTTCATCTTGCTTGGGTGAAAGAGTGAAGGTCTTGGTAATGAAATAATGTTAGATTATTCTACTTCTTGTGCTTAAATGATATATTTTTATGTGATCTTTATATGTGTTGTATGTTATTTCCGATTAATTTAGAAACTCTTCTTGTATAATGAATATCTTGATTCATTGTAGACAAGACGTTGGCACAGTGGATGCTTGAGACCATTTACAAGTATTAGTAAATAATTATTAAAACCATAATATGATTACATGTTTAATCTAAATTGAACTTTGAATGTTAAATCTTCCGATTAGAACCTTCATTATGTATGATTTCAATTGAGTTATAAAAAGAAATAATCTTGTCTTTAATTTATTACCAAGAGTGGATCTCCTAACTCAAGCAAATCATTTTCATTTGTGAACAACTTATATCATTTTTAGTATTGTGACAAATATTCTCCGTACCTCAAATAATTTTTTCTTCATCAATTCCCTGTGGATCGACCTCGGACTCTCGAAAATTTACTACTTGAAACAACCTGTACTTGAGTTTGAAACTTTTAATTATCCCATCAGTTACTATTTTCAGTTTGGTTTATTCATTGCAAATGTTTAAGCTACTTATTTTGGTTACTTATGCTGAGAAATTTGATTTCATCCCATTTGTTCCCATGTAAATCCAAGTGGAAGCTCTTCAAAGGGAAAGAAGAAAAAGTATGAAGGCTAGTAGATTAGTTTTTATGCTTAGTTGCAAAGCTTTGTATTTATTTACTCTGCTTTTAGTTTTTGTATAAAGTTTATGTATATAATGAGCTCTTTTGTGGCAAAATGTATGTATATGACTTTTAGTTTTCGTAAGACTCTCCATTATTATTTATTTAAATGATATAGATTAGTATGATGTTTAAGTTAGAAGTACCATAACTAATACTGTTTATCCAAGTATATGCATGGTATATATGGTTACCGGTATTAAGGTGTTACACAATAAAATATATTAGAAGTAATTTTGATCTAATGGTCAAAGCATGTTTTCAATGTATAATCTAAGGTGATAAAATTCATCCTGCCAAAATAGAAAGAAAAATAGGGTGAAGATTATTAAATATATATAGATTAATACTGCATTGTCATTCTAACTGATGTGGTGCGGTCTCATACACACATTTACAAATATTTAAGTTTAGTTTTATAATACTAAAACTTAATTCGACACGTGAGAAATGGTTTGAAACAAGTAGCCATCATTCTTACTAAGATGCATTTTATGCATCCACTTCACTTTATCTTCATTGTTTTATTTTTGTTTCTTCTCTGACTCATCTATCTCTCCAATTCTTGCTATATGAGACTACCAATCTTCACCGCCTCCTTCTCTCTCTCTCAGATCCATCCACTTTAGTATGTGTTTTGCAACCTTGATCGACTCCATTACCATTTTGAATAGAGTTAGGCTATGCTTGGATTGGTAAGAATAAGTGGAATAGAATAAAATGAAATGGAATAGAGATAGATTTCATTATTTGGTTATGTTAAAAAATGATAGAATGATATGAGAGTGGGTGGGATTCCATCCCATCTCACAAAAAACCATTAATTTTCTTCTCTCCCAATTTGAGGGGTATAGGATGAAATTATCTTTTTTATTATGTATTTCATCTCATCCCACAAAAAATCGTCAACTTCTCAAACAATGGAATGATAACTTTAATTCATTCCATCATAAAATATCTAAACAATGAAATGATACTTTTATCTCATCTCATCTCATTCCATTCCATCTCATCTCATCTCATTCCATTTCATTCTATTCCATAAATTACTAAATATCCAAACATAACCTTAAGTTTGCATACTCTACATGAGCAGCATTGATATAACAACATTATTCTAGTATTTTTTCCACAACTTTGTTCAATCGCAGGCAAGTTCATTATTATCTTTTTGGCTTTTTGACCAAACTCCTTAACTTTTTTCTGTCTACGTAAATAGCACAAATGTAAATGACGCTTTCACGTGGATAACACTAAAGCGTTTGACGTTATTCATATGAAAGCGTCATTTACGTTGACGCTATCATAAAGATAACGACATCCACTTTGACGTTTTTACGTGAATAACGTCAAACGTTTTGATGTTATTTACGTAGACAAAAAAAATAAAAATATTATGTTAAACAAAAAGATAATATTTTAATATATAATTTTAAAATAATAACATTTTGGTAAATAATTTCACGTAAAAAATAGTTTAGTCAAAAAAATCACTTGGTGGGTGGGTATACCATAAAAGCCTCCGTGGATTTAGATTTTAATATCAGATTTGAAGAATCCTTAGTTGCGTGTAAATTCACATCTAAGTAACCTACCCAGATTTTTTAACCGTTCTTTCACATATTTTGATGGTTCAACAATGGGCACTTAGATTTTCCAAATGAACTTAGGAAGGAGCAACTGCTTTTGCCTGAAAAAACTGAGTTTTATTACTTAGGTGAGAGCTTCCGCCATTCGTAGTCTTGTGGCAGGGAAATTAGAGAGATAGTCACGTGAGGATTAGTGGCAGGATTCGTAACACTTATTCTTATATGTCAGATCTAAGTAAAATGGACTGTGTGTATAGGATTTTATTTTTCATGTAACAGTTTTTTTTTAAAGCTTTTTTTTATTATTTATGTATGATTGGATAAATTTATTTAAAATTTTATATGAAATTCAATATATTATATCAATTTTTTTATAAGTTTGAAACTTATGATTTTAAATTCTAAATTATTTCAAAAATTTTAAGATATAAATATTATTTTGTCATAAATTAAATAATATTTTTAGGTGGTGTTTTGTTTAACCATGAAATTTTTTTATTTTAATAATTGATTATCGTATAAAAACTTATTGTTATAATCGATTATAATAGAATTAGTTTTATGTTTATATATGTTATCTGAAAAATAATTTTAAGTTAATCTGTTTCATTTGGATGATATAAAAAAAATTGTTTTTATTAATTAAATTATCAAATTATGTATAAAATGATTAAAAAATTATTTGATTGAGGATAAAATGATATTTACATCTCAAAGTATAAAAAATAATTTATAATTTAAAATCATAAGCTTTTAACTTCAGCATTATGAAATTTTTTTATAATACATTAAATTTCGTGTAAAAATTAAAATTAATTTTGTTAAACATGTTAGAACACTGTTACAATAGGTTTTTTTTAAAAAAAAGATGTTTGGTTGGGGAATAATCCCAACCAAACATGCACTTAATCAATCTATACCTTTTTTGGTAATTTAATGCATAAAAGTAATTCTTTTTATATCATCCAAACGAAACAGATTATTTTGAAATCGTTTTTCAACTAATATATCCAACCATAAAATTAATTCTATTATAATCGATTATGCAATAATCAATTATTGAAATAATCAAAGTTTTCACAACTAAACCAAACATCCACTAAGTGCGTGTTTGAGATATAAATTTAATTAAAACTGATCAATTATTTCAATAATCAAGCTGCGAAAGCTTGATTTTTTCACTAATCGATTATGTTTGGATATGTTAGTTGAAAAACGATTTTAAGTTAATTTGTTTCATTTGAATGATATATAAAAAATTACTTTTATGCATTAAATTATTAAAATATGTATAAAATGATTAAAAAATTTATTTAATTAAAGACAAAATAATATTTACATCTCAAAGTGTAAAAAAGAATAATTTATAATTTAAAATTAAAAGTTAAAATTTCAATATTATGAAAAAAAAATTTTAAAATACATTTAATTTCGTACAAAAACTAAAATTAAATTTACCAAATATACACTATTACTATTACAACAATTTGTTTTTACCAAATAACATGCTGGGGAAAGGAAAAATCTTTCCCAAACATGCTCCAAGTCTATAAATGTAGTCCTGCAGGCTGCAGTAGATCCCTCACCTTCCAGTTTTTTAACATTTTGTTGATATTATTTAAAGTAAAAAAATTACCGGCATGTATATTTTACCTTTACCCGAATACCGTATCAAATATACTTGTTTCGAGCTGGTTCTACCAATAAATGTGTTTTTATTTTTCACTTCTCTTCGGCTGAGGCTATTACATCTGACATTTAACTGAGAGGGAAATGATTGGTGTCTACCGGAAAAGCGAAAATGTAATCAAGAGAACTAAAGAGATTATGGACAACAAGTTAGTTGTTTTCATTGGTTATGAAGTGGAACATAATCATTATTTCACCGATAAGATAGAAACATAAAGTAAACTACACAGGGCAGAATCCAACAACTAATGTAAACTACGCATTTGAAAGTTATTGCCATATTTATTTTTGTTACAAAGGCTAATTCAGGCACTAAAATCTAAACCTTGTTAAGCAAGCTCGTCATACACGTACACACACAGTTTTTCTTTTCTGTTAGCATCTTGATTCTTGACATGGAGAGAAGGAGGATTGCTCTGTCCGTTTGCTAGAACTTACAAGCATTGACACAACTTTACGCATAGTTGGGCGTTTAGAAGGAGACGTGTCGGTGCAGAGCACAGCAATTTTTAAGACATCAAAAATTTGAGCGACATATATTTCATCTAGTAGATCCAATCGAGCATCAAAGATGTCCAGTGCTAAAGAATGTTTGTAGATATAATCTCTCACCCATGTCACAAGATCACCACCACCTTGATCTACCGGTTGGACTGGCTTCTTGCCGGTCAATAACTCCAAAAGGACAACTCCATAGCTGTAGACATCACATTTTTCTGTGACTTTCATGGTGTATGCATACTCTGTGTTAAGATTATTAGAGTCATCATCATACAAAAATTCTTATTATCAAGAACTGTTTCCAAAATTGATAAAATCATCAATGCCATTAAGAATTGCAGCCCTTGATGCGCAAGGACTTCACTTGAGTAAAAAGAAAAATCAATGAAACAACAATAAAAGCAAACAAACAAAGGAATGCAACAATCATGGTTAAGAAAAAATGTGTTTGGATGATTGCTCACCAGGGGCAATGTAGCCGTAAGAACCGACAACTGCAGAAACTGATTTAGACCGTGACATGTCCATCAGCTTTGCCAAGCCAAAATCCCCAACATGAGCTTCAAATTCATGGTCAATAAGTATGTTATTGGGCTTTATGTCACGGTGGATAATCCTAGGCTTGCAATCATGGTGCAAATAAGAGAGCCCTTGTGCAGTTCCAAGGGCAATCCTAAACCGAGCATGCCAATCAAGACTACAAGATGCTCCATGAAGTAACTCACCCAAACTGCCCCTTGCCATGTACTCATAAAGCAGTATATTGGAGCCATGGTAGTTGCAGAAACCATATAATTTCACAATATTCCGATGCCTTATTTTTCCCAAAGTTAAGATTTCAGCACGGAAGCAGCTATTTCCATTGATACCCTCACTGCTTGATGTCAGCTTCTTAATAGCAATTGTGTGACCAGTTGATATATCTGCTCTGTACACAGTTCCACTCCCTCCTTTTCCAATTACATATTTCGAATGAAAATTTTTAGTGGCTTCAACCATGTCTTGGAAAGTTAACTCCTCCTTTGGGAAGAAGAAAATGTCTGAAACAGGTGGGGAGTGATCTTGCCGCAGCACAATGGAGTCCACTGGACGTCTCATGAGATATATAATGACTGCAATTAAAACCAAAGAAACCCCACTAATAGCGGCTGCAGCAATAGCCAGAACTTTCCCTAGTTTATTTGGGGGGGAGGGTGAAGCTGATTTTTTGCAAAGGCCAAGCCATCCTCCACAGAGTCCTTTGTTTCCAGAAAAGCTGCTGAATGTGGAGTTTTGAAATAGTGGTAAGGAAGGTAAAGGCCCGGTAAGATCATTGTTTGAGAAGTTGCAGGCCAGTAAACTAGACAGTTTCTCAAAGGAAGCTGGAATTACACCACTCAAATGGTTGTTGTTGAGTTGGAGGGATTCTAGCATAATAAGATTCCCAAGCTCAGAGGGGATATGGCCTGAGAGTTTATTGTAGCTGAGATTCAATGCAATTTGTAAGGCTGAGAGGGAACCCAATTCAGCTGGTATGCAACCACAAAACGAGTTGCCACTCATTTGTAACTCAGTCAGTCGCAAGAGTTTTCCCACTGCCACGGGAATATTACCAGAAAAATTATTATCTGAGAGCCTGAGAAGCTCCAATTGTGAAAGAACTCCTATCTCACCTGGAAAAGCACCTACAAAGTTGTTATGGCTGAGATCAAGTCGTTGGAGCTTCCTGCAATTGAAGAGTTCCAAAGGCACTCTACCAGATAGATAATTTGCTGAGACATTAAAGGTGACCAACCGTGAGAGGTTACCAATTTGTTTTGGTAATTCAGACAAAAAATGATTGTTGGAAAGGTGAAGCCTTTGCAATTTTTTGCAGTTACCAATTTGTGGAGGAATAGGGCCGGTGAAGTCATTCTGATCCAACTCCACTGCAGAAAGATTTACAAGTTTGCACAAATTAGAAGGAAACCTGCCTCTAAAGTTGTTACCAAAGAGACGAAGTTGCACCAAGGACTTGCAGCTTATGATTCCATAAGGGATATTTCCTGTGAGCTTGTTTGATCCTAAGTTCAACAGCATCAAGTTAGAATTTTGGCAAAGATGGACTGGTATTCTTCCCACCAAGTAGTTGTATGATAAATCAAGCACCCAGAGTGGACTATTTGCTCCCAGTGCCAGAGGAATGGTACCACTTAGTGAGTTGTTGAAGAGTTGCAGGATGGTCAAGCTGGTCAAGTCCTGAAATCCAACAGGAATAGTACCTGTGAGATAATTAATAGAGAGATCTAGCTCAGTCAGGTTTTTCAAGCTGGTGAGCTCATTTGGGATGACACCAGTTAGCATGTTCTGGAAGAGATGAAGCAAATGCAGCCCTCTTATTTTAACCAACTCAACTGGTATCTCTCCTGTCAGCAGGTTCTCTGAAAAATCAATCTCTGTTGCAAGAGAAAGGTTCCCAATCTCTCTTGAAATTTCTCCTGTCAACTCATTCCGGTAAAGGTATAACATCTTTAGGAGCACAAGGTTTCCCAGCTCCTTGGGAATTGCTCCCACAAGATTATTCTGATAAAGAGCAAGAACCTCCAAATTTGTACAGTTTCCAAGCTCTTTCGGTATGGCCCCATAAAGATTATTTTCCCTAAGGACCAAATATTGTATGTTCTTGAGCAGTCCAAGTCCTTTTGGAATTTCACCAGTTATCTGATTTTGAGTTAAACCAAGATACTCCAAGCTCTGACATCCACCTATCTCATAGGGTAGACTTCCTGATATCATGTTCTGCCCAGCTCGGAAACGTATCAATCTTTTAAGTTTCCCAATAGAACGTGGCAAAGGTCCACTGAGATTATTGGTGTACGCAACAAGTATTGAGAGTGAAGAAAGGTTACCAATTTCCACTGGAAAAGGCCCAGACAGTCGGTTTTTGTAAAGATACAGTTCTGTTAAATTTGAAAGCCTACCTATTTCAATAGGAATTCGGCCTTCAAACAGATTGTTGTTGAGACCAAGAACCTGCAAATTTGAACAGTTTCCAATTTCTTTCGGTATAATCCCAGACAAAGCATTTTGAGACAGATTAAGATGATATAAGTGAACCAAACCACCAATGCTGGAAGCCAAAGATCCAGAAAGATTCATTGAATGCAAGTCAAGAGACTCCACCACTGGATTGCTGCCAGTGCTGCAGTAGACACCCTTCCACCTACAAGGTGTGGAATCACTTGAATTCCAATTGTCCAGGTGTTTGTATTTGTCAAACAATCTCCCTTTTATGTCCAGAAGGTATTTACCCTCCGCATTGAGCCCTTCAGATGGACAAACGAAAAGAATAGTTGAAAGAGTAAATACCAGTATCACAAACAATGCAGATGCATTCCTCTCCATCTGCATCATCATATGATGGCACAACATATACAAGATACCAAGGAACACTTGCACGTGCAAATTATGCATAAGGTTCTATTAGAGGTGCTTACTACTCTTCCTCTAAGAAGAAAAGAAAACTGAAGCACTAGAAAATTCACACAAGGTCAGCAATTGATAAGGAACAATCACAAAAAGAATGACACCTCCCATAATAAGGGGCAGGTACATACCACATGGAGTGGGATACTCTAGCTTAATAGTGGCAACTTGTCAAAATGATAATGGTAAAGAATGGATAACATATTGATAATTGATGGCCAAATGAAGGATTCAAAGATCCCACTTTCTCTGAATGACGAGTTCATCGTAGAGTGGAAGAGAGCCTCTTGATTTGTTGGGCTCTGTGATGGCCGACAAAGGATGAATGGATTTGGTACTCTTTCCCTACACTCCATAATATTATAGAGCTTCTCAGTCCAGTAGTCTTCGCAATTTCAGAATGTCAAATGCAGCCTCTCTAGGTTTGGTACTTCCCAATTCCAATCAAAAATAAAAATGGAAAAAAGCATAGAATGAAAAAACAAAACAAAAGCAAAAACTTGGATGACTCTGACAGTGACTGTTAACAAAAGAACAAAACGATTTATTTGCAATATTTGAACCCACCTTAACTTTTCAACATATATATCATGGAATGGGATGACATAAACTCACTCCATGAAGTTGAAATGGCATCTGTATACGAATTAACATGAAGATAAGTAGAATTTTAACTAGCACCACACCCACATGGTTGGATTGATTAGTGTTATCATAAAGAACTATATAATTACTACAATAATAGTTTAAAGGTTCTTCAACTTAAAATTCTTCTTAAGGCTGGGTAGAGGACTAGTGGGTACATGTTTATTAGGTCAAGATTTTTTAACATCAAAATTCTCTTCTTGTTTTGTCAAACTGCTTTTCAAATTTCTCTTCCTTGTTATATTGTCTACAATTCACAAATTCTTGTTTCACAAAATTTCCCTCTCTTTTTTTTTTGGGCCAGATTAGCCTCCTAGAATCTTACGTTATGGCTTAAGAAAAAAAAAATAGTCTTCACGTAAAAAGTATTTGTTTTATTTGTGTCTTCCATTATAATTGCTCTAAAATTATAATTTTAAAGTTTTGTTAATAAAATAGCTGTATTACAATAGTGATAGTGTATGCTCAAATTACGTACTAACTATATATTAAATATTAATTTGTAACTATACCATGCATGTGCAATAGATTCATATGTTTTATTGTACTTGAACAAAAAATTAAGATTAATATGTTTTACATAAAAAATTTCATATGCTTAGCCACTTGATCTTATTTATTAGCAATTGTATCTTGTTTCACTTTAAATTATCTAGTAATTACTTGCAATAAACCGCCTTTGTTTTTCTCCATTTTACCTAAGGTTGTGTTAATATCTATACTCGTTAACATTAATTTTCTGTCTTATCCCAATATGCTAGTATATATTATATAACTCTAGCCTCAAATACATTTTTGTAATAAAATAAAACAATTGCAAAAGCTTTTTCTCACTAGTAGAGTCAGGTACATATCAAATAACACCATTATATTTGTCATAAACCATGTTTTCAAAAAAGTCATTTGGCTAAAAATCTTTTTTAATAGTTTTCCTTATAGTTTTTCTTAGTATCCCTCTACCTCTAACTATTAGGCTATCATCCATCTGATCTACTCTTCTTACTAGGTCTTCTAAAAGTTTTCTTATCACATGGTCAAACTACCAAAGACGAGATTCTATCATCTTTTTCTCAACAGGTACTGTCCTTACTTTCTCTCTAATACATTTATTCCTAAGGAAAAAGCTCTTCTAAAGTGAACTTTTGTGTAAAGTAAGCAAGTAAGGGTGTATCCATCCTTGATTTCATCTAAAATGTATTGTAATCTTAACCAATTAAGTAATTAAGGTGAATGTACCCTTACTTGCTCACTTTACATACAAGTTCACTTTAGATGAATCTTATTCTATTCGTAATCCTATCTTACCTTATATGCCTACTCATCCAATGCAACATCTTAATATCTAAAACACTAAGCTTATACTATCGTTGGCTCTTTATATTATTAAAATAATACAAAAATTACTTTATGAGATGGAAATAAATCTACACTTCGAGACAAGGTAGTGTGACTAAGAATAGCTTTGTTGTAGTATATATCTAGTCCAAATTCAATGAACCTGTTGAATACTTTGTATTAATGAAAGACTACGTACTAGATCCATTTTAGGAATCTTTAAGAATGATAAGCGTTAATGCTGGCCAATAACTCATAATAAATTAGTTAGTGCTTATAGCTTTGTTTCATCGTACAGTGTTGCAATAAACCGCCTTTGTTTTTCTCCATTTTACCTAAGGTTGTGTTAATATCTATACTCGTTAACATTAATTTTCTGTCTTATCTCATTATGCTAGTATATATTGTATAAGTCTATCCTTAAATACATTTTTTAATAAAATACAACAATTACAAAAGCTTTTACTCACTAGCAAAGTCAAGTACATGGATCAAATGAAACCATTATATTCTGTCATAAATCATATTTTCATAAAAGTCATTTAACTAAAAATCTTTTTTAATGGTTTTCCTTATAATTTTTCTTGGTATTCCTCTATCTCTAGCTATTGAGTTATCATCCATCTGATTTACTCTTTTTACTAGGTCTTCTAGAAGTCTTCTCATCACATGGTCAAATCACCTAAAACGAGATTCTATCATCTTTTTCTCAACAGGTGCTACTCTTACTTTCTCTCTAATGCATTTATTTCTAAGGAAAAATATATTCTAAAGTGAACTTTTGTGTAAAATGAGTAAGTAAAGTTGTATCCATCTTTGATTTCATCTAAAATGCAATATAATCCTAACCAATTAAGTAATTAATGGTGAATGTACCCTTACTTGTTCACTTTACACATAAGTTCACTTTAGATAAACCTTATTCTATTCGTAATCCTATCTTGCCTTATATGCCTACTCATTCAATGCAAAATTATCATCTCTAAAACAATGAGCTTATGCTATTGATGGCTCTTTATATTATTAAAATTTTTATATTATTAAAATAATGCAAAAATTACTTTATGAGATGGAAATAAATCTACACTTCGGGACAAGGTAGTGTGACTAAGAATAGCTTTGTTGTAGTATATATTTAGTCCAAATGCAATGAACCTTTTGAATACTTTGTATTAATGAAAGACTACGTACTAGATTCATTTTAGGAATCTTTAAGAATGATAAGCGTTAATGCCTGCCAATAACTCATAATAAATTAGTTAGTGCTTATAGCTTTGTTTCATCGTATAGTGGTGTTGCGAATGTTGGATTATAAAACACCTGTCCCGGAATCTATACCACATGAGTGGAGATGGATGGAGTTTGGAGATTTTGGGTGCTTTTATCTACGAATAATTTTGTTTTGGACTCTTTCTACATAGACTATTAGACCATCTTCTACCGGCAAATTAAATAATATATTATTGCAGAAGTGGAGGTTCAGGAATATTATATGAGTGAGGCTATTTCATTTTTCAGCCAAGTTTTGTTTCTTTTGGCTATTATCTCAATCTTGTTTCTTGATATATTACTTGTAAGATTTACTCCCCACCTTTATTCCAACAGATTAAACGTCACCTCGGTCTGGTGATCTGGTTGCTATTCAGTGACTTAACGAGAAAAAAGAAAATGAACCAAGAACATGAATTAAGGGTCTGACAATATCTTTACTCCAACTTGAATAAAAGAGATCAACAAATATTTGTAAAGGGATTTATCAAAAAAAATATTTGTAAATGGAAGGTACTAAATAAATAGGTATAGCAATTTAGGCAATTATTTTGTAGTTTTTTCTTTTACATAACTGACCAAAATTACAATCCGATATTCAAACCATTATAGGTAATAGTTTATTTCGAAAATACCTAAAAATGTAATAATAATATAAAATTAATAATATTTAAAATTAATAAATTTTGAATATTTTTCTGGTATACAATACTCGTTTTAGTTAAGTTTTGAATATAGGATATTTGTTTTGGGTTATCAAAATTTTATATAACCAGAAATTTTTTTATACTCAGTCAATTGCCATCATCCTAATCAAGATTCAAGGGGGGAAAAAGGTATAAAAGGGGGTCACGTGTATTACATGTGATTAGACCTAATAACAGGCAAACTTTCTTGGGAGAAAAAATACAGCATAAAAATTCAGCTGATTTTCTAGTAAAAAGTAGTACCTTCTTGCGATGTGTCATAGTTACGAGCTTATATTGATTCCACTTTCTTCAAATGAGATACGTTCGGGTACCTTCAATAATTTGCAATGTAATTATGGAAAATCAATAGGATATCGAAATCAAGTAAATAGTTCACATGACATTGATTTGTTTAAACTTTGAAGTAAAAGTTTCATGCTAAAATACAAAGAAAGTCAATAAACAAAATGAGCATAATTCTAGCTAAGAATTACGAGTACACCTGTTAGTGGCTGCTGTATAATACTTTGATAATGCCTTCAGGTGGTGGCAGTGCTATACTGATACAAATGAAAGGTGTAAAACAGTACAAGCGAAAGAAATTTGCATTCGTAATAGGTGAAGGTGATCCACGATGCCTGAGTGGGACGCATGAACCACTGTTCCAAATGTAATAATTGGTAGTACACATCAAGAGAGCATCATTAAGTCGGCCACCCTTTTTTTCACACTAAAGCACTGTCGTTGCAACTTAATAAATTAAAAGCCTGATATTATACATTAGGCTCAGCTCAAGTTTTGCAGAAGAGTGCAATGGTGATATTAAACCACAACCGCTAGCTCTTCCTGTGCAATACAGTACAACATGAAGGTATAATTTTACAATCCTGCATCCATAATGTCATCATTGGAAGTATTGTCAATCCTCTGTTTAGCAGAAATCACCCTATCCAAAGTCTGGTCTGAAACCAAGATCCCTGTTGTCTCCAAGTCTGCAACTACTGCAACAGCTGCATCTAGTTCCCCAAGATCAAGGCAGAGAGAGATGATCTCATCATAAAGGGGTCTGCAATATAGGGGAGGAGGGGGAAGCGAAACGGTGAGCTGAAAAGCAACAGATATGGGACAGCAGAAAACCAAAGGTTGCCTTCATTTTGCAGTTCTCAATCATAGTGATAAGAAAGCTGCATAATCTAATCCAAACCAGTCATAGTGATTATGCAACATGACTGGTCCATAGCAATTCAAAAAACCCTAGTGCACAGAAGTTAAATACAACATCTCATTTTTTTACTCAGCAGTAATACACAAAATTATTTCCTTATTGGTTCCAACGTGGAATTATGCAGGCCGCTACACATTCAATAATCAATACACATAAAATAAGTGCATTTCAAGTGCACACAAGGTCCATTATGTTTATGCTCCATAGCAAGACAACCATGATTACTAATTATCCTGTACCACCCTTAAAATCTAAAACCACAACTTGGAAAAGAGAGAGTTTCCTGAAATGTAAAATAGTCAACTTACACATATTAAAGCAGAACAGTAAATTCAAATGAATTTGAAGAATGTTATGTTACATCACTTACATGTACTATGGTCATTTTCATATATGGGATGGGAGAATACGGAAGGGGACAAAAATGATGTGGTTTTATTTACCAAGGGTTTTACAGACTCCTTTATTACCGAGAGTTGGATACTAATGGTTTCAACTTTAGTGCCAAATTTAGGAAGATAATTCTTCTCTTGGAAATCTTAGATGGTTTAGCTTTTTTTTTCTGGTTAATAACACTTCAGAAAAGCACACAACATGTCAAAATTCTTGTTGGCCAGGTTTGGTAACCCAGTCTGGAATTACGAGAATCTTGTTATACAAAGAAAATAGAGTTACCTCCCAAACTTATAACCAAGACTATGAGATGTCTGCAAAATCGTCAAGAAAGCTGAAGGTAGAGGCGCCCTTATAGCTGCACGCAATATCATGGCACAATCTCCTATAGTGGGTGTCCCTCCCAATTCTATGACCTGTATCGTATAGCCCAGAATCTCATTCAGCAAAGAAGAGCATATTACTAAAGAATATTGTTTTAAGGTTAACTATATCCAAAAAAGACCAAAGTAGCATTGCTAATCAACAATTTATTGAATGTGCTCACTCCAAAATCAGAGGGAGGTTTTAAATTTAAACAATACTAATGGAAGTCTCAACAATATTTGCAAGGATGATGAATATATCTCAATTATGTTGCAATATATAAGCCAAGATTCAAAATTTAATGAAATATTACACAATGCTTGAACAGGAATCTACAAGCAGATAGGTAGACATCAATGTAGTCCTTTTCTTTTTTCTTTAATGCAATAAATAAATAATTATCAGCACTCAGTATTTATAAATTCATCTTTGAAACGCCAATTAAAGTGAACAATGCAATTAAACCACAATCTAACAGCTCAAGAAAACAAGAGTAACTGATCCCATGTGTCACTGGAAAAGTTGAACAAGTAAAAATAACTTGTCACCAAAAAGACTGCCAACCAGCATGTTCCAGTAAACTATTTTCACAATTGATAAAATGAAAACATAACCTCAAGATTATCCCTTGAACATTGATTGTACATAGGATACATTTAGGAAGTAACAAATGTCAAGGGATATCCAAAATATACCAGAATCCAATACATAAATGGTAGGGGTGCTCAGATGAATCTTTCTCACATCTATTTCCCAGGAAATTCCCTTAGTTTTATGATCTTCACCATTAAATGAATGAATAAACTCTGAAATTGGAGGTAGACATTGAAACTAAAAATAATTTACAGATGAAGCAACTTCACTCAAACTCTCAATGTATAGGAACTTCTGGAGACCTTTACTAATAGAAAGGACAGAAGATACAATAGCAGAGGATACAATATCCTCCAAAAGTGGTATCCAAAAACGAAAGACGTGGCTCAACAAAAATACATAAAAAAAAAAAAAAAAAAAAAACCCTCCAATTTATTTGACTATCCGTTAAATATACCAAAAAAGCCTCATAAGTAGAACTACATACTGATGCTGAATGACATTACTATTCAAAAGGTGCAAAAACATTTTGTGAAAGATTCCAGCATACAAATTAGTAGAGACTGAGGAAATAAAAATTTTATTCAGGCATCAGATACACTGAATATTTGTAACCTGTATGACAACAGATGTCATTATACAAGATAGTTTTCATTTTGTACACATGAAGAGGCAGTAATTCTGATCTATTGCTATGAGAAACCAAGCCATCTGACCATTTCAAACCAATTCAACAAGAAGCAAGCTTGCAGTTTGAAAAAAAAAAGAATCAAGGTTAGTTAATTGCCTTCTGCATAACTTTGATTGCCAACTCAACTTCCCATTCCTGTGACCATCTACGAGGAGGTTTGTTCTTCAGTTCTCTTTCCCATGTCCATCCCCAAGCATCTGCTAAGGTATACATGTCTGATACATCAAACACTTTCCGCTTCCTCAGTTCCTTAAATGCCTCAAATATGTCCTCAGGAAACCAATCTTCGTCATCATCATCCTGCAAGGAAGCAACTTTAGATCCTCAAACAATATCAAAGTCTTCAAAATGCAACACTGCAACAAAGAATGAAATATTGTAACATTAACAGTAAATGCAGGCTCAAGGACCACTTCAAGAATGATCACACACCCAAAATCTCAGGCTCCTATATCAGTTTTCTCTTGTTAGTAGTTACTTTCC
Organism: Ormosia emarginata; assembly: GCA_029884605.1. Taxonomy (NCBI): domain Eukaryota; kingdom Viridiplantae; phylum Streptophyta; class Magnoliopsida; order Fabales; family Fabaceae; genus Ormosia; species Ormosia emarginata. The sequence goes on along the minus strand of JAQQTP010000070.1, from coordinate 2,994,923 downwards.
AAGATTTTAGGATCTTTTGTATGAAAAAAAATCTTTGCCTAATTGTCTCAACAGGCTGCAGAACCCCAGTCCCCTTCCCCCACTCAAACCAAATTAAAAAGGAAAAGAAGAACACCAAGGGATTTTCATACCTCAACTCGCAATCGAGCAGAAGTTTTTTTAAACTTTTTAGATGTGGTAGTAGGTTGGTCAGAATCTTTCAACAACTGGACTCCAATCATTTGAAGGGGCTTTTTAGCTTCAACTTCCTTCTCCTTTACCCTGTCTACATCTTGGCTGTTTGCTGGTTCTACTTCCTCTTCTGCCTGTTCTGCTTCCTCCTCATCATCATCTGCTTCATCATCTTCAACCTCTTTTGCAGCATCTTCTACAGTATCAACATCATCTGGAACTTCAGAGGACTCTGATTTACCTGCATCCATTGGCTTTCCATGATTACTAGTTAAGCCTTCTCCTAAGAAGCGACGTTTCCAGAACTCTGTATTTCCTTCCTCCAGCTTTATACATGACATTAATGCATCCAGCTCTTCATCCACCTGGAACATGAATCACGTTTAAGTTTAGGCATTATATATTAAAGATCAAGATGGGGGAGAGAAAAAAAAGGCATTTAAATAAAAAGAGGAAGAATCAACCTCTTCTTCCTCCTCTTCCACAGGAGGAACCCAAAGGGGCCGACCACGAGATCGATTTATTCTCCTTGCTTTCTGTACACGCTGGTAAAGAACATTTCTAGTCCCATCAGTAGGTAAACCTTGTGCTTCTAGTTCTTCCTTCAATTCAGACACAAGCATTTTACTAGCAGCCTTAGGCTTTAAAACATTCTGCTCAGGCCCTTTTATGATTTTCTTTAGCCTTTCCTGCACTCTAATATAATCAGATTCAGATGCACCATCCCCTAAAGCTGCAAGTCCTTCATTCTGCAAGGTCTTCAGAAGCTTTTTATGGTGCAACTTCAACTCCTCAAGACATCTTTGTTTGAAGGAGGTCTCCATTGGGTTTGAATATATAAATCCATCAGCATCAGGATCTAGAGGTGTTTTACCTCTTCGAGGCACCCACCGCTTGCGCTCTCCAGTAAGGCCACCCTCTGCAATATATCTGTTTCAATTAATAGGAATCAACACATTAACTAAAAAAGAAAATCAATATAACAATATGTATTAAGTCAACCTTAGCACATTCTTGATTCATTTAAAAGAGAATCAACATCTTAACAAAAATCCCATTAACTAACATAGCATGCCTGCATTAAATAGAAAGAAAGGAAACTAAGAAAAAGCAGGCAAGTTTTCTAACTAGAAAAATTACAGGAGTTTCTTAAGACCATTATTTAGATTTTGGTTTGCCTATTCTCGCAATATTGGGTACTACAGGGATTTCAGAATATTAAAGTTATCTCTGCCGGACAGATTGGGCTGCACAAAAACATGAAAGCCATAGAAACACAATTTACCATCAAGAGGTAAAATAACATGTATTTGGTATGCACACAACTCTTGGACAGTATAAAAACAATTGAGATGAGATGTCAATACAAAAAATATAAAATAAAAAAAGACAAGTCAATTCATTATAATAATTTCAATTTGGAATTCAGTGCCCTAGCCAAGAATAAACGATAAACATATATGCAAACATAAATAAAATAAATAATGAAAAACAAAAATAGCGACTGTTGCTGAAATAGAAACAATACCTAGCAATGTAATCAATCTCATAGCCAAGTTCAGCCTCCTCTTGTAAAGGTTCAATCCATGAGCTCACTATTGTCCGGTATTTTCTGCTCAAAATCATTGCCCTTGGGGGGATTGGCTGGTTATCTTTGGCCATAGCTTCTAAAGCTTCAAGCATTTCAACAATCCTTCCTGAATTTAAAAATGACTACCAGGCTGAGGCAAAGCATTCAGAGACAATTTTGGTCATAAAGTTCTATAAACATTGTAGAAAGTATTGTATTTTTTTTTCTTGTTTTGATTGATTACAAGATGGTAGTATATATAGGGAATTAGAGGAACAACTGTACACTAATCTCAACCTAGAAAACAAGCTAATCAAGTCCTAGAAAATAAGCAAGAATTAAAGCTCTAAAAATAAGGCCTATTTAATACATGACTAAAACATGATACATGACAAAAATGTGATACATGATTAAACAATAGGAACCGACCACGGAACCAACCACCAACACTCCCCCTCAAACAGGGTGGTAGATGTCTATCATGCCTAGATTGGATCTTAGGTTCTCATAAGTAGGCTTTGGAAGAGCTTTAATTAAAATGTCTGTTGTTTGGGAGCACGAAGGTGTGTGCTCAAGACTAATAACCTCATTATCAATTTTTTCTTTTATGAAATGACGGTCAAGCTCCACATGCTTAGTATTGTTGTGATGAACTGGGTTCTTGGCAATGCTGATGGTAGCTTTGTTATCACACAGGACTTTCATAGTCTAGTTTGCAAGGATTCTAAGTTCTTTAAGCATCATTTGCAACTAAATTCCTTCGCTAATACCATGGGTCGTGGCCTTAAATTCGGCTTCAACATTGCTCTGTGCTACCACGGATTGCTTCTTACTTCTCCACGTGACCAAATCACCCCACACAAATGAACAATAACCAGTTGTGGACTTTTGGTCAGTCACAGAACCTGCCCAATTTGCATTAGTGAAGATTTCAATACCTCTGTGCAGATTCTTCTTGAAATGAAGACCTCTACCTAGGGTCCCTTTTAGGTATTGTAGGATTCGGTTGACTACCGTCATATGGTTTTCAATAGGGTTTTTCATATAACGACTTGCCATACTCACAACAAACCCAATGTTTTGTCTAGTATGAGTTAGATAGATTAATTTCCACACTAGTCTTTGCTACCTGTCTCTATTGGTTAGAGGACTTTCTTCTTCTGTCCCACCTTTTTTTGCAGGTTCCATTCGGGTGTCAGCTGGTTTACATCCCAGCATACTCGTTTCCTACAATAAGTCCAATGTGTACTTTCTTTGAGACACAGAGATCCTATTTTTGGAGCGAGCAACTTCCATTTCTAGGAAGTACTTGAGCTGTCCTAAGTCTTTAACCTCAAATTCTTTTGCTAAGAACTTCTTGAGGTGTTCAGTTTCTTCATGATCATCACCCGTGATGATGATATCATCAACATATACTATAAATAGGGCCATCTTTCCTTCCAAAGAGTACTTGACAAACATAGTATGGTCTGTTTGACATTGCATGAACCCATCCTTTTTGACAACTCGAGTCAACCTATCAAACCATGCTTGGGGGAATTGCTTGAGACCATATAGGGATTTGCAGAGTCTACACACCTTGCCAGAAGTTCCTGATGATTCAAGTCCGGGAGGAATTTTCATGTAGACTTCCTCCTCTAATTCACCATTGAGAAAGGCGTTCTTAATGTCTAGTTGGTGTAGAGGCCAACCTAGATTTGTAGCTAAGGATGGGATAACTTGAACTGAATTAAGTTTTGCTACTAGAACAAACATTTCCTCATACTCAACACTGTAGGATTGGGTGAACCCCTTAGCTTCTAACCGAGCTTTGTACCTATTCACGCTCCCATCAGCATTGTATTTGATTGAGAAAATCCACTTGCACCTGACTAATTTCTTTCCTTCTAGCGGTGCTGAAAGTTCCCAAGTACCATTCTTTTCTAATGCATGAATTTCCTCCTTTATAGCAGCCGCCCATTCTGGTTGTTGAAGTGCCTCTTGGATATCCCTTGGTATCTAAATGTTGTCAAGAGAAGTAATAAAGGCTTTGTAGCCCTGTGACAAGTTCTCATAAGACACATAATTTCCAATAGGATGTTGAGTACAAGATCTCACTCCTTTCCTTACAGCAATGGGCATATCAAGATCAAGAAATTCTGTACTAGGAATATCAAGTTCTAGGTTAGGAGCTGTGTTACCTGGATGAACTTCTGAAAGCTCTGGAGCCTGGTCAGTTCCTGACTTTGCTTCAGGGGTGTATAGGATTCTGGTTCCATTTGAGTTTTCTGCCTCCTTGAGTAAACCAGTAGATTTTTTTCCGCTTGTGCAGTGGCAACAGGACTTGGTTCAGTAGGATGGAGGGGTTCAACCACTTGGGTTTCTGGTGTAGTTTCGGTTGTTGGATAGAGGGGTTCAGTCACTTGGGTTTGGACAGGTGCTTTTGGAGTAGTTTCAATTATTAGAATGGTCTCGGTTGTCTCCATTTCTCCAATTTCCCAAAGTTGGGATTCTTCCTTAGTTGTTGTCCTCTCCCCCTAAATGGCAATTTTGGGATAATAGGGCTAGTTTGCAAAGAAGGTCACGTCCATTGAGTGGTAGAATTTCTTGGTTGAAGGAGAATAACATTTGTAGCCTTTTTGGTTTGGTGAGTACCCTAAGAAGATGCATTTCACATATTTAGGGTCCAGTTTGCTGCGATGAGGCTGGTGGTTATGGACAAAGGCTGAGCATCCAAAGATTTTTAAGGGGAATGGATGTTAGGAGCCGAGTGTTTGGATAGAAGGACAAAAGGGTAGAGTGTGAGGTGCTGAATTTGAGGATTCTAGAGGGCATTTTGTTGATTAAGTAGGTTGCAGAAAGGACAACATCTCCCCAGAATTGGGATGGTACATTAGTGGCCAGCAAGAGTGACCTAGTGACCTCCAACAAGTGTCGATTTTTCCGTTCAGCAATCCCATTCTGTTGTGGGGTGTCCACACATGAACTTTGATGTATAATCCCATGTTTTTGGAGATAGGACCCAAGGATGGAGTGGTAATATTCTCGACCATTGTCAATTCTAAGCACTTGAATACTAGTATGAAATTGTGTTTGCACCATATTATGGAAATTTTCAAATATTTTTCCCACCTCTGATTTTTCTTTCATAAGGAATACCCATGTAACTCTTGTGTGGTCATCAATGAAAGTGACCAACCATCTAGAGTCTGTTATGTTGTTGATTCTAAGGAAAACGGCTGGGATGGCTTATATGGTTGAGCAGAGTAAGAATTTTGAGTATATTTGGACATTTGACACACTTGACATTGGAAAAAATTTGGATTTTTATTGAATAGTGAGGGAAACATTTTTCTAGGTACGGAAAGTTAGGGTGGCCTAATCGGTAGTGCCACAACATTACAAAATTTTTGCTAAGTGAAGAAACTTCATAAGCATGAGTTTCTGATTTCCTCTTGGAGTCATTAACTCGAAGGAGGTAGAGTCTAGCACATTCCTCAACATTGTCAATCTTCTTCCCCGAGTCCAAAGCTTGAAATTCACACAAGTAAGGTAGAAATTTAATAACATAATTGAGGTCATTTGTCAGTTTGCTTATGGACAACAAGTTACAGTCGAGTTTGGGAACATAAAGGACAAAGTCCAGAGTAACATCCTTTAAGATAACAACTGAACCTTTTCCAACAACTTTTGAGAGTGTGTCATTAGCAATTTGGACTATGGAATTATTGTGACAAGGAAAGTATTTTTCAAAGACTGTAATATCCCCAGTCATGTGATCAGAAGGCTCCTGAGTCTACGATCCATTAGGTTGTTCTTCCCTGACTAGCATTGAAAACAATTAAAAAATTACCTTTCTGTGCTACAGACATTGTACCAATATTTGTTCCAGCATTTTGCATAGTTTGTTGAAGCAATTTTTGCAGTAGCTCCATCTGCTCCTTGCTGAAAGGATTTGCTTCAGGTGCAGCACTTACCTTGTCTGTCTTAAGCATATTAGTAGTGGTTGTGTTGCCACATGCTAGTTTCCCATGAATGAACTAGCATGTATCTTTTGTGTGGCCTATCTTCCTACAGTGTTCGCACCAAGGGCAAGTTTTCTTCTATTGGAAGTGTGGCTGATTTGACTAATGTCCTTTTGCTGCCATGGCTGAACTTTCAGAGTAAGGCGTTGAGTTTGGGCTTCCTAACATGATCTTTCTCCTACTTTCTTCCCTTCTCACCTCATAAAATACTTCTCGAACCTTTGGAAGTGGCTTGGTTCCAAGAATCCTCCCTCATACTTCATCAAGGTTCTTATTAAGTCCAAGGAGGAACTTATAGATCCTGTCTATCAGCACAAGATTTTTGTATTGCTTGCTGTCTTCAGGGCACTTCCATTCAATCTCTTTGTAAATGTCAAGTTGCTGCCAATATCGATTGAGAGTGTTGAAATATTCAGTAACTGTGAAATCACCTTGTCGTAGGTCATGAAGCAAGCTCTTGATTTCAAGATTGCAGAGGTGTTATCCACGTTTGAATAAGTCTCCTTTGCTGCGTCCCATATCTCTTGAGCAGTGCTGTAGTACATGAAGTTCTCTCCGATCTCATTGGTCATTGTGTTCAACAGCCATGACATCACTAGGCTGTTCTTGAGTCTCCATTTTTGGTTGTTGGGATCATCCTTCTCCGATTGTTTGGCATCACCGGTGATATAGTCCTCTTTTCCCTTTCCTTGGAGAAAAATTCAAACTAATTTGACCCATTGGATGAAGTTCTGGCCGTTCAGTTTGTGGCCAATGATAGGAAAAATAGGTCCTTCAATCGGGCTGGTTATGGCAAGGCTATCAGTCTCTGATCTGGATACTACCTTTGAATTATCATTCTCCCATTCGTTTGTCATGGATGGAATGACGATAGAGTTTGAAGTCAAACGTGGTTTAGATCGTGCTCTGATACCATGTAGAAAGTATTGTATTTTTTTTTCTTGTTTTGATTGATTACAAGATGGTAGTATATATAGGGAATTAGAGAAACAACTGTACACTAATCTAGACCTAGAAAGCAAGCTAATCAAGTCCTAGAAAATAAGCAAGAATCAAAGCTCTAAAAACAAGGCCTATTAATACATGACTAAAACATGATACATGACTAAACAACAGGAACAGACCACAGAACCGACCACCAACAAACATTTTTGGACATGATATATTTAACTCCATAGACAATTTTTTACCATGATGATTATCATTAGTTACAAAATTCTTGGTCTCACTAGAGCAACAAAATATAAACAAATAGCTTCTAAGGAAAAGATCATATGTTATGGAACCAAATCTTCTACATATAATGGCATGGCAGATTACCCATCAGGTATCAACTACTACCCTGAAAATTCTTCTCTGAGGTGAAATTTCATTTCAACTGTAGAATGCATGCCTCAGATCTTCTAACATTTCATACAGAAGATCAAATGAAATATTAAATTATTTAAGAATAAAGACATCATCTCTAAGAATGAGAAAACTAATAATACATAACCAGTATAAGCATACCTTCCCGACATAAAGCCCGAAGATACAAAGAAAGTGGATCTCCATAGTTCCCTTCATTGTGTAGAACTTTTGTACCCCCTTCAAAATTTTTAAGGGCACGAAAATGCCTAATAGCTTCTCGTACGACACAGTACTTGGTAAAACACTCCACTAGCAGCCTACAGAAAAAGTATGGGGCTAATCAGGTCAAGAGGAAATGTCATGGTGACATATTACAAAATCCATCACCAGTACGAAATAATTTATGATTTAAATAAACCAGTTAATGAATGCCTATCTGGTCCCCAAATACTACAAGTCATATTACTCAGTTTTCCTGATTATCCATGAATCCTTCAGAAAATAGAGGAAAAACTTCAAATTTGAATTTGAATAGTATACAATCCCCAAAATAGTCAACATAAGGGTGAGTAAAGATTACTTAGTTGTTAGTGCAAACTAAACTTCAATCCTTCAGAAAATAGAGGAAAAACTTCAAATTTGAACAAGCATACAATCCCCAAAATAGTCAACATAAGGAGGTGAGTAGAGATTACTTAGTTGTTAGTGCAAACTAAACTCCTTGCAGTAGGCAGTATCACTAAAATCTATACATTAAACCAGGATTCCAAATGGCTTCTGACCTTCTGAATTTACAGTCCTGCAGCTCCTGCTAGTTTTTTTTGCCAAGAATAAGGATGCTTTGATTTAGTGGCAGTTTGCGGTTTTTGTGGTTCTCTACTGTATTTGGTTGGAGAGGAATGCCTATATTTTCAAGGGGTCTTTTAGCCCATACAATTATGTTAAAGAATCATGTTTATGGCTTCTCTTGGGTGCTCCACTCATTGTTGTTTTAGGTAATGTCATAACTGATATGCAGACAGCTTTCTAGCATTTTTTAGCCTCATTGCTCACTGTTTTCATTTTTACTTTTTGGTTTAGGAGGAACCTCATCCTCCCCCAAGTTGTATATTCTCTCTTTTCTCTTTAATAATGCTTCTTCTTTTATACACACACAGATTCACATACTAAAGCTTCTTTGTTGCAATCTGATGTTTTGTGACAGGTCTTGCTGCAAACTTCAGCTTATTATAACAATGCTAAGTGATTTTTTTTTTTAAAGGCTAAATGATAGACTAATAAATTCAAATAATTTGACATCCAATATGTTACAAGTTTGTCAAAGATAAATAAATAAATATAATGTGTCATACGCATGGGTCTTCACATTTGGCTGTATGCGCTTGTGATCTTCAACCATCATGCCAAGTAACTCAGCAACATCTTGTACTCTACAAGCCACATAAAAACAAGTTGATAGGATCACATAATAGCAAATATAAATGCAGGGAATGTTCAATTTAAGAAATCCAATGGGAGACATCACAATGATTTAAATCAAACTGAAAGAACTATGAGGAGTGAGAGAAGTCAAAGACAAACTCAAAATGTGGACTGTGGAGAAATCAACACATATAAAAGGGAGAATAGAAAGACCCAACAGTATTTTATGTGTGCGTCTGTATATATATATATATATATATATATATATATATATAAAAAAACTGGAAATGGCAAGCTTTAGCCTAATATAATTCTTGTCAACAAATTTCCTTATATTTTGTGAACCACATATTGAGGAACAATTTTGAACCATTAAGAACAAAGATTATCATGCAATAAATTGCCTTATGACAATTGTGCACATGCTATGCATACACAACAGACTAACCTGTCATAAGATTCAGCTCTAGTATATGCTTGAATAACCCAATTGTAAGTCTCTGTATCAGGCTTCATATAATCTATTATGTAAAGAATTAAAGATAATTCACTTTGCATAGAGTTAATAAGGGAGAAAGAGGCTTAACAATTCAGAAACAGAAAAGAAAGAGAAGAAAAGACAGTTTGACGCAAGTAAGATTGTAAGGAATAGAAACCGAGCTTACCTTAAATTGGTAAATGAAATCGTTATGAGTAAACAGATATAAGCGTTAGCAAAAGAAGAGAGGGGAAGAAAAAGGGTATGTGGAGTGCAAACCTTCTCCATATTCCATGTTCTCAAATGTTGCAAAAGCTATTTCAGGTATTCCGCAGGTAGCCTAATCAATTTGAAGGAAGCAATATTAAAAAAAAAATATAATGTGAAACAGCCTAGCCAAGATCAAACAAACTCATAATTTGCTTTTACACAGGTAATTGAAATTTGAAAAGTTAAAGAATTGAGCATTGCTTGCCCGAAACATGTAAAAGTGAGGTAGCATTATGTCATATTCTATATCAGTTACCTTGAAAGATTTTATAGTGACAAAGAGAACCACAAACCATAAAGCAAGGATTTCATAGGTGTTTCAGGATGGAATTTATCTAATATAATGATGTATGAACGATGGCCTTTCACTCCCATTTTTAAGGTGATAGATACCAAACTGACCCCTAGATTTGCACAAAACATTTCAGTGCAAAAACTAGATTGAGGAAGGTGACCTGCACACTGAGCAGACAATTGAAGTGAAATGTGGTTGCCATCCGGCCAGCTGCCTCCATCTCATATGCAATTTCTAATGCATTAGAATGGTCCCCGGCTTTGCAGTCTTCCTCAATTAGAAGATCATAAACCTCATCAGTAGCTCTGAGGCCACCCTTGGCACCCTTCAAGAACACTTGGTTGGCATCTTCCAAATGCTTGTACCGAACAAGCTCCTCTACACGAGAATGAGATGCCAAGCCAAGCAACATAACAAATCATAAAGGAACGAGTGACTAAAATAAATACATATAAATATAATGTATAATACAATGAGAAATTTTTGACTAAACCTAAAGCACTCAAGTTAAGTGCATTAGGCCAATCAGCACTTAACATTTTCATAGAATTTTGTGCTTTTAATTGTGTGGCACAAAACTACATGAAAATGTTAAGTGTTGATTAACTTGGTACACCCAACTAAGTGTTCCAGATTTATGCAAGAATCTCTCTAATATAATATAATAAATAAGTAATTGGCCGCAGGATATGATATGATAATGATAATGATGATACCAATAAGAACTATCCAAGCTTGGCGAATATCATAATTAAGCTTTTCCATGGCTGCAAGTATTTCTAGACCTCTAGTGGCACGCCCTTTAGACCCAAATAACCTCACCAGTGCCACGAATGTCTCGTGAACCGGTCGAAGACCTGCACTCAACTCTCTTCTCAGCGATTCCATCTGCATTTCAGTAATATGATTCTTCAAATTCTCAATTGAAGCAGAAAATATTTAGAGAAAGAGAAAATGAGTACCGCGGCTTGTTCGTTGCCGTTGAGGGCGTGAGACACCACCAAGCCGTGAAAGGACCTAGGACCAGGGCTGAGACCGACGGCAATCATGTCGTAGATGACTCGGGAGACGCCGGCGGAGTCCCGGTTCCTGGCACGGTCCATGAGCTGCTCCATGAAAGTGAAGCGGAGGCCATTCTCGAGCGCAGAGTCGTCATCCTTCGCCTGCTTCTTCTTTCTGGTTCGCTGCTTCCCTGGAGCTGAAACCGCCGAGCGAACCGCCGCGGTTAGGGGAGATAGGCGGTTCGATTTGAATGGGAGACAGGCGTAACTGAAAGTGTAACTGTAACTGTAAGGCAAGACGACGATGGACATGAATGCATATATAGATATATATCAATGACTTGAATTTCAGAGTGTAATGGGTTTTGTGTTTAGGGAGTGACAGTGTCCAGTGAGAATGGCCTAGTGAAGCGGTTCGTGAATGATGGTACTGTACTGGTTGTGTGTGGGTGATGATAAGGCAGACCGCGAATTGAAAATGCAAGTCAATACCGAAACCAAAGTTTTCTCTTTGCGCCCCCCTTGTGTTGGGTATCACCTAACAATGGATTTGACTCCTTTTAACGTGAGATGCTCAAACGTGAGAAGTCATAAACGTTGATCGAAAAATCAACGGTTAATATTTTTCCAAAAAAAAAATTAATAGTTAAGATTAGGATAAAAATACATACAAATGTATAACAAATTACACAATTATTAAAATTGACTTCATTAATTTTTTTTATCAATAATTATAATTTTTAATTTATTTTTTTTCTAAAACATACTCTTCATTTTAAAAGAGCTCAATTTCACCCAATTAAATAATATTACCGGCTAAATCCATGACCCACAGCCTTACTTATCAAACTAGCTCTACATATTTAGCAACACTATGCCATTCATATCATGAAGACCCTACATTTTGGAGCTTGGAGGTCCCTCAAGTTTCTGGACACTTTTTTTTTCCTTTTATTTTTGTTTTCCACTAGCATATTCTTATAGGTATTATTAATAATAATAGTTTTATACGTAGAGTAGCAACTAATTATTAATTAAAAAATCCTTCCTAAAATTGTATACTCCAAAGTTTAAAGATTGGTGCTTCCAACAATTGCGATCATCTAATAGCAATCGACAACCACCACAAATTAATCTTTAAAATTTCAATTCCTCATAAACTACTTCTACCAAAGTCTTAATAAACTCCACCCACTCAGCTTTAAACTTTTTCCTTTAAAGAAATAAAAAAAAGAATAAATATATATTTTAATTCTTTAATATTTCATGATGTAATATTTTAGTCTTTAAAAAAATTTGACAAACACGTTAATCTTTTAAAATTTTTAAATCCTATTACATTAATCCTTTTCAAAATTAAAGTGTTAAATCACTCTAAATTATAAAAGACTAATGTATTTGTCAAATTCTTTTAAAGATTCAAGTGTTATATTATGAAATATTCAATAACAAAAATGTATATTTACTTTAAAAAACTATTGAAGACATTTTATTTTAAACTTTTAGCATATAAGTTTCTTTGTATTTATTAAAAACTACTGGATTGACAAATTTTAGTCATTTTTTATTTTCTCATATAATTATTTTTTATTTTTGTTGTAGTTATCTAGAAACAGAACATATGTGAATAAGATAGGATAACTGAATAACTCCTTAGCAGTTTTAACTGCTGATAAGTGATTGCAATATGGTAAATGAGTACAAAATTATTGTTTTACCCCTTTTTATTGTTGGTGTTTACTGAATAAAGATAGTAATCTTTTGTTATAAAACAGATGATATTTTGAAAATAAGAAATGTGGACACCAAACTTTACTATGGAAATTATAGAAATAGATAATAAGACGAAAATAAAGTGACTATTATTTATGTTATGTTTGGAAGATGGAGAATGGTAGAATCTGGAAATGGAAAGAAAGAGAAGGAAGAGGAAGAAAGGAGATGGAGAGAGTTTGATCATTTATTTTGAAATGAGTTGAAAACATAAATGTCAATGATTCTAGAAAATCAAGAGTTTGAACAAAATAATTTTTAATTTATATATTTTTCTACCTTCTCTTCTTGCTCCTAACAATATGAAAGCTTAAATCTTTCTATAACCTTTTTCATTTTTAGGATTTTTCTTATTTTGAGTTTTTTTATTTTATTTTCTCTCTATTCTACGAAAATTACGAAACACACTCATCATTATATTGAAGTTAGGACCGTTTCTGCCATGTTGAAATGGTTTCGGTATCCTTATCAATCATCTCATGTTTTGCTATATTGCTGTTATGGCTTAATCGTAATGTAATTAGTTGGTCTTTGGTGATAGGGATGCATGGTAGTGTTCAACATTTGTTTTTCTCCATACATCAGCGTGTTCAGGAAGTAGCCAACCAAGGAAATTCTAAGCTGTATAATGTTGTTAGCAGGAACTCATACTCTAAGAAAGTTATTGGGTGGGTGTTTCCTGGTGATGGTTGGATGAAAGCCAATGTGGATGGATCGTGTAAGGAGTAAAGGTATCAGACCTCAAGTGAGAAAAATGAAAAGAGATGAACATAAGTGAAAGATGACATGCTGAGAAAAATTGAAGTATATTGAAATGAATCAATCACAATGTGTATCAAGCTCATTCAATTATATATAGCTATTAATGATCAGTTACTGATAACTAATTATAGTAACTAACTATAACATAACACAACTAGCTAATTATAACAGAATAATTAACTCCTTTAACTTTTCTCTCTAACATTCTCTTACAAACTCAAAGAAGGATAAGTTTGAACTCTGAGTTTGTATCTACACATATTAAATATAGAAGATCACACTAGTTTAGTCAATACATCAATAGTCTATTCATGTGAGGGAATATATTGAACAACAATTAATTTCTGTTGAACTTTCTTTCTGACAAAGTACAAATCAAGTTCAAAATGTTTGTTCTTAAGTGCAATATTGGATTGGATGCAAGTAGGACTGCACTCAAATTATCACAGTATATTTTGGGAGTTTGAATTACTGGTACATGGAGTTCACTCAGCAGAGACTTCAATCAAGCTATTTCGGCAATAACAACAGCAAGACTCCTATATTTTGTCTCTGTACTTGATTTATATACAACCGATTGTTTCTTTGAGGACCATGAAACCATATTAGTGCCAAGAAACACACGTCCCTGAGGTAGACCTTCTATCATCCACATCAGAGCCCCAGTCCGAATCACAAAAACAGAGGATATTAAAATTGGCAGATTTGTTTAGCAATAGACCATAGTTGGTTGTTCCAGCCAAATATCTAAGAATTCGTTTTACTACCAACCAATGAGAAATCATGGGATTATGCATGTACTGGCATACTTTATTGACTGAGTAAGCTAATTCAGGTCTTGTTATGATGACATATTGTAATGCACCTACAATGGATCTATATAAGGAGGGATCTTCTACTGATCACTGCCCACTATTGTAAGTTTCAGACCTGAGATCATTGGAGTCTGCATTGGTTTGACAGATTGCATATTAGCTTTAGTTAAAAGATCTTTGATGTACTTGGTTTAAGATAGATGAAGACCTCCACTAGAAGTAGCTTTAGCCTCTATCTCAAGGAAGTAATTGAGAGAGCCTAGATCTTTAAGTGGGAATTTCGTGTTTAGTTGTTGAATGAGGTCTGTAACAGACTGAGATGAATCACCAGTGATAAGAATGTCATCAATATAGACTAGGATAAGAATGGTTGAGGTAGCAGTAAATCTGATGAATAGAGAAGTATCACACTTTGTTGAATGAAAACCAAGGGTATGAAGTGTTAAAGCTAACTTGTCAAACCAAGCCCTTGGTGCTTGCTTAAGACCATAAAAAGCTTTGTTTAATTTACACACTAGATGGATACCACCTTGAACAAAACCTAGAGGCTGAGACATGTATACCTCATCTTGTAAGTCTCCATTACGAAAGACATTATTAATGTCCATTTGCCTGATTGGCCAACCCCTGGACAAAGCTAAAGTTAAAACAATTCTCATTGTAGTTGGCTTTACAATCGGGCTAAATGTTTCAAAGAAATCAAAGCCTTCTTGTTAATGGAATCCCTTGGCAACCAATCTTGCCTTGTGGTTCTGTATAGAACCATCAGAATTTCTCTTCAATTTGAAGACCCACTTACAACCAATTGTTGTTCTATCAGTTGGTAACGACATCAAAGACCAAGTTTCATTAGCCAGTAAGGCTTGGTACTCCTGTTCCATAACATTTTTCCACTGTGGACTGCTTAAAGTAGTTTTAACAGATGTAGGTTCACAATCTAAGTCAGTAGAGGCTGAGGTGGTCAATAGTACTTTAGGCTTAACAATGCCTGATTTACCTCTAGTGGTCATTGGATGAAGATTATGAATAAGAGAAGGTGCTAGAACTACTAGAACTACTAGAACTACATTGTCAGAGTTTGGTGGAGAGGATGAGCTAGTTTCATTAATAGCTGGTAGAACAGTAAGAGGCAACTGATTGAATATAGCAAGCAGTGAACATGAAGTATTGATGGTAGTGTGGTGTCTTGGGGCCGACGAGGGCGGGGAGTGGACGTGGTGTAAGAGAAGCACGTACAAGGAGCGGCTCCTGGTAGGCTCTAAGTGAAGGGTCACATGAATGAACTGAATACGCACCGGAATGAGAGGGATTCAGAGACTGTGCATGTATGGGACGGTATAGTTGAGAATGACTTAAAAGAATTGATTAGGCGTAGCCATATCAACAAGTCCAACTTCTTTTCGGGAGCTTAAAACATAAGAACCCCATGGTTAAGCGTGCTTGACCTAGAGCAATTGTGGGATGGGTAACCTCTTGGGAAATTTCCTAGGATGCGTGTGAGTGAGGACAAAGCACGCTGAAAAAACTCGTGTTGGTTTGTGGAGACACTCGTCAATCCTGCAGGCAGTCCCGGGATGTTACAGGTAACATTGGAATGAGGAGGTACAATAGCAATAGATCTGACATGTATAGGAATGGATGGTGGAAAATACACAGAAACAGAAGGTCTAGTAGGAGCAGACAAATCAAGAGAAAAACTAGATGAACAAGACTTAAAAGGAAATAAGAATTCATCAAACTTGACATGTCTAGAAATATAGACTTTTCCAGAAGAAGATAGACACCTATAACCTTTATAACATAGACTGTAACCTAAGAACACACACATTTCAGACCTGAAATCTTTTTTATGTTGATTATATGGTCGAAGGAAAGGATAACAAGCACAACCAAAAGTCTTTAAAAATTGATAATCTAGTAATCTCTGAAACAAAAGTTCAAGGGGTGAATGATTTTTGAGATTAGGAGTAGGCAATCTATTGATTAGGTAGGTAGCAGTTTGAAAAATTTCCCCCAATATTTTAGTGGCATAAAAGCATTAGCTAACAAGACCTAACATGTTTCTGTTACATGCATAAGCTTCCTTTCAGTTACCCCATTATGCTCATGTGTATAAGGGCAGCTAAACCTATGGATTATATCATGTTCTTGCAGAAATTTAGAAAACACAATGTATTCTTTATCCCCATCAGACTGAAAAGCTTTTATTTTTGCTCCTAATTGTAGCTCAATCATGAATTTAAAATGGATAAAGCTAGTTAATGCTTGAGACTTATTTTGTAAGAGATACATCCATGTGAATTTAGAATATGCATCAACAAAGTGGATATAATATTTGCTACCATTTGTTGAGGGAAGAGGAAAGGGACCCCAAATATCTAAATATATAAGTTCTAAAGGTTTAATATATACAGTATTTGAAGATAAGAAAGGCAATTTATGTTATTTTCCCATACAACATGTTGCATGGACAGTAGGAATTTTATTTGATGGAATGGAAGTGTTACATTGTTTCAATACCAGATTAACAATGCTATTAGAAGCATATCCCAAACGATTGTGCCAAAGACTGAAAATGTGATTTACTGACTCAAAAACATGATTACAAGATCTAGAAGAACAAACCGAATTACAACTGAATTAACAGACTTGAATGTGGAAGGTGTGACAAACTGGATGTTGTCAAAAGCATAAAGATCATCTTTAAGCTTCCCTTCCAACAAAATTTGATTGATATCCTGACATTTGACACAACATGAATCAACATGAAACTCAAAGTAAGCTCTATTATCTCGAGCAAACTGAGAAACACTAAGCAAATTTTTAGAAAGGAGAGGCACATGTAATAAATTTTGAAAGAAAAAGGGACAAGAACAATGAGGTAATGAAAACTGAGAATTACCTACATGATGGATCTGCATACCAGCACCATTTGCCATTTTTATGGTATTATCACCACTGTATACTGCTTTTGTCATGAGAGTATCAGATTCTAGAGTAAGATGATTTGTGGCACCAAAATCTGGATACCAAGCAGGATCATAAAGTGTCTCAGGAGTGGCTAGCATTGCTGACATATGAGAAATAGCAGAGTTAGGAATAGAGCTAGACGAAGCTTGAGTCATGTATAACTGAGGTGAATGAGCACCAATATAATTTAGTGCTGGATACTGCTGATCAAATCTATGGTGACAATTCCAACCTGTGTGACCATATTTTCCACAAACTTAGCATTTGATTGATCCTCTACCACCTCCTCGATAAAACCTTCCTCTGTCTCTAAATCTTCCAAAGCCACCTCTAAATTTGCCTTGAAACTAACCAAAATTCTGAATGGCACCATTGCCTCCATTCTGATATTGACCTTTACTTTGAAACTAACTATTCTGATAAAAATGATTATTACCATTACCATTACCAAAGCTTCTCTTATCTTTGAAATTTTGTTGTTGTGCAAGATTGACTTGTGGATTAAAAGATTCTGAAATCTTTATGTGTTTTTCAATTCTTTCCTCTTGAGCCATCAGTAATGATTCAATCTCAACAATGGAGTATTGCTTAGATCTGGACATCACTGAAGTGATGAAACCATCATATTCTTCTGGTAAACCATCAAATATGATCTCAATGTAATCTGCAGTTTCAACAGGCGCACCAACAACTGTTAATGTATCAATAATCTTCTTGATGCTCAAGAGATAATCATTGATCCTAGTAATTTTCTTGACATTCTTGAGTTGAAGCTTGAGTTGTTTCACTTTAGCTCTAGTCTGCGATGTGAAGAACAGTTCAAGCTTTTGCCAAACTTCATAAGAGTGATTACAACCTACCATTCTTGTAGTTAGTCCCTCTAACATGGAAGAAAGTAATCAAGACAATAGTAACTGATCTTGAACTTCCTAATTAAGAAAATTTTCACTGATTCTTGATTGATCTTCATCTTCTGGAGTTGTAAATTTTTGAGGCATACCTCCAGATCCAATGATAAGTTTGTGTAATTTCAAGTCTCTGATCATAGCTAATGGTTGTTGTTTCCATGGCAAGAAATTTGATTCATCTAATTTGAATGAAACTAGATTAGAGAATGTTTGAAGCGTGAATGTGGTGAAAGATGAAGAACCAGAACTAAGTTCTTCCATGATCGAACCTTGATAGCTCTGATACCATAAAGGTATCAGACCTCAAGTGAGAAAATGAAAAAAGATGAAAAAAAGTGAGAGATGAAATGTTGAGAAAAACTAAAGTATATTGAAATGAATCAATCACACTGTGTATCAAGCTCATTCAACTATATATAACTGTTAATGATCAGTTATTGATAACAGAACACAACTAACTAATTATGACAGAATAACTAACTCATTTAACCTTTCTCTCTAAGAAGGAGGGTGGTAGTAAAAGTGGTTGTGGTGGTGTGCTTTCGTGATGATTCAGGAACTTGGCTGACTGGTTTTCTGCGTAATATTGCTAGCTCTTCGGTGTTGCAAGCTGGGCTTTGGGGCATTCTTTCAGCTCTTGAGGTGGCTTGTTGGGGGATGGCCATCCAGAAGATATGGCTGGAAGCAGATTCTGCTACTGCGGTAAAGCTGGTCCTCGAAGGGTGCTTTGCTTCTCTCATCCTTATGCTTCAACTTCAATCATTGCTAGGATTAGGCAATTCATGGATAATGACTGGTGTGTTCATGTTTCTTTTGCTTATAGAGAAACCAATCGTGTGGCCCACTACTTAGCCAACCTCTTCCATAATTTTGGCTTTGGTCTCCTTGTTCTTCGTTCTCCTCCTCATGGATGTGGGAAGTTGCTTCTTGAGGATCTAGCAGGAGTTTCTTTCTTTAGAAGTGTTGTTTCTTAGGGGCTTTATCCCCTCATGTACACCCAAAAAATAAATAAATAATAATAATAATAATAAAAATAAAATCTCACCGTACCGATAACATTTCATGGGTTAACATCAACTTCTGACACTTCATCTAGAAAATTGAAAGCACCCTGGATGGTATATGCATTAAAGAAAGTTCATTTAACTTATATCCTAGCAGTGTTATCACTTTTGAAGATGACTAAACTACTATAATCAGTAATACTAAATAGTAGGCTTAATTTTTTTTATTTTAATCATATGGTGTTTGAATTAATTTACACGTAATTTGATTAATTTATATTTTCAATCCAATTAAAGACGGTTTATGTTGAAATTAAGAGAGATCAAAAGAATATTTTTTACAATCTTATTATCCAAAAAATTGACTTAATTAATTATTTAAAATGATTCCGATTATTTTACGCGTGAGATGGTAGCAACAACAACTTTATTAGAGTAAATTAAAACCCCAGGTTTTAATTTAGCTTCTTGAAACTAGGGTGGAGAAAAATAGGAATAAGTATAAAGGTCTTTATAAAAGTCAATTGATATGGGGTTTCACCCTTATTTTTACTCCATACAAAGCTCACTATAAATGAAAAAAGTGTATACTCAAAATAAGAGAATTTCATCCCTTGAAGAAGAGTTCTTTCAGGGAATTAAAAAATGATTCTTTTTCTTCTCTTTTATAATGTGTAAATAATTTTTTGAATAAATTGATAAAAATAGTTTTTCTTTGTGCTAAAAACAGTGTAACACAATCAATATTCCTCTAAAGTATTACCATTTTTTTCTCATGGTTGATTTATTATGAGGCACATTGCCAATATTTAATCAGATGTAGATGCAGCTATATATACGTACAGAACTCCCACAGTTTACGCCATGGTTTTAATTATATGCCTAACTATGTACAAAATAATTTTATTTGGATGCACATAGTTTGTAAATGTACCGTTGCCATTATATCAATTAATCTTCTCATATATTAGCTCATGAAAACAAAGAGATAATTTGAAGGCTTTTTGAGCATTAAACAAATTATTTTATATCAATTTGTGCAATATGTTAAATGAAAATGAAAAATGTAATCAAGTTAAGGCCGGTTGCTGAATCTTCGTGTCGGCCTCGCCATAATAGGAACAGGACAAGATCACACTCACACATGCAACTCAAAAAATGCCCTCTATATAAGTGATTGTATAGAGAATTATTGAAGATTCAAAAAAAAAAAATAAAAAAAATAAAATAAAAAAAGAAACTATTGAAGACAAATAAATTCTTTTATTCTGCGGTTTCTCTGTGCTTGTACAAGAGAATCAAAGTAGAGAAAGGTACTCATGATCCAGCCGTTACAACTCACAAAGTTGGATAGTAGTTTGGCTCCAAATTAATTTTCTAGACATTCCAATACGGGGATATAACACAAATTAACAAGTAAGAGGAAGACACAAAGACGTACAGTACTAAAATAGCAGTTCCTGGAAGAACTTATGCAACTTTTCTGTAAGTGTAGTGCATGGAAGACGTATATATGATTGATTGCTGATTAGCTAGTTTCTGGAATCCAAGGCCAAAATGGTGCTGAGATTCATTGGGTACATATACTTTGTGGTGCCTGACAAGATCTGCTGAACAATCAACTTGTTGGCCTTTTCCGATGGATGGAATGGATCCCAAAATGGGTAGGCGTCACGGTTTGGGCATATGTTGGATGCTAACGTGCACAGTCCGATACCATTATAGGGTCCTTGACCGCAGCATGCTACTTTTGATGTAACAAATCCTGCATGCACAAATTGATTATATCATTAATGCCTCATTTAATTGTTAGATTTGATTTAAATACAATGGTTTAATTTGAATCTACCGTAATAAGTGACTGTAGCTATGTCATCTAGGTTTTTAATTGACCAAAAGCAGGCATAATACCAAAAATAAAAATAAAAAATTCTTTCTTTTACTGCTTGATAGGTGAGTTTTGCTTTAATTGTGTCATTTTAATTTTTCTATATTTCGCCAAAAATTATATCAGCTATGTAAGAGGCGAAATGGCTTTAGCAATGACGTATCAACAAACTAAGAAACCGATGCTATTTGTTATGAAGGCCTTTAAAGCAAGTAAGGAACAAGCTATTGCCTAGTGGAGTGGTTGGTCATCAATTAATTGGTATTTAGAACTAGAAAGTAGACTCTTCAAACTTCAAACACATCGATTAGGATATAAAATGTTGTAGAAATAATTACGATGGTGTAGTATATATTCTACTGGACATGGATATGGATTTGACTCAAATTAGGACCAATTATCTTATGATAGATGTCGCCTCTCTATATATAATTACGATGGCTTTAAATTGGTTGAGCTAATTAATAAATCAACCTTATTTGATTCTTTAAGTGATATACCAATAATACTTTGGAAGAATTATGATTTGGAAATTTTTACTAAAAGTAGTTATAATTTCGGATTAGGAATAATTCATTAAACAACTTGTCTATAATATCTTGAAAGAATGGTTAATGAATTAATCATATATATACGGACTTAATCAACCACTTAATTAGTTGATTAATTGTTCATAAATTATAAAAGTAAAAAATTTGCAAGAAAAAACTTAGATTATAATTCTCCCTAATTTTTATGTGAATTAATCTACAGAGGGTGAGTTAGGTTTATTTCAATAAATGAAATAAAAAGCATATTTTCTTTTTTACTATAGTATCAATCTCTACCATGCATGGAAGATGCATTACCCGAACACAGACGTGAGATTACCGCATTACGCATACGAATACGGGGATATACCAAATTCAAAAAATTATAGAATACAAATATGACATATATATAAATTAATATCAATATATATATATATATATATAATTGTAAAATTTAAGAAAAAAATTCATAATTCATTAATATCATTTTTATAAGTTTTAAGATTTATAATATTTTAATATATATCGTATGTGTCAATATTTGCTACCTAAGTAAACATTTCTTAAAAAATATAGAGCGTAATTTCTATTAACATATTCTAAAAAATCTCCTAAACTAACTTCTCCTAATATAACTAATCATGTATAAGTACATATGCGATCAAAAAAAATAACTAGAGGGAATATTTGTGTGAAGCAAGCTTCAGTGACGACGAAGTGGACAACTTTGTACGAACAAAGGTTGAAAGAGCATATGAAAATAATGGTGTGTGAAAAGATAAAACTTAAAAGTCTAATAGTTGTGCGTGAAAAGATAAAACTTAAAATACTGGTATGTAAAAATAGTGGCTTATGACGTCAGTCATGTGATTGAGTTTGGGTTAGTTACAGGCTTACTAACTGAATATTAGTCATGAAAACTAATTTTTTTTTGAAAAAAATATGAATGGATCGTGTACAAGTCATGTCCTAAATGTGTGCAAGTATGTTCGAGACGTGTCCGAGATGTATTCAAATTAAAAATAATAATTTTTTTAATTAGACATATTTAAACACGTAAAACACATGTGTCATATGAATATCCCTTTGTGTCTAATACGAACACATGTTTGATACGTAAACACATGTCAAAAATGAGGTGTTTGTGCTCTAGCAATGGAAAGGTCAATTTGATTATGCTGACTGTATAGCTTGCTTGTGTCTCTTCCCTAAAGATCAGATAAAGAAAGGAATGGAAGAGGGCGCCTCTTCTTCCCCCATGAGCTAGCCATGGCCCTATGTTTCATAAACTGCCACAATTTTGTCTCGTTTAAGTGGCCACAGGCAGTTGACTGATCTTTAATTATTATATACCTACTCTCATGAACTGCTCACTAATTAATGCAAAACTTGTATAGTATATTATAAAAGACGTAATAATATTTAATAGAAATTTCTTGTTTAAATTTAGAGTACTCAAATTAGTGCATCATACTAATCAATATTTAATTAATATTTTCATAAATCTTTTTACTTTTAATTATGTAATATAAAAATTTATAAAAATATTAAATATTAATTAATATAACGTATTTAATTAAATATTCCAAATTTATACAAAAATCTCTCTGCGGTCAAATGGGTATGCAGTAGGGAAATTAGTATAATTAATTACCATATGCTTGAGGGTCACTGATGAAATCACTGTGCATCTGTTGTGTGTTGGCTGCAATGAAGACATCTGAACCAACTTCCCTGTTAAGTTGTCCGATCAACTGAACAAGTTGTGGGTTGAACAAGGACGCGGCAAGCTGTAGCTCAGCTGAGCATTCGCCATTTCTGCTTCGCAGGGCTAATTCCGCTGGGACACAACCCAATGGACCAGTTCCTGTCACCAGCACCCTACGTGCTCCAAGATCATATAGCCTCTGAAATGACATTTCAAATTCAAATGTAACTAAGGCATACATATATATATCAGAGAAAAAGGGCAAGTTAGCTAGCAAATTATTCAGTTGATTTATGACAGCCATTAATTACCACGTAGTGTGTGCCTGTTATATAATTTGTCCACCAAAGTGATCATAGACCATGTGAGGAAAATGACATAGGCAAGAAAATTAATATAAGATAAGGTTAACATTAACAAGGGACGAATTACCCGTAGAATCTTCTTGTACTCGGAGATCAAATACGTGACATAATCTGGTAAAGCGAATTGGCGGGATCTTGCAGAGCCAGGCACCAAGTAGTAATTATTCACAAAGTCGTTCCCTCCGCAGGTGATGAGGACTAGTGCTCCATTTACTAATCGCTTAGTTTGCTCAGCTCCGATAAGAGCACTCACCCTTTGTTGGTATTCTTGGAAGTAATCTAGCTGTGTGAAGATTCTGATGATGTTTACCTGCAATTGCAACGACATATATATACATATCCATCACTATGTGTTCAACCACATGGTACCAAGTGCTATATATGTATATATAGCCTATTATATATTAAAACTAACATTATAATATACTTCATAATTTCACCTACAAATTGGATTCCAGTGTCATTGAGGATTCCAATGCCAGCAGAAGCAAAGTTGGCACCAACAAGCAATCTTTGCCCGTTGAGCTCGGGACTTAAATATGGCAATGTGAGTTCTGACCCAAGTTCTTGACCTGCAAAATCACATCAACATAATAACGATATGTTAATTAATTTACAATATGTAACCAGAACTCATATTAAGCTGTTAGGTGAAGCCTCATGTCTAAGTCACAATAAACAACTCAAAACGAGAAGCCAATAGAGAGAAGTTAACCCAACTGATAAAGTCAGGAATGTTGAAGCCATTAGAGAAACGGCCAGTGGGTCTGCCAGTTGGAAAATCAATGCCATAAGGTGGAGAGTCTGCTCGAGCGGTGGTTACCAAGTAGTTGTTGTTGCCATTATCCACGAGTGAATCCCCGAACACAAAGAAAGCACGAGCTGCCTCTGCCCCGCTGAAACCGCTTGCTATTGCCGTGACTAGTCCCAAAACAATGTAAGACGTGAAAATCAGAGAGCTAGCCATGGTTTGGAATTGGATGAAGATAAAGGGTTGTGATTGGTGGCTACAATGCAGAGTAGAGAGTACAGAGCTGCTCTGAACCCTGCAAATATCAAATTGATGTGTCAATGCAAGTATGGGAATAGGTCTTATATAGTCCGGATTCTGTGGTTATGTCATTTTGGAAATGCATGCCGACAAATTAGCATAGGTAGTTGCATTTGCATATATGGTATATGAATGACATCGTGGTATACTTGTATTGTTGGAAATTAAGGTTGCGACTTGTGAGGTCCTACCAGACCATGCGCACTAATTCAGGGCATGATCTAACAAATTCATGCAAACACATGCTTGATATAATGTGGGTAGATTTGACTCTCTTTTAGGAGAAATATTTAGATAGATAGTTATGTGGATTAAATCAATTAGTATTTAATAATTTTATAAATTTTGTACTACTTAATTATTTTACATTAAAAGTGACAATGTATCACTTGTTGATTGATTTAAATCTATACAATTTATGTAAACAAAGTTATAGACAAGGTGTATACAATTATTTCTCTTCTTTTTAGCTCAAGCTACATTTCAACCTTTACAATATTACCAATCAAAAGCAAGCATAGGCAGTTTCGTTCTGTTAGAATTTTTCCCAATGATCAAATTAAAGGAAAAACATTGGATACTTGTAGCATGTTCCGTCCTTCGCTTTGTCTCTAGGCTAAAGCAAGTTTATAGCTATTTTTTGGAGAAATACTATTTCCACGCCAACATTTCACATTATTTTTTTTACACTTCTTTATATTTGCATCTATACTATTATATATTGATAACTTTTAAAATGTGTTAATAATTTAATGTTCAACGTGTGAAT
The DNA here is from genome assembly GCA_029884605.1 of Ormosia emarginata. Lineage (NCBI taxonomy): Eukaryota > Viridiplantae > Streptophyta > Magnoliopsida > Fabales > Fabaceae > Ormosia > Ormosia emarginata. Next base: position 2,969,819 of record JAQQTP010000070.1, on the reverse strand, counting down.
GCAAAATAGTTATCAATGTAGAGGAAGAAAGGTACTATCAAGCCAAGTATAAATTACTAGCCTATGAAGCACATACACGGACACGGGATATGGATACGGAGACACACCAACTTTAAAAATTATAGCGACACGTAGGACATCATGATATATATATATATATATATATATATATTTTCAAAATTTAAGAAAAAAATTCATAATTCATTAATATCATTTTTATAAGTTTGAAGATTTATAATATTTTAATATATTTCATATATGTCAATATTTGTTACTTAGTAAGCCCCTCTTAAAAAATATAGAACATAATTTCTATTGACATAATCTAAAAAATCTCTTAAACTAACTTTTCCTAATAACTAATCACGTATGCAAGTACGTGTGCGTAAAAAAATAAGTTGAAGGAATATTGGTGTGAGACAAGTTTCGGTGACAATGACAACGTGGATGACTTGGTACGAGTAAAGGTAGAAGGAGTAAATGAAAATAGTCTTGTGTGAAAAGATAAAACTTAAAAGTCTAATAGTGATGAGTGAAAAATAAAATTTAAAATACTTGATGTATGAAAATAATGACTTGGGACGTTAGTCGTGTGAATTTGAGTGAGTTACATACTTACTAATTGAACGTTAGTCATGAAAACTAAGTTTTTTTTAAAAAAATATTAATGAGTCATGTTCAAGTCATGTCCTAGTCGTGTCTGAGCGTATCCGAGAAATATCCGAGAAGTGTCTAAACATGTCCGAGAAGTGTTCGAACGTGTCTGAGCCATGTCCAAATTGAAAAAATAATTTTTTTTAATCGGACACAATTAGACACGCATGACACGTGTGTCATACAAGTATCTTTATATGTCTAACACGGACATATATTCAATATACGAACACGTCTTATAATCAGCGTGTCCGTACTTCATAGTTACCAGCTAATGTTAATAGTCTTGTAGCTTAGTGGGTTCAATTTCTTTATGAAGTACTTGATGTTAGGTTCAATTTTAAATGTGTCTCAACACTTAAACTAACTCCCATTTCTCTATTTCTTTACCATATACCCCCTTTATATAACTTCTAAGAAAAAAGTCTTCCTTACTATACGACATTTGTAAAAGAAAATGTTAAAGAAAAATTAATTAGACGTATTAAAATTTGATGACTTGTGACCACAAAAAAAAAAAACAACTGTAAAAAAAATTCGATGTCTGCTATAATAAGAAAGTGCTAAATCATTAAAGTAATTAAGTTTTGTACATATACTAATCAGAAACTGCAAACATGTTATTAGATAATTTTAATTTTTTGTACATATACTTAGCAGAAATTATTAGAAAAATATAATGAAAATAAAAAAATGTAATTATGGTTTATAAAAAGCTAGGGATAAAAAGATTAACATGAAATTAAATATCTAATTTTCATTCCATCATTGTATGTTAGGTAAATTACACTCTATTCTTTCATAGATTTCTTGCTAAGACATTTGACTCAAATTTTACTTAAAATGCACACTTTCCCATAAAATCTACACTTTATCCCATTTGCCAAATTAATTAACCATATACTAACCCTATTAGCAATTTTAGATTTTAAAAAAATTGGCACAAACACCAGATTTATTTAATGCAATCCTAACCGTACAGGTAACTCAAGTTAGTGATTAATTTAGTTGTATAACTACTCTCTTCTTTCTAAAGTAATTAAGTTTGTTATTAACTGGTGTAAATGGTCCTATTTTTTATTGGCTTTGGCAAGTTTCTAAGAGTCATACGAAAATACTAACATAAATTGGCTTTAATGGTTGTTTGGGTTGAGGAGTTGAAAGGAACAAGACAAAAACTTAAGTTGCAAAATATTGAAGATTGAAAATGAATCTATACTTCACCTGAAAAATAAAATTGATGATTTCCAATAATATGTTTAAATTAACGATCCTACTATTACGTCATATCTATTGTTGATTCTTTGGTACTTAAAAGGTAAAGACGAACTAGTAACTTCAACGGATAATTTATAATAAATTTATATATTACTTATTGTTAGGACTAGTTACAAATTAGTTAATCTATTAAATGTTGTTACAAGTTAGTTAGACAGTTAAGCTAGCTTCCTTGTATATAAGATGTAAAACTCTTCCAGAATCAAATAATGAAAATCGTTGATTCATTTCCAATATGGTATCGAACAAACTCTTCCTATAACTCTAAATTCTTTTTTTTTGAGAGCTTCCAAGCTATGGAGGATTCCGACACACTCGAGTTGCTACAAATCATAACAATGCTACTCCAATTGATCCTTGTCTTAATCCCTCGTCTCCCTATTATCTACATCTGGTGAAAATCCAGGTGCATGCTTCTCATCGCTCCACCACTCTAATGGAACAAATTATTATTCATGGAGAAAAGGAATGCGACGAGCTCTTGTTTTCCGAATAAATTGAAGTTCATCAATAGTGCGTTGCCCATTCCATAGCATGAAAGTGATCCGATTTGAAGCCTTTATCGATCTATTCATGAAACAATTTCTTGGATAAATCGAACTCTAACCCCTCAAATTGCCAGCGTGGTTGATATTGATAATGCTAAGGTACTTTGGGATGAACTTCGTGAAAGATTCACCAAAGGCAATGCATATCGATTAATATTCTTGAAGAAGTGAATTATCAAACAAGGTGAAAAATTTGTTTCATTTCTTCATACCTAAAATTGATTTGGCGTAATTTGGAAGTTCAATCCACTTCCAAATTGTTCTTGTCCATTAAAGGCTAATTGTTGTAGCACAATTAAGATGATTCAAAAACAAAGAGAAGATAAATATGTAGTTTGCTTTCAAAGGTCTTGGTGAACTTTACAGTCATGTTAAGACCCAAATATTGATGATGGACCCTTTACCCCCATTAGCAAAGCCTTTTCGATGGTTCTTCAACAAAAGAACATCTTTCTTGAGATGGAGATCCATCCATGATTCATCCATGGGTGATCTTAAGTCATGTATAATGCCAAAATAAACTAGTAGAGGAAATGGTAATGGAAATAAGGAAGAGGAGATCCAATCAAGGCGATTGGAAACTCCAAGCAATGTACTTTTTTACAACCCAAATAAGCCACATCTCGTAGAGACAATGCTATTTTAAGCACGATTCTCCTGGCTACACTCCTCTATAAGAAAAATAGTCACATGTGTATGGCTTCAGTATCGATGAACCTAAAGATACACATTCAATCGAGTGACCTTGCCTCAAGCAAATAAGAAATTGCCATATCGGTTCGATTCAAATGTTCAATTATCATGGATTACTCAATCCAAACCTTCTTCCTCATTGCATAACATCAATCAAACTGGTAAACCATTTGTTAGTGAGTCTTCAACTCACAAACAATCTTCTGCACCTGTCTCAGGTATATCAAATCCCAATTTTAGTTTGTGGATACTTGGTCCGATTCATGTCACAAATTCAATTTCCAATTTTGTTAGTTTCCATTCAATTAAGCCTATACATGTCACATTGCCTAATGGTGGTTCGTTGTTGCTAAGCACTCTGGTTCTATATTTTTCTCACATGATTTTCAACTATTCAATGTTCTTTACATTCCGAAATTTAGTGTGAACATTATTTCGTTCAACAACTCATTCTTTCCCTAAATTAAACTCACCTTTTTAATTAAATGTCATATCCAGGATACCATCAATTTGAAGATGATTGGGCTTTTCACAAAGTGGCTTGTATCATCTCCAAAGTCCTGCATTGAAGACTTTTCCCTATAACTTTTCTGTACATAGTCTTCATACCAAATTTACCAATTCTTTGTTTGATCTTTGGCACTATAGGCTAGGTCATCCTTCTAATAAAGTTCTTGACCACATCTGTAATACTTCTCCTTTTGTGAAATACAATGCCAATAAAGTATGTGACTATTGTCAATTTTTAAACAAGCTCAAACTCTTCTTTCCTTCTAGTCATAATGTTATGCACATTCTTTTGACCTAGTTCATATGGACATTGGGGTCCTCTAGCCATTCCATCTTTACATGGCCATAAATATTTTTTTTTGTTGTGGATGACCATACAAGGCATACTTGGTTATTTTTTATGAAAGCCAAAAGTGAAACAAGGAAACTTATGCATGATTTTGTTATTTTTGTTAAAAATCGGTTCTTTTCAAAATATCAAAACCATAAGATCTCGATAATGGGATTGAATTTGTCTATCCCGAATTGTTTGCCCAATTTGGCATAATTCACCAAACTTCATGCATAGAAACTCCTCAACAAAACTCTATTGTTGAGAGAAAACATCGCCATATACTTAATGTAGCAAGAAGCCTTCTTTTTCATGCTCATTTACCTAAAAGCTTCTGGTCATATGCTGTAACTCATGCCATTCATCTCATAAATAGATTACCATCTCCTTCTCTTGCAAACAAATCACCATATGAGTTACTGCACACTCAGCCACCTAATCTCATTGATCTTAAAGTTTTTGGCTCTTTATGCTTTGCCTCAACCATTGAAGAACATAGAACAAAACTTGATCCTAGGTCAAGAAAATGCATTTGTCTTGGTTTCAAATTTGGCACAAAAGGTTATGTTTTGTATGATCTACACACTCGGGAGTTATTCATATCCAGAAATGTAATTTTCCATGAGCACATATTTCCATATATCCCTGATGACTCTTTCAATTTCCTACTTGAACCCCTTAATCCCCCCAACCAGCAACTTACTCAACCTTCCTCTGCCTTACCACAACCTTCTCCAAACCCTTCCCCACCAATACATCACAGGTGAACCCACCCAAAATCCTTTCTCGAGATAATTAACAACAAATAATTGATCCACCTTGAACCAAAACAGGAGTATCTTTATTTGCGGGACTTCAGGAAAATATCTTCACTCGGCAAGTGCCAATCATCCTCCACTTCATGGTAACACTTCTTATCCTATTTCTTGTCCTATCCTATCATTCTCTTCCTTCCCATCTTAAATATGTTATGTCCATTTCCATCAATTCACAACCCCATTCTTATGTCGAGGCTATTAAATCCAAGGATTGGATTAATGCAATGAAGAACTAACAACTCTTGAAACTAATCACACATGGCGAATTAAGATTTGCCACAGGGTAAGGTTCCTATTGGTTGTAGATGGGTCTATCGCATCAAATACAAAGATGGCTCCATTGAACGCTAAAGCGAGGCTTGTTGCCAAAGGGTATACAAACAAAGAGGGTGTTGATTTTCTTGATACTTTCTCTCCGTGCTAAGGTCACTCTCAACTACTTTTGCAAACAAAAATGTTACGAACCGGCATTTGAAACAACTCGATGTTGACAATGCATTCCTTCACGAGGATCTTCATGAAGAAGTTTACATGGAGCTTCCTCCGGAATCTTGCCGGAAAAATCAAGTTTGCGGGGGAACCAAGTCCTTATATGGCTTAAAGCAAGCAAAGCCGCCAATGGTTTGCCAAACTCTCCTCTGCATGCAAAAATTGGTTTCACACCCTCTCATCATGATCATTCTCTTTCATTAAGAAATAAGATAGCTTCTTCACACTATTGATTTATGTTGATGATGTGATCCCTTTGGAAATTCTCTGGCTGAAATAGATTGTGTCAAACAATTTCTACACATCTTTCACCCATCAAGGATCTAGGTGATCTCAAATACTTTCTAGGACTTGAAGTTTCTCGGTCTAAGCTTGGTATCCATCTTTGTCGGCCAAGTATGCTCTAGACATACTCACGCTATTCAATGTTAGCCTCAAAACCATCGGTAAGTCCCATGATCAAGGACACAAAGTTGCTCTATAAAACTGATGCACCCCCACATGATTGCACTTCATATAGGCGTTTGATTGGTCGCCTCTTGTACTTAACAACAACCAGACCCGATATTACTTTTGCGGTTCAACAACTCAGCCAGTTCATGCAAACTCCCACCATCCACCATTTTGAAGCAGCCATGAGAATTATGCGTTACATCAAGAAAGCTCCTAGCTTCAGGTCTTTCTTCCCCTCTGATTCAAAGCTTCGGTTAAAAGCCTTCATGATTGGGGCTTCATGCTGGTGACACGCAAATCACGCGGGTTCTGTGTGTTCCTTGGTGCATCTCTCATCTCTTGCGTTCCAAAAAGCAAACTACGGTTTCTGATCCTCGTCTCAGGCGTAATATCGCGCTCTAGCATCTACAACCCGTGAACTCCAATGGTGACATACCTCTTAAAGGATCTTAATGTTCCTTTCCTTGAACCAGCTTCCCTCTACTGTGACAGTCAATCCGCTAGGCATATTGCCTCAAATCCTAGCTTCCACGAACGTACTAAACATATTGACATAGATTGTCATGTTGTCCGTGAAAAGCTTCAAGCATACTTGTTCCAATTGTTGCCAGTGTCCTCAGCAAATCAACTTGCGTTGCTTCACCAAACCTTTGGAACCAGATTATTTTCCATTTCATTTCCAAGTAAGAATGCTTAACATCCACTCTCCAGCTTGAGAGGGGGTGTTAGGACTAGTTACAAATTAGTTAATCTGTTAAATGTTGTTACAAGTTAGTTAGACAGTTAAGCTAGCTTCCTTGTATATAAGATGTAAAACTCTTCCAGAATCAAATAATGAAAAATCAGTTGATTCATTTCCAATACTTATCAACAAGTATCCTAAATTCGAGTGGAAGTTATGTAATTTTTTTAAGTTAAAAGTTGATCAAGTGAGTCAATGTCACTAATACATATAATGTTGAGTTTGACGAACATATTACATAAACGAAAATGTTAGTTACACAAACAGAATCTCACAAAAGATGAAATGTGTAATTGGAACTTTTTTTCCATTGTAAAATATTTGTGCAAAAAATATATGTGCAAGTAACAACACTCTACCTTTGTCATTAATACTCACACATTGCATTATTTCCGTATGAAATTACTATTTCGTAGTACGATTTAAATAGCAAAGAAGTAGAAAAGTTTTACCTTAATCTATTCATGAAACAATGACAGCTCTACCTAGATAGCTCCACCTCCTTTGAGATAGGAGAAATATTTGAGTAGACTTTATCAATATATTTAGTTGTATAAATTAAATTAATCAATACTTAAATAATTGTATCATAAATTTTTGTGTCATATAATTATTTTACAACAAAAAGTAATAATGTGTCAATTATTAATTAGTTTAATTTACACAATTTATATAAATAAGATCTACACAAATATTTTTCTTGAGATGGAGAACATTTTCAATGCCTTATATAATTAATAAACTAGGAAGAAAGGAAGACTGAACCATTAGAGATTGGAAAATGTTTTTTTTACATCCCAAATAAGACATCTCGTGGGACATTGTATCTACATGTGAGTATGATTATTTGCTCTTGTATACGTGTGTATGGCTTCCGAACCTATATATATAATATTTATATGTGAGTGACGTGTTGTAGAAATGTCATATTTCAACTGTTCAAATCATGGAACTCTTAGAGATTCATTAAAATAACATGCAGTAGGGTGCTCATAAGTTAGGTTTGGTTGGGTTTTACTTGGTCCGATTCTAATATGATATTTTGTTTGGGCTAATTTTTTTTTATATATATAAACTCAATTTGATCATGGCCCGACTAATAATTGGGTCAAGATCGAGTTGATTCGATATTTAAATAAAATGTTCAAATTTAGATATTATATATAATTAAGTTATAAAATTTTAAAAGTATGATACAAAAACTAACGAGTGTTTTACAATATTTATTTTGAAATAAATTATATTAATAAAAAATATTATCATTTCATGGACAAGATATTAATTTAAGTTAAGAAATCTTATAATTTATTAATAATTTACAAAAACAAAATTATAAGTTCTTAAATATTATGCAATATCGAATCAGGTTAAGCAATTTGAACTGTGGCCTGAATCTAACCTAATATTATATACAAGTCTAATTTTTAAGAACTCAAACTCAAAGGTTATGAATACCTCTATTAGTTAGGTTGGAGTTTTTTTTTACCCAAAAATATTTTTTTTTCTTATGATATTCCCACACAATTTGAGTATAAAACTAATACGTTTAGGCTATTCTCATAAGTAGCATATCCAAAACTTGAACCTTTGTTCTCTCTTGAAAACGCAGTTCGATTTTCAATGCCCTTGACCCCATATGAGTATTTATAGTTGATTTGTCACTCAGGCTATGTTTGAGAGTTTCATAGAGGAGGATGAGTGAAGAGAGTGACTCATAATGAAATGAAATGAAATGACAAAAAATGAAATGGAATAAAATGTGTCACTCAATTATTTAAATATTTAATAAGTTTAATAAGAGAGGAAATGTGAATTCATCATGATATTCCCTCATTGATTCCTAATTTGAGGGGACAAAAATGTGAGATTGAGTGGTCTTATTAAATAACTCTCAAACACACATTTTTTTAAATTTAGTCATTTCATTCTCTATTATTCTTTCCATTTTCATCCTTCCAAACATAGTCTTAATGTATACCTTTGATAATTCACGATTACTTGTTTCGCTTTTAGGCATAATTAACAACAAATAATTGAAACTTATCCAGTACCTTGACCAGGAGGAGTATCATTTAGGGAAGGAAAATAAGTTCCACAACATTGCATATATATTTTTCTAATACACAGTGTCCTTACACCTGAATTAATCCTCGTTTGAACGTAAGCATTTATCTTGATCACAAAATATTTTCAGTGGAATTTGAATAAGGAGAAGAAATCCAAGAAAACATATCAAAACTTTTCCGGGAATTAAGTTCATCAATTATATTTGAAATGATAGATGTATTTAAAGACACGTATATAGGTGCACACAAAGAAAGACCGGATGTTCACTCATAATGAGTCCGTGTGCATCTCAACTCTTTTTGCAAACAAAAATGTTACCCAAAATAAAAAGGGAAAGACTCGATTCTCATGGAGTCCTTAGAAGATGAATGATAAGGATCGACCGGAAATCTTTATATGGGACCACTGTATATGGTGATATATTATCACAGTAAAGTAACAATATGAACTTTGTACCAAAAAAAAAAAGTAAGAATACGAGCTGTATAGACTTTATAATACCAACAACTCTACACCTAATATCCGTGACAAAACATAATTTGGCTGGAGAAACGGTCCAACTAACATCTCTTCACCCACGAAGTGTTAATTTGATATATAATTGATCCCATGAAATTTTTCTTCAACCAACTTTTCAGGCTATTCAATTACAAAAAAATTTAAGTCCTAAACATGAACTGAAACTTAAGTCCCTCACTTCCTCGAACCCGTAATGTGCTACTTTATTACCTAGCTAGCTAGTTACCCTCCTCAGTCCAGTAAGAAACTGCATGTTTGGTAGTTGGTACAATTCACGCGGCAATTGCCCGCTATAGCAAGGCTAACCTGATCTACACTCGTACAGAATGATTATATGAATTAGTACTCTTTACAATAACAATTGAGGTTATTCCCTATTGATTTCTGGTTTGCTAGTATTTTGCTTTGCTTTCATTGTAAAGCAGAACATGGATCGATGTCAACTTTGCAAATCAGTGTGTAGTTTACTGCATATATGCATTCGCATTTAGTACTAGATTGGGGAAGAAATAAGAGAGAAACGATGTAGTATATACGTACGTGAGAAAATGCATAGGATGAGTGAAGTGAGATCATGGAAATGTGCAACACACATGGGGGGCCGAGTTAATAATGTCACAATAAGAGACTGGTGAGTCGTGGCTTGGCCCCTACGTATTTATTAAGAGCAATGTTCTTAGGTTGCCACCACCTAAGTTTGTTACGCTCTTAAATGCATTTGGAGTTTTGACGCAAATTGTGTTTACATGACCTCGCTTCTTCGTACTCATTGAGGGAGCCTTCTTGCCCTACGTAAACACTGTTCACTGTTGGATAATATCATCCTATATATATATATATATACGCTTCATCTTTCACAGAAATTTCCCTCCCCGTAACTTGCCTATCCAGCCTATTCAGTGCTTCACTATGAATCTATGACTGGGCCTTCATCTTCATCACGTGCATTATCCACCATTATCTTGCATATAGAAAATATTAAATATTAAAAAATAAAGCATATAATATACTGAAACCTCAATAAATAATTTAATATTTTTTTCATAGAGTAATTAAAAACATTTAATAAATGTTAAGAATTCAAGTGCGAGTGTAAAGATGTATTATATCGAGCAGTAATAGAAAAAGTGAGATGATTATATAAGTGGAAAGACACATGAACTTAATGCCATAAAATTTTTGGTTAAAATGTGACCTTAATGTTACTATTGTAATTTTTTGCTTAACCTATGGAAGAATAGTTAAATTCATGAAAAATCTCTTCAGTATTTTGATCTCCTAAAAGTTGATAGTTCTCTTATGATTGATTGGTTCACTAAAGCCCATGTGAGGTGATAAGGCGTGACTCCAGTCGAAAAGCATGGCTAGCTCAATCTCTGTCATGGAGAATTTAGTAGACTGATGACTCACACTTAAGGAAAAGATTGTTAAGAATTTAAGTATGAACGTAGAGATGTCCTACATCAAGAATGAATGAAAAAAATGAGGATCATATAAGTAGAAAGACTCATGAACCTCGTGCCTTAAAATTTTTAGTTAATATGTGGTATCAAACACATTATTGTAATTTCTTACTTAACCCATGAAAAAATAGTTAAGTCTGTCAAAAAAGATCTCTTATAGTAAGACTAATGAATTTGCTAATGAGTAAATAAGCCGTTGATTCAATTTGACTATTGATTAATTCAATTTGTATACCATACCCCCAAGGTACCATAGTGCTCATCTTAATTTTTTGAGAGGTCTATGAGAAAAAAAAATTGTATAAATTACATTACTATATATGATGAGGAATTTCAGAGTTTGCATGAATAACACAATTTTGATGAAGACTTTCATTGGCAAGTTCGTGGTTGTCTATTTTGATGATATCTTGATATACAACAAAAGCCTAGAAGAACACGTGGGGCATATTTGAGAAGTTTTTAAGGTGCTTAAGGAACAACATTTATATGCAAATCTCAAGAAATGCCACTTTCTTACAGACAAGGTCACTTTCTTGGGGAATGTCATTTATGGTGAAGAATTAGCATGGATCCAAGTAAGGTTTAGGCTGTTGTGTAATGGCCTACATTGAATTCTCTCTAAGAAGTTCGAAGCTTCCATGGCTTATCATATTTCTTGGGCTTGTCGAAGACTCAAAGGAACAAAAGTTCAATTATGGTGGTAATTGATCGATTCTCTAAAATGGTGCACTTTGTTTTGTGTCTCAAGACCTTGGATTCATCTCTTGTGGTAGATCTTTATTTTAAGGAGATTGTGAAGTTTCATGTAATTCCAAAGATCATAACTTTTGATCATGATACAAAGTTTATGAGTCATTTTTGGTGAACAACTTGGAACTACTCTTCAATTTAGTTTCTCCCATCATCCGCAAACCAATGGACAAACGGAAGTTGTCAATAGAAGCTTGGGTAATTTATTAAGATCGTTGGTAAAAGGGAATATTAGATAATGGAATCTTCAGTTGCCACAAACAAAGTTTGCCTACAAAGCAAAATCACAGGTAAAAGTACATTTGAGGTGGTCTATGGATCTAATCCTATTAATCCACTAGATTTGGCTCCTATTTTGATTAGTCATTCTTTTCATAATGATTCTAAAAAGAAAGTGAAGGAAATTCAAAGCTTGCACCAGAAGATTCAAGGGAAAATTCTTTAACAATATGAGAAGTATAAGAAGCAAGTTGATAAATTCTAAAAACTAGCAAATTTTAAAGAGGGAGATTTTGTATGGATTCATCTTCGCAAAGAACGATTTCCACAATGATACTTTGGGAAGCTCAAGCCTAGAGCCTATGACCCTTTATGAGTTTTGAAGAGGATTGGCGAGAATGTATACAAAGTTAAGTTAGCAGGAGACTATATGGAATATCAACAACCTTCAACGTCTCTGATTTATCTCTGTATAAAGAAGAAGAGGCCGATTTAAGGGCGAGTCTTTTCCAACAAAGGGAGAATGATGAGGAATTTTAGAGTTTGCATGAATAACACATTTGTCATGTGCTTTTTTGACTAGTCTTTTGAGCTCATACATCATGTAATTTTTGTGTTTTTGAAAGAATATAAGTTTATAGTTTCCAATGTTAGGAAATTGTACAGTCAATGATGAATATACAAAAATAGATCATATAATTAATGCTTATGAGAATGGGGGTTACCCCACTACTAATATAAATAGGTGCCTTGATGAAGAATGTAAACAAGTTATTTTGAGTTAAATATCATTTTCTCTTACAACTTGGGATTGAGTGCTTTATCTTGGCATAATATATCTTAGGTGGATTCTTAAGATGTACTAAGTTGTGTTTGTCCTTATTCTTTAATTTTCTTTTCCATTTCTTATCCAACATCAATATACTTCTTGTGTTTAAAAATATATATTATAAGATAATTGTATAAAGATTAAATAAAGCTATTACATAGTTTCTGTAATACCCTCCCTAAGGTATCACATGTCTGACTCCCGACTCAAAATCTGAAAAGAAGTTCGTACAAAGTTTGAGTTATAAAAGATGAGTTTTAAAATTTCTTTTTTTTTCTTTAAAACATAAACTATAAGTAATACGGAAAAATAGATTTAACTAATTTAAAATCATATAACAAACATCACTTAATATTTAACAATTATTCAAGAAATATAAAACTTACAGACTCTTTTTTTTTAACAAACTAACAGTAGTAACCCTATGACAGGTTCTACTTAATAGCACAGTATAACACTAACGTTAAAACTTAACATACTTACTCTGTTGTGTATCCATCTTGTTGCATCAGACATCTGTTCTATATCTGTTCTACATCTGTTCTTTGTCAACACTGCACACCTTCGAGTCCTGAATGTCCACTCCTTATTGTTGTCACCCATCTCAGGGTATTCATTACCCGTTATGTCTAAGACAACTCGATTTTTCTATTATTTAATTTTAACAGTACAGATACAACAAAACAACATAACAAAGAGGTGAGATCACCTACACCAGTACCAATATGGCAGCACAGAGAAAACACAAACAACATATCATACAAATATATCATACCAGAATTCTAATAATGCACTCAACATTAATCAACTATCATCATCATACCATTAACATTATTATCATCACACAATAATCACAATAATGTCATCAACATGATTATCATCATCATCATCCAAGTATCCAAAACAATTGTCATAGCCAATATTCCTCAATTAATATATCACACGATATAAATGTTCGATTATGCATGTACACAAGACTCGATTTCCTACTCCATGGAGCTAAAACTCGAGGTCGGAGAAATGATTGAAAAGACTGCACGGGGTACCATGTGCCTCAGACCACGTGCTTTAATTCTCATTTCAATTTTTACACATCTAGCACATACACGACAGCCTTTATCAGATCTTGATTAAGAATAGTGTCTCGGTCAGGATCATCGGTGTGTTGCATCGGTCTAACCTACGGGAAGAAGTGCGACCAACCACCCGTGTAGGCAACCCGCACCCCGATGCCCATAATGTCAACAAGTGACTTACACTACGCATATCGCACCCACTCAAGAGGTGTGTTTCTCCTAGGCAATCAGCCATATCCAGTCCTCATCGGATCATTCCAACGCATGTATAATGCACCAAATACCAATCACAGGTATATCTTATAATTTCTCAGATATAGTTTATACAATGCACGAACATATCAGTGCAAGTTCAATCACAAAGCCATTCTTTCCAAATTCGTTTGTTAAATTAAATCATATACCTCAACACATATATATTTTTTTCCAATGCATCTAAAATGCACCACGTGCCAATAATAGGCAAAACTCGTTGTTTTCACAAACAATGTCCATACATTGGTTTTACAGTAATCATACTATAAAATCATGTTATCATATTTTCATAGTTATAAAATACTTTTACCGTATTTTCACAATCGCGTAACATTTCACATTTGCGTTTCACAATCCAAAAACGTTTCCGTTATATTTTCATAATACCATAACACTTTTTTTACATTTTCACAATACCGTAACACTTTTGTTACGTTTTTAAAATTCCAAAATGTTTTTATTACGTTTTCACAATACCGTAATACTACTTTGCCGCAACTCTTTTGTTGCGTTTACAAAATCCGCAACTCTTTTGTTGCACTTTTAAATCATGTACTAATTTTTCAACGTTTTTCTCAATCGCGTAAAAATATACATTTTTCAAATCTCATAATATTTTTTTCACTGTTTCAAAACTGCGTAACTTAAAAATCATCCTTTTAAGTCGCGTAAATCATTTTCTTTCATTTTTAAAATATTTAAAACACTTTTCAAATCACATAATGATTTTTTGCTATTTTCATAATCACGTAAAAATAATTCATCACTGTTCCATCATGTAGTGATTTTTCAATAGTAATTCAAATTACGTAAAATATTTAAACGTAATCCAAATCGTGTATAAATATTTCAACGTATTTAAAATCACATAAAAATATTTTTTCATATCATGTAACTTAAAAATCACGTTTTTAGGATACGTAAATAATTTTTCACCACAATTTCATTACAGAAAATATTTCTTGACCTTTAAAAATTCCTTTTTAACTTTTCCCAAAATAATATAACTTTATACTTCATTTAATATATTTTCTTACTCACGAAAATCTTTTTCACAATTCTTTACTCAAGAAATTCTTTTCAAAAAATAATTCACAAAATCACTTTTCCATTGATGTAAATCAATGTTTCAAAATCTTAAATTTTCCTAACGTACTCCAAAACTTGAAAATAAGTTATACGTTAGTAAATTCTCAAATCATTATTATATTCTCCATTTTTCTCAAATCAATTTTAAAATCAATTCTCTTCAAAATAAATTGAAGTTAACACATTTTCAACCTCTCTTTGTCTTTCGTTTACAAAATTTTCTCAAGTGATAAAACACTTTGATTCCCTTTCCAAAATCCTTGTATTAAATCTAGTTACGTTTCCACTTTGAAATTCACATTGTTCATAAAAATCAAGGCATTACAAGCCTACAAAAATGTGTACATGACTATTGAAATCATCAAAACATTTTTTCTTCTAAATCAATATGGTTTTACACAAACAAAACCATTAAAGCCATCAAATACTTTTCTTTTTAAATTGATATGGTTTTACACAAACAAACCATTAAAATTTTGTTTTCAAAACCGAAATACCAATGGTTATAAAACCAAACCCATTTGTTCAAATTCATTTTTACTTTCTTTACAAATTCTTTTTCACTTTCTTTGCAAATCCTTAAAATCAACGTTTGTCCGTTTCATTCAAAACTCATGTTTAGAAAAACACTTAGGATCTTTTTACACAAAATAAATCAATAAAAATCTTTCCAAAAACTATGTTCATGTACTCTTTGAAAACAAACCCTTTATTTATTTTCCATACTCTTCAAATCATCCATTTTCATCTTTCATGAAAATATTAATTTGTGAACACCTATTTTGAGGTGTCTTGACCGAAATTCACCATGTTTCTAGGGATCAAAATTAATTCCCTTGTTCTTGAAAATTCTCAACATGAACCCTAATCAAGGGCATCAAAACCATAGCTCTTTCTTGGCCATTGAGACCAAAATTAATTTTCTTTCCATCATCAAATCATGGCATACACATACATACACATTATATATATATATATATATATATATATATATATATATATATATATATATATATATATATATATCAAAAACACGCCATATTATCATCATGCATAGTATAAGCATACCATCAAAATCATAAACTCATGCAAAGCATATTAAGCATAGGCAATTAATCAAAGCTCATAAACACATATAAATTATTACATGACCATGGATATGAATCCTCACATGGATTCAATATCCATCAAATATAAGACCATCTCTCACCACCATACTTGGTTGGTGAGGTGGATCTCCCTCTTACCTCTTGAAGATCCTCAAAAACTCTTTGTTTTGCTTCTTTTTCCAAGTCCTTCACCACCAAAGGCTTCTCAAATACAAAACAAAATACATAAAAATTAGTATACTAAGCTTGATTAAGAGGAACCATGGATCAAACATGGTTTAGATCATGAAAAAGAAGAGAAGAAATGAAGTTTCCTTATACTTCACCTTAAAAACCCAATAACATGGATCTTGAAGAAACTCCTTGAAGATGAATGATTTAGAGAAAGTCTCCAACATGAAAGTTGCTTAGAATATCATGTAGATTCAAGATCTATGGTTGGATGAAATTAAAAGAGATTGGATGGTGGTTTTGAGTGTCTTGACCGAATGGTTTCTCTTGAAGCACAAAGATGAAATTTTTGATTTTTGATAGAAACTTGAAGCTTGGATTTGAAGTCCAAGATGAATGATTTTGGAAAAACTCATAACTAGAGGTGTTCTTAGAATGGTGTTTAGGTGTAGGAAATAAGGTTAGATGAAATTTTAGAAGCTTGGATGGTTGTCTTGGAAGGCTTGGCCGAATGGTGCCTTTGGAGGAGAAGAATAGAGAGAATTGGCAAGAATAGAGAGAATTGGCTAAGTGTAGAAAAATGAAGACATGAAGATAATAGCTTAGGAGACAAAGTGATATAATTGAGAAAGAGAGCCTATTTTAAAGTGGTTGCCGTGGAGTGCTAGTAATAGCATGGAGAAATTATTTGCATGGCCACCAAGTGCAAAATCAACACATGACACCAAGTCTTGCTTTTGGTCAATACTTGATGAATTATTTGCTTTTTGAATGTCCTAAAAGACTTCTTCATGGCCGTAGAAGTCCATGAAATTTGCCATCCAATTATTGTTTCAATTTTGTGACCATTTAAGCTTAGGTTAGTTTACTAATTCATCTAACTTAATAATTAATCAAGTAAACCATTTTTTTTGTTGACTTATTACCATAGATTAATTATTAAGACTAGCCACTTTGAAACAAAAGAGATAGAATTGAATTGATAGCATGTTTCTCTTTTTCCAAGCAAGCATAGCCATAGGAATTAGAAAGAATAGACACCAAACATTGACTAATTTTGTATAGCTTTTTCAATTATTGTTAGAAGAATGACTAAGTATTATTTGAATATAAATTTGTCTTCCAAATTTGATGCATGACCGTAGCTTGCATGGAGAAAAAAAGAAAATATTTTTACTTTAGGAAAATGATCAATAATTATGTATAATTGATCAAGACATCTAACAATGACATAAAGTTTTTCTTTAGCTCCAAAATGAAGCACAAAACCGTCCCCCCTTCATCCTTGCTTCTTCAAAGTTGTCATCTTTTTCAAGCCATTATTTGAAGCCTTTCTAGCCATTGATTAATTCAATGGTTAGGATTTAGGTAGGTTTTAGATCTAGCTTTAGGTAGAAGACTTAATATAGGCCATTGGTTCTTTCTCCTTTAAATTCTAGCCATTAGATGTGTCGCGACCGGGATCGCGGCGGAATAACGACTTAAATTACAAAAAAAAAGATTAAGGGTAAGGGAGTCGCCACCAATTATATTTTTATTAGGAAAAATTGAAAAACCAAAAAAGAAGATGGTCTATGTTCAAAAACTCAGGTCCGGGAGCCTAATTATGCACAGGGAAGGGTGCGGACTTAACCCCACAACACCCCTGATACATCTATCCTAAGACAGTTACCTTAAATCAGTTGTGTAAATTTTTATAACTTTTAAAAATATTTATTTTACCCATTTTATTAAAAAATAAAAAAATAAAAACTAAATAAACAAATAAATTAAAAATTACGAAAATTTAGTTTTGGCTTGACAAAATAAAAATCCTGCTCCTACGTATCCTCGGTGCAATGAGGAATTCAAAGCCACGCGTCGTTTTTAGAAAACGATTGTGGGTTATTTATTTATTTATTTTGAAAATATTTTGTTTTGAAAATTCATTTTATTATTTTTATTATTTTAGAAAAGAAAGAATCGTCAAGTTGTGACAACTCGGATAATTCTAAAAGTTACGGGATTAACAATTTATCCGTGACTCGTTAATCCAATTTTATTTACTTTTAACAAGACTCAAACCTTTAATTCTTTTTTCGAAAAAACGAACCATCAAGTTGTCACAACTCAGATGATTCTAAAAGTCACAAGATTAACAAGCTGTCACAACTCAGCTAATCCTGTTTTAGAAAAAGAAGACTTTTATTTTTTTTATTTTTTAAAAAAAGGTACAAGGTCACTATTTAAAAGAAATATCAATAAAACATGTCAATTGCAAAAAAAAATGATGGAAAACAAAAAAAATTATTATTAAAAAAACAAGTATCAAAGTTTTTTATTGTGTCAACAATTAAAGACTCAAAATTTAAAGAGAGGAGACAAAAGAGTTCTTGGCCCAAAATAAACTAACACCTAAATACAAATAATAACAACCCACTAAAAAAGGAAAACAAAAAACGGGCCCAAATCTTTAAATTAAAAAAAAAACCAAATGACTCAAAACCAACAAAGCCCAACAAAAAACTTACTAAATCCTAATCGAAAACATACTAAAAACCAAAAAAAACTTTCGTGCCAACAAAAAAAACAAACAAACCCAAATAAAACCCCAAAGAAAGAAAACCACCCCCCCCAAAAAAAAACTATCGAATGTTATAGCCTAAAAAAAAAAAAAAAAAACCAAATAAGATAAAAACAAGAGACATTGAGTCTACGAACCGCAAACACTGAGTAACGAAACCAGAGAGGAGAGGGGGCTCGGAGAGCGGACGGGCGTGGTGATGGCGTGGTGGTCTCATGCGAGGGTCACGGTGGTCCGAATGGAGGTTGGTTTCCACGGTGATGGGCGGATCTGGTCTCGAAGGGGCGTTTGGGTGGCTGGGCTTGGTGGTTACGGTGCCATGGAAGGGTGTTTTTCTGGCGGTTGGCCCGGTGGTGTGGCTGTTTGTGGTGGTTGCGGTGGATCCGGTTCACGGCTGGTCAGGGGTTGCCGTAAAAGGGGGAGGCTGTTCTGGTTTGGGTGGAGGAGCTGACGAGCACGGTGGCTCATGGTGGTTTCTGATTTTTCTGGTGAAGGGGAAGGGGTTCCATGGAAGGTCACGGTGGCTTGGGGGCTGGGCTCGTGGTCTCTGTTTGAAGCAGACACGGCTGGTTATGGTGGTTTGGTGGGCTGGCTCGTGATGGACGGTGGTGGCTGATTGTGGTAGAGGAAGAAGCAACTCACGGTGGCTGGTGGGAGGGTCACGGCTGGGCTGAAAACAAGGGGAAGGCAGAGGGGTTGGGTGGCTTGCAGCTGGTCACGGTGGGGAAGGGGACTGGTTGAAGGTGGGTTTTACGGGGTTTAGAGAGAGCGCGAGTGGCCACGGTGGAGGGAGGAAAAAGGCTGAGAACGAAGGGGGCTGGGGCTTCATGGTTCTGAGTAGTGGTGGTACGGTGTGGAGGCTGCGTGGTGGGAGGATGGTGTTGGTTGGCAATGCTCTGGTGGTGAAATTTTGAGTCACGTAACAGGCATGAGGAGATGGAAGATGTATGGGGAGCCTGAGATTTCATGTTTCTAATTTCAATTTCATGTTTCTGATTTCACATCAATGAAAGAAAATTTCTTACCTTCCAGAAAAATTTGCTTTCAGGATAATCCTTCTCTTTAGTTCACTTTCTCTCTATTTTCTCTTCAGAATTTTTCCAAAAAACCAACGATCAACTCCCTCTGGTTTCTCTTAAAAAAATTTTCAACCTTCTCTGTATCTTTTTTCGAAGCCAAGCCTCTTCAAACTCTCACATCTCCTCTTATATAACCACACTCTCTGGGTGCAAACAAAACAAATGAGGAACACACAAAGAAATGCCCCTGCTGTAGTGTTGTGCGTATGGAAAATGTCAGGGAGTAGTGGGTGCCTTGCTCTCTGTGTGTAGTGCGGTCTTAGGGACATGAAGGTAGTGGGGAGAAAAGCGATTGTCCCCTCTACATGTGTGTGTTGCAGGCGGTGTACGCCAAGCATAATGCATGGCCGAAAAAGGAAAAAAAAAGGAGAAAACCAAACAAAAAGGCAAAATGGTTTCATTTATCGAATGAAAAAAACAACGAAAATGGAGAAGGCAAGCAGCAAGAAATGACCTCATCTTCTTTTGTCATTATTATCATTATTTATTATTATTAATAATTTTTTATTGGAATACTAATTGGGGTCAAAATTAAAATTGGGCCCAAAATTAAAATCGGCCCAAAACAAAAATAAAAAAAAAAAAAAGCTGGTTTAGACAAGAAAAGGAATTGGTTAAGCAAATTCTTTTGACCCAATGATGGGATTTAATTATAATTAAAAGTTTCAACCCAAGTGTAGGTTGTCTCAAGTAATAAATTCTCGGGAGTCCGAGGTCGATCCACAAGGAATTGATGAAGGAAAACTAATTAATTGAGGTAAAGAAAAGATGTGTCACAAGATTAAAGGTGATATAAGTTGTTTACAAATAAAAAGGATTTGCTTGGGTTAGGAGATCCACTCTTGGTAAATAAAATAAAGGTAAGATTATTTCGTTTTATAACTCAATTGAAATCATGCATAATGAAGATTCCAATTGGAAGATTTAACATTCAACGTTCAATCATGTAATCATATTATGATTCCAATAATTATCTACTAATACTTGTAAATCGTCAAAAGCATCCAATGTGCCAATCCTATTGTCTACAATGGATCAAGATATTCATTATACAAGAAGAGTTTCTAAATTAATTGGAAACAACATACAATACATATAAAAGTCACATAAAAATATATCTTTTAAGTACAAGAAAGAAATAAATCTAACCTCATTTTATTATCAAAAGTTTCACTCCTTCACCCAAGCAAGATGAAGATTAATTACACATAAGAAAGAAGAAAAGAAAAAGGAAAAGAAAAACAAAGGAGAGAGAGAGAGATTTCTCTCCCCTGGCACTCACACCCTCCTCCTAATTTGAACGCTCAAATTTATAGAAAATTTGGAGGTTACTTGTGCATATGCATAGTAACTTGCATAGTAATACTTAACGATTAAGTATTGCACAAGAAACATGCATAGTAATACTTAACGTAACGGATGACGTTTTTCTTTTTATTTTTTTATTATTTTTTTATAATAATACTTGAGTAAACGTGTACAGTCGTGTCTCATGTTTTCTTCATTTTTAAGAAAAGTGGTCTTCACAAAAGTTGTAGGCCTGGATATTTGCTTTAAAATAGCTTTGGTTTGAGTCCAAAATCATGCCTAGAACTCAAGATATGGTCCAATTATTGCAGAGTATTTAGGCCCGGTTTCAGCTCCTCTATTTTGACTTCAAAGCCCAATATCATCCATTAGACCTCAGAATCTGACAAAGTGTTCAACATGAAAGTTGTAGGGAATTATCTTAGCTTTCCTACAAGACCAAAATCACATCAAACAGATACTTATAACTCAAATTTTAGCCAGTTTACTAAATATTGCCAAAGAGATAATTAAGGTTAATTTATGCAATAATTTGTTTAATGATCCAATTCAAATTTAATATCATAAAATGTGTCAAAATGAACTTAATTAAGCTTAATTGAACCTTAAGAAGCCTAGTGAGAGGATTATAAAATGTATAAAATATAGTGTTATCAAATTCTCCCACACTTAACTTTTGCACTCCTGGGCAAAACACAAAAGACAAAAATCAAAGAAAAACGACACAGACTCAAAAAAAAAAAAAAAAAAACTCTAAAGGATTTAACGACTCAAGAAGAGCAACCAAACATTTAAGGGATCAAAACAATCATGAGGTAACATATCTTCACATCTCAAACCAACAAGCAAAGAAACTTCAGTTGAAAAGAATGAATTAAGAATGATAGATCCTCACAGAATTCACTCTCAATCTCTCAAGTGTTTAAAAAGGTAAGTATTTCACTTTATTCAACTCATGAATAATTGCACTACCATAAGCTTGTTTATCTTTTACTTCTCCGCTACTCAGAAACAACATATATACACAAATCACGAGGACTTTATTCAAGGTTATAATGAGGTAAAGGTAAAGAAGGAAGTAATATAGATAAGACAAGTTAAATACCAAAGAAAATAAAAGAAGCATTATGTTACACTTAGAGTGGAGAAGATGTTTGAGAACATTCAGTCTAACTTTCCCAAGATTTTCTTAATTCCTTCTCTGTTTGTTTCTTTCTCATAAAAGGCAATGACCAATATTTGACTAATATTTCATTAAAAGATCAATTGGTAGGTTGAATTCATTGTTAGGCTTGAACATTCTTCTTAGATTCTTGTTATTTCCAAGAATTTGCTGGCCAGCTCTTTTTTTTTTTTGAAATACTTGCACATATACCCCCACACTTATTCAAGAAACTCATTCGACAACAAAGCCAATGCTCTCTTATTCGCTAAGGCTGGGTTAGAACATGATTTTTCATTTAAGGCACGTAATGAGTTAGAAACAAAGAATGATCCAATAAGCTCAAAGGGGTTAAGCAAGGAAAAATATACAAGGTTGGCTATTTGGTCAAAGTAGTTAATTCAAAAAAAAATGCCTCAATCATGTTTATGTATACATGTGAAAAAGTAGCTTCAAAAAGAATCAAAGCAAGTTCTAGAGTAACAATTCCATGAGAAAAAATCACACAAGAAACAAGAGAATGGTATAAATGTTCAATCCATTCATCAATAAGCTCAAAATCTCACAAGCATATTTCTATCATCCTCAATCCACAAAAATTTCAACATCCATAACCAAGCATGTGTTGTTTAAGAAAGAAGACAATTTACTCAATCATGCAAATTTCCCTGAATCTGAATTGCCACTTCTACACAAAATAGTTATCTACCCCAATCTAGATACGTCTCAAGAGTAAAATTACCACCACAGCAAAATTTACTCCTTACTCTGTCATCCCTAACAAGTTTAGCTATTAATAAATTGCTGACAAACACATTAATAAACACACTTCCTAATTATTATTATTTTTAAACAATTTTTTTAATTTTTTTTCAACATTTTTTTAACACAATTATTCACACAACAATTATTCTCACTATCCTTCCCCAACTGTGATCACAACATTGTCCTCAATGTTAAAATTTAGAAAGGTAAAAGATAGAAGATAGTACCTGTTGTTGCAATTACTGAAAAGAGAAACCTGACATAAATTTAAACAGAAACAAAGTATGACCCAAGATTGAAATTATTTAAACAGATGGAATGTCTTGACTGACTTCCTTTTCTTTCTGCTTCTCGCAACATTTCCTTCGGACCACTTCTTGCTCTTTTTTTTTTAAATCATTTTTTTTGTTGGCCGACACTATTTACATCCCCATACAAAGGCTCCGAAATCTGGGAGGCACTTAAGCCGACACAATAAAAAAATACAAATGAAATACTAAAAACTTACCTTAGCTTTGGTAGACAGGATCTTCTACCAAAGTCTCGACTACATCTGGATCTTTTAACTCAAGTTATGGCTTCAACTGCTGACCATTTACCTTCCTCCAATTTAATTTTATGAGAACAGACTATGGGACGACCACATTTTTTATCAGGAAAATTCCAACCTATATTAAGCAACTTTTTAAACTTTGGATTCCATCCCTGAATGTCTTGATCCTGAGTTAAATAAAAGTTAGTACAATTATCAAATACATTAGATGGATTACTAATAAAATTAAACTCAGAATTAACAAGAAGATTCTTATGGGGATCATAATCAAAGGTTGTAGAAAGTCCATTCTCCATGATTGAGTCAATCACGTATGTTTGGTGACCTTTTTCAATATTTTCTGGCTTAACAGGATTCTTTGTCACCTCAGGTTCCTTAGGTAGTTTGACATCACTACTATCTTGATTCTTTTTCACATCTTCTAGCTCATTCACACTCAAGGAGTTTATCATTCTGAACACTTGGTTCTTTATCTCCTTGCTTTCTTCAACAACCTTTCCATTCCTAAGAGTTATCACTGACTTGACTTGATCTATTTGTTTGCTTTCAGAACAACCCTCATTTAGACAGTACTGACCTTTGGGATTTAGTTGAGGTTGAGAAGAAAATTTTTCTTTCTCGTGAATGGTGAGTGCAGAAGCAAGTTTAGCAAGAGTTTCTTTTATGTCAATCATGGTTTGATTGTTTTGTTCATTAATGGCATCTTGCTTTTCTATGAATGCATTTAATGTTCCTTCAAAGTTTTTCCTATATGGTGGGACATAAGGTGCATATCCTTGAGAATTTTGAGAATCCTGTCGTTCTTGAGGAGGTGGTGGTTGCATAAATTGTATTTGATTATTATTTCTCCAACTGAAATTCGGGTGATTTCTCCATCCTGGATTGTAAGAATTTGAAAAAAAAGAGATGAATGACTTTTTAAAATTGTTCATTGCATTTACTTGCTCATGCACTACTTCTTTAAAAACAGGAATATTAGGACATTCATTTGTCAAGTGTCCTAATTCATCACAAATATCACAAATATCTTTAATTTGCACAGATTTGACTTCTTTTACTTTTCCTAATTCCATTGCTTCAATTTGTCTAGCCAAACTGGCAATCCTAGCATTTAGATCTTCTTCTTGACTAAGATTATATTTTTCTTTATTAGCATTTGCAAGGTTAGATCTAATTGAATTTCTAGAAATATTAGTATCATGCCAAGATTTAGAATTTTCAGCCAACTGGTCTAAATAATCTAAAGCTTCATCAGGTTCTTTATAAAAAAACTTGCCATTACACATCGTTTCCACAAATTGTTTAGTTTCAAGTGTTAAACCTTCATAAAAGAAGCTTATAGTCTGCCATTTTTCAAAACCATGATGTAGGCAAGAATTTAACAAATCTTTAAAACGTTCCCAACTTTGAAAATACGCTTCATTTGAATTTTGGGAAAAATTTTGGATTTGTCTTTTCAAAGCATTGGTTTTATGTGTCGGAAAAAATTTCTTTAAAAATTCACCTTGCATTTCTTGCCATGTGCCAATTGATCTTGGTTTCAAAGTGTTAAACCAAGTTTTTGCTTTATCTTTCAAAGAAAAAGGAAACAGTTTAAACAAAATAATCTCTTCAGATGTAATTTTTATCATTGAAAGCAAAACAGACTTCCTCAAATTCTTTTAGATGTAAATATGACTTTCAGATTCTAAACCATGGAAATTAGGAAGTAAAGAAATCATACCCGCTTAAATCTAAAATTGTTAGCATTAGTTGGGAAGACAAAACATGATGGACTAGAATTTCGGGGTGGTTGCAAATATGCACACATAGTTCCAATGGTTGATTTTTATGTTCATCATGTACACTTTCATTTTCAATTATATGGTGGTGATTTTCATCCATTATGTCAATTATGTGTGATTGTGATTCAATCGAATCAATATAAAAAGTACTTGGATTAATTTTAACTAAACGATCAATTTGAATCACGATACCAAATAAACATAAATAAGTGACGTGAAATAAAATAAAAGTAATGTATAAATTGACAAGATAAACTATCCATTAAATATTAACAAAGGTGTGGTATAAACCGGCCACCCATAATATATATATAATAATAATAGTAATAATAATAATAAGTAAAAAGTTAAATAACTGATAAAATAAAATAAAAAGTTAGATAGTTAAAGAGTTAATAATATACAGAAAATAAAATGCAGGAAATAAAGTCGAAAAATAAAATACTGAGAAAATAAAATGCAAAAAATAAAGTGCGGAATGTAAATTTTAAAATATGAAAACCGTGAGTGCATGAGCCACAGAGAATGTAATGAAAAAGAAAAGAAGAAGAAAAATTATTTCATTAAGTTAGAAGACAAAAAAAATGACAATTTAAAAGTTAGATGCGAAAAATAAATGATAGAATTTAAAAGTTAGATTGCATAAAATAAATGACAGAAATTAAAAGTTAGAAAGTTAGTAAGTATAAAGCGTAAATAATAATAATAATAATAATAAGCGTAAATAAAAAAAATGTTTACAAAGATGGGGTAATAAACCAACCACCAAATAAAAATAAAAAATACAAAAAAATAAATTACAGGAAAGTAAAAGGGAGAGTTACCCCCACTGAGTTAGTGCGTAAAAATAAAAGGGAGAATTAACCCCACTGTAAAAGAAAATAAAAGGGAGAATTACCCCCACTGAGTTAATATATACAAAAGGTTAATTTTTTTATTTTTTTATTTTTTTACTATTCACTATCACTATTTACTTTTTACTTTTTACTATGTACTATTTACTATTTACTTTTTACTATTTATTATTCACTATTTACTATTTATGTTACTATTTATATTACTATTCACACTATTCACACACACAAAAAATACTAGTTAGTGCGTTAGTAAATAGATAAATAAAAATGAAAAGAGTAGTGGAGGAATATACCTGATAGTGAAATTTACTTACAGAAAGAAAACCTCAATATATAAGAACATCAAATTAATTCCCCGGCAACGGCGCCAAAAACTTGATGGGATTTAATTATAATTAAAAGTTTCAACCCAAGTGTAGGTTGTCTCAGTTATAAATTCTCGAGTCAGGTCGATCCACAGGAATTGATGAAGGAAAACTAATTAATTGAGGTAAAGAAAAGATGTGTCACAAGATTAAAGGTGATATAAGTTGTTTACAAATAAAAGGATTTGCTTGGGTTAGAGATCCACTCTTGGTAAATAAAATAAAGGTAAGATTATTTCGTTTTATAACTCAATCAAATCACGTAATGAAGATTCCAATCGGAAGATTTAACATTCAACGCTCAATCATGTAATCATATTATGATTCCAATAATTATCTACTAATACTTGTAAATCGTCAAAAGCATCCAATGCGCCAATCCTATTTGTCTACAATGGATCAAGATATTCATTATACAAGAAGAGTTTCTAAATTAATTGGAAACAACATACAATACATATAAAAGTCACATAAAAATATATCTTTTAAGTACAAGAAAGAAATAAATCTAACCTCATTTTATTATCAAAGTTTCACTCCTTCATCCAAGCAAGATGAAGATTAATTACACATAAGAAAGAAGAAAAGAAAAAGGAAAAGAAAAACAGAGAGAGAGAGAGAATTTCTCTCCCTGGCACGGACTTCCTCCTCCTATTGAACGCTCAAATTTATAGAAAATTTGGAGGTTACTGTGCATATGCATAGTAACTTGCATAGTAATACTTAACGATTAAGTATTGCACAATAACATGCATAGTAATACTTAACGTAACGGATGACGTTTTTCTTTTTATTTTTTTTATTTTTTTATAATAATACTTGAGTAAACGTGTACAGTCGTGTCTCATGTTTTCTTCATTTTTGAGAAAAGTGGTCTTCACAAAAGTTGTAGGCCTGGATATTTGCTTTAAAATGGCTTTGGTTTGAGTCCAAAATCATGCCTAGAACTCAAGATATGGTCCAATTATTGCAGAGTATTTAGGCTTCGGTTTCAAATTCCTCTATTTTGACTTCAAAGCCCAATATCATCCATTAGACCTCAGAATCTGACAAAGTGTTCAACATGAAAGTTGTAGGGAATTATCTTAGCTTTCCTACAAGACCAAAATCACATCAAACAGATATTTATAACTCAAATTTTAGCTAGTTTACTAAATATTGCCAAAGAGATAATTAAGGTTAATTTATGCAATAATTTGTTTAATGATCCAATTCAGCTTAATATCATAAAATGTGTCAAAATGAACTTAATTAAGCTTAATTGAACCTTAAGAAGCCTAGTGAGAGGATTATAAAATGTATAAAATATAGTGTTATCACCCAAGCAAAGAGGACTAAACAAACAAGAATACTTATTGACATAATCAAACTTTCTTTTTTTTCTTTTTATCTTAAAATGTTTTAATAATCCGGACAAAATTGGGTGTTCACAGTTGCCCCTCTTTACTTATTTCTTACTGGATATTAGGAATAACTACAGTTTTTTCATATTATTATTGTAAGAAACGAGTAAAGACGTGAACTTAAATTTTGTTCGGTTAAAACAAAGATGTTGATTGAAAACCAACGAGTTCAAAATGCGGCTTTACGAGCTATTGCAGCATCGTTAATCTTACCAGGGTGAAACTCAGCATAAAGCCAGAGACGTCGCCGTATCATCAATAAGCTGTCGCAGCTCAATTGACGTTTATTTTTACTTTAAAAAAAAGAATTTAAATGACATTGAGTGACCTTGTGATTCGAGGTTGAAAAAGACAAAGGGCTTGGCCTAAATTTCGAAAAGGCAGTGGACACAATGGCGGATTTACGAGCTGTCGCAGTGTCATTAATCCTTCCAGGGTGATGCTCAGCGTAAAGCCAGAGACCTCATCGTATCGTCAATAAGCTGTCGCAGCTCAATTGACGTTTATTGATCAAGAGAAATTTTGTCTCATTTTTGTTTTATATATATATATATATATTTTATAATTCTAGGTGACCTCGTGGCCTGAAATTGTAAAAGGCAATGGGTTGGGCCCGGAATTTAAAAGACAGTGGGCTTGGCCCAGAATTTAAAATGCAGTGGGCTTCTATGTCCCAAAATGAAATGCAGCGGGCTTCTGTGTCCCGAAATTTAAATGACAGTGGACTTCTGTGTCCCGAAATGAAATGCAGTGGGCTTCTGTGTCCCGAAAATTAAATGCAGTGGGCCTCTGTGTCCCGAAAATAAAATGCAGTGGGCTTCTGTGTCCCAAAATGAAATGCAGTGGGCTTCTGTGTCCCGAAATTTAAATGACAGTGGGCTTCTGTGTCCCGAAATGAAATGCAGTGGGCTTCTGTGTCCCGAAAATAAAATGCAGTGGGCTTCTGTGTCCCAAAATGAAATGCAGTGGGCTTCTGTGTCCCGAAATTTAAATGACAGTGGGCTTCTGTGTCCTGAAATTTAAAATGCAATGGGCCTCTGTGTCCCGAAATTTAAAATGCAATGGGCTTGTATCCCGAAATGAAATGCAGTGGGCTTCTGTGTCCCAAAAATTAAATGACAAATGGGCTTCGTGTCTCAAAATTTAAAAAGACAATGGGCTTGGCCCAAAAGAAATTTTTTTCTTCTTTTTCTTTTTTTTTTCTCTTCTTCTTTTTTTTCTTCTTTTTTTCTTTTCTTCTTCTTCTTTTTTTTTTGTTAGGAAAGATCATTAGGTCATTGGACCTAATTTATTTATTTATTTATTTTAAGCTTTTTATGTTTTTTTTTATAGTGAAGCTTGGCGTGAAAGCCGAAGACGTCACTTTCAAAGCTGTTGCAGCTTATTCTCTCGTGAAAAGATATTGTACTATTCATTCATGCAACTCAAAATCTAAAGATCATGTCAATATCGTCAAAACTTTCTCTTGCATTCTGGATATTAATTGCTTCCTCGGAAAACTTTGATCCATCAACCCCGGGAGCAGGCTCTTGCAAACTAGGGCTTATCAGCTTGTCTCAAATTTCTTGGACTCTTCAAACATTTGTGTATCTTTCCTTTCTCTTTTGGTCATCAGGAACACAGTTCCCCATCTTCTTCCTGACAAGGTGGATTGAATATGGGATAGACCTAGTTTTCATCCCTCGATTGAAACTTCTAAACCATTATTGGTCTAACTTATTAATCAAAGGATTGCCATTAAATCATCAAATCAAATGATATTGAACTTATATTCCTTTTGATTGAAGCATTTT
Organism: Ormosia emarginata; assembly: GCA_029884605.1. NCBI lineage: Eukaryota > Viridiplantae > Streptophyta > Magnoliopsida > Fabales > Fabaceae > Ormosia > Ormosia emarginata. The sequence continues at coordinate 2,940,121 of JAQQTP010000070.1, read as the reverse complement.
GTAATAAAATGTGTGATTTCGCAAATATGAAAGGAACGAACAAGATAAAAGAAAGCAGAAGAATAAGAGAAAAGAAAAGAAAGAGAAAGGTACTTTCATTTATTTGAATGTTCACAAACACATACAGGCATTGAAAATGATAAAGAATACAAATGATGATATAGATAAAGCGAAAGGTAATTGCCCCAGTTAGGATTCCTTCATTCTCTTTAGATAGGACCTAATTCTCAGATGGATATTACAACCATTGACCACCAATGATACAAATCCTCTTCCATTGATCACCGCTCAAAATTTGCCCCAGTTTTTCTCTTCCATTACTGCTCAAAATTGCCCTGATTTTTTCATTATTGCTCAAAATTGCCCCAATTTTTATGTTGCTTCTTGGGTCCTTAGGTGACATGCCCTAATTTTTGCTTAGGCCGCCTTATGGTTTTCAACCTAACGGGCTTCTTCTCTCTTTTCTTTTCTTTTCTTTTCTTTCTTCTTTTTCTTTCTTTTTTTTCTTTAGGCATAGAACTTCTTGATCGCATCGGCATTTTGTCGGCCTTGGCAATTCATTTCCATCCATATCTGTCAAAACTAGGGCTCCTCCAGAGAATGCTTGCTTAACAATGTAAGGCCCCTCATAACTCGGTGCCCATTTGCCTCGGGCGTCTTCTTGGTTTGGAAGTTTTTTCCTCAAAACCAGGTCACCTGCTTGAAATTCCCTATGGCGTACTTTCTTGTTGAAAGCTCTTGCCATTCTTCTTTGGTACAGTTGCCCATGACAAATGGCCTCTAATCGCTTTTCTTCAATCATATTTAATTGCTCATACCGAGTTTTTATCCATTCTGCCTCTTCCAGCTCGGCTTCCATCAACACTCTCAAGGATGGGATTTCAACCTCTATAGGGGAAACTGCCTCCATGCCGTATACCAGAGAAAATGGCGTTGCCCCAGTGCTAGATCGGATATTAGTGCGATACGCGTGGAGAGCATAGGGGAGTATCTCATGCCATTCTCTGTAATTGACCACCATTTTGGCTACTATCTTCTTGATATTCTTGTTTGTTGTTTCCGCCGCGCCATTCATCTGAGGTCTGTAAGGAGCAGAATTGTGATGCTTGATCTTAAACCTCTGACATAGATTCTTAATTTCAACGCTATTGAGATTAGGGGCATTATCTATAATAATCCTTTTCGGGATTCCATATCGACAGATGATGTTTGCCCTCAAGAACTTGAGAACCACCTTTTGAGTGACCTTGGCATATGAGGCAGCCTCTACCCACTTGGTGAAGTAATCAATTGCTACCAGGATAAACCTATGGCCATTGGAAGCCTTTGGATTTATTGGCCCAATAACGTCAATTCCCCACATTGAAAAAGGTCAGGGTGCCACCATATTATGCAATGGGACAGGAGGTGTATTAATGCGGTCAGCGTATGCTTGGCATTTATGACACTTTCGAACATATCCTATGCAATCAGATTCCATAGTGGACCAGTAATAACCACATCGTAGGATTTGGCGAGCCATCATGATACCATTCGCGTGCGTTCCACAAATCCCTTCATGAACTTCTGTTAAAATGGTGAGAGCCTCTTTAGATTCCACACATCTGAGGAGTGTACCATCATAATTCCTTTTGTACAGTACCTCCCCGCTCAAAAAGAAAGCCATGGAAAGCCGACGGATGGTCTTTTTATTTGTCTCATTTGCCCCTGGTGGGTATTCTCTGAACTTAATGTACTGCTTGATATCATGGAACCAGGGTTGGCCGTCTTCTTCTTCCTCAACATTAGAACAATAAACCGGTTCGCTTTCTGCCCTCACTCGGATGGGCTGCATATTAGCATGAATATCCAGATTGGTCATTACAGCTAAAGTGGCCAGGGCATCTGCGAATTGGTTCTTATCTCGAGTCAAGTGCGAAAAGGTGATCCTTTCAAACTTCTCGACCAACTGCATCAAATATTTCTGGTATGGGATCAACTTTGGATCCTTAGTTTGCCATTCCCCATTCACTTGATAGATTATCAGTGCCGAATCTCCATATACTTGTAATTCTTTCACTCCCAATTCTATTGCAACTTTCAATCCTTGAGCACACGCTTCATACTCGGCAACATTATTGGTGCAATCGAACTCTAACTTGATGGCGACAGGGTATTGCTTCCCACTTGGTGATGTGACCACTGCCCCTATGCCGCTTCCATACATATTGACTGCTCCATCAAAGTACATCTTCCATATGTCTTCTTCATCCGACTCTTCTTCTTCAACTGCTAAAACATCTCCGTCGGGGAATTCAGATATCACAGGTTGTTTGTGATTGAGTGGGTTCTCAGCTAAGTGATCTGCAATTACACTCCCTTTGATGGATTTCTGAGTCACGTGCTTTATATCGAACTCAGAAAGAACCACTTGCCACTTGGAGACTCGCGTGGAAACATGAGGACTTTCAAATATGTACTTTATTGGGTCCATTCTTGAGATCAGCCAAGTTGTATAGTACAACATATATTGCCTTAACCTTCTTGATGTCCATGCTAGGGCACAACAAGTCTTTTCGATTGTCATGTAGCGAGACTCACACTCATTGAACTTCTTGCTCAAATAGTAGATGACATGTTCTTTCCTTCCTGCCTCGTCGTGTTGCCCCAACATGGCTCCCATGGATGTCTGTAACACCGTGAGGTACAATATCAAAGGACGACCAGGCGTCGGTGGCACCAAAATAGGAGGACTTTGTAAGTAAGTCTTTATCTTCTCAAAAGCTTCCTCACAACGTTCATCTCATTCTCCTGGTTGTTGTTTCTTTAATAGCTTGAAGATCGGCTCGCATATACTAGTCAGATTGGCTATGAATCTAGCGATGTAATTCAGCCTCCCGAGAAAGCTTCTTACTTCTTTTTCTGTTTTGGGAGCGGGCATCTCTTGTATCGCTTTGACTTTGTCATGGTCCACTTTGATCCCTTCCTTGCTAACGACGAAACCAAGCAGTTTTCCGCCGATGCACCAAAAACACACTTTCTGTCAAGGGTTTAGCCTTAACTTGTACTTTCCGAGTCTTTCGAATGCACTTTTGCAACACTTCCACGTGCCTTTCCTCTTCTTTGGATTTGGCGACTATGTCATCCACATATACCTCAATTTCTTTGTGCATCATGTCGTGGAACAAAGCAACCATGGCACGCTGATAGGTGGCCCCAAAGATTCTTCAAACCAAACGGCATAACGTGTAACAAAAAGTTCCCATGCCGTGATGAACGTGGTCTTCTCTTTATCATTCGTGTCCATGGGAATCTGATTGTATCCAGAATATCCGTCCATGAAAGAGAATCTATGACCCCTTGCAGCATTGTCGACAAGGACATCAATGTGAGGCAGTGGGAAATCATCTTTAGGGCTAGCTTTGTTCAAATCCCTATAATCTACGCACATCCTGACTTTTCCATCCTTCTTCAGAACAGGGACGATGTTTGCTACCCATTCTGGGTGTCTAGATACTTCCAAAAATCCTGCTTCCAACTGCTTGGTGACTTCCTCTTTGATCTTTAAGGACATTTCTCGGGTGTATTCTTCTCAACTTTTGCTTTTTGCTTCAAAGATTGGGGTATAGCGGGATTATGTGGGAAGCTATACTCGGATCCAACCCCGATATCTCGATAAGACCATGCAAAGACATCCATGTAGTCTCTAAATAACTTGATCATGCATTCCCGCTCTGGATTATCCACCAATCTTAACTCTTTCTTGTCTTCATCAGTTCCCATATTGATTACCTCCACTTCTTCTTCATTCAGGCTGAATTCTCTCTCAGACCTTTCTACCAACTTGGCAAACTCCTCAGTAGCGTCTCTTTCTTCATCTGAGTCATAGTTGTCTATATCCATCATTGAATGAGAATCCATCTTTAAGCCTTCAGGAATATCTTCATGGGACAATGACTCTACAAGACTCAAATCCCTGGAAGATTTATTTATGCCAGATTGGAAACTATCGACAGAAGGAAAATATGGTAACTGATAGGGCTAAGAAAAAGATAAGTTGATGATAAAGAGAAGCAAAACAGTGAATCAACTGAGAAACACAAAGTTCATTGCATTGAAAAAAAGATCACATGAGCAGTGAAACACATAAAAACACATCAGTTCATTACATTAAAGCTTCAATAAAAGTTAACATAACTTCAACATCACAAAAGTCTCAGATAACATCATGACTAAACAATTACTTTATGACAATCACATCAATTAACGCCTCAGATCGCCAATTGTCCAAAGGTTTCAAGTTGTCGGAGGGCTGAATAGCATGGTATTCTCTTGAGTCTTCCTCCACATTGTTAATGATTAGCCAGACCCAAGGACTGGAGGTTCCATTGATGACTTCAGCAGGAACAGGGAATGTTTCCTTCAAATGAGGAATAGTCCTTTTCACTTTATTCTTCTCATCAAGAGTCATGTTTTGCTTCATCATATCTTCTAAAGATGCATCATATCCCAGGCCATGTCTACTCTTGTTTTCTGGTAGGGTGATTGTAGACTTGGTTCCTTGCAGCTGAATTCCTAAACCTTTCCCGGCTTGATAACCATTCTTTGTCATGATGCGAGTCACAATTTGATGAACATCTTTGGAGGGTGACTCATCTTTCTCTGCCTTTGATTCCACTAACTGGAAGCTGTGTAAGAAATTATCCACTTCCAAGTTTGTGTTTTCAACATAAGGCACTTGAAGTAGGTTTCATCAACAGATTTCTTCTTCTCCTCGTATGGTAACCGACACCCATTATTGATGTACTTCAAGCATTGATGCAAAGTTGAGGGAACGACACCTAAAAGCATGGATCCATGGTCTTCCCAAGAGCATAGTATATATAGGCTCGATCTCCATTACCTGAAACAAGACTTTGAAAGCAGCTCGGGCCTATCTCAAGTGGAAGGGTTACTTCTCCCATAATCCCCCTTTTTCTTCCATCGAAGGCTCGTACAGTCATTTCTTGGGGTTTCAGGTCTTCTACGCTCATAGCCAGTTGAGACAAGGTTGTCCTTGGGAGGACGTTCAAGGCGGAACCCCCATCAACCAATACTTTTGCAACTACATATCCCCGACATTTCAAAGTGATGTGCAAAGCCCGTGCGTTATTTCCTGTTGAGCGTACCACTTCTTCTTCAGAGAAAGGGATCACATTGATGTGCCTTATCGGATCCACCATACTCACCAAGGCTTCCGGGGTAACATCCGGCTTCACGTAGGCTTCATTTAACACCCTCTGCAGTGCCTTGCGGTGAGGTTCAGAACTCATGATGAGTGACAATAGAGAGATTCGGGCTGGAGTTTTCCTTAGTTGTTCTACAATGTCATACTCGCTTTGCTTCATGATCTTTAGGAACTCTTCTTCCTCATCCTCTTTTGTTTCTACGAGGCTTGCTTTTCCTTTTCCAGTCTTATCTTCTTGCCCATAGCACCTACCGCTTCTTGTAATCCCTCCCACGCCTACGACATTTGTCACTGCTTGGGCGGGCTCTGTTATCTGTGTAATAGGGGCTGAAGAAGTTTGCCCTATATCACCTTACGTCTTTACCTTGACATCATACTCCCAGGGCACATCACGAGAATCACTGTAGGGAAAAGGCGTGGGCTTCTTTATTGCTATGACAACTTTCCCAGAATTTGGGACTTTACCAGTACGCGGCAGTTTGAGGACAAGACGCTCCACAGTATCTATTTCCCTTGTGAGCTTTTTTGCTCGAGTAACATCCACTACCCCCAAAGTCATGAACCTCTGCACCTGAGCTTTAAATTCTTGACAGCTTTCAATATCGTGCCCCTTCTTCATATGATATTCACAGTAAGCTTCAGTATCATACTCAAACCCTACCTCCTCAAAGGTTACTGAAGAACAGTAGCCGGCTTGAACCAGACCTTGGAATATTAGCTTCATAAGAGTTCTGACATTTGCGACCCTTTGAACTCCTTCCTCGTCTCTTTCTAACGCATTTACAGTCTCTTTCCCATGATTCGGAATTGGGTTACTAGTAATGCTAGGCCCTTTCTCCTCTTCAAAGTCTAACTTTTCACAGGCAATCAGTTTCCTAACTATTGTTTTAAATACCTCGCAATCCTCAATTGAGTGGCCTGGGTTATCCATATGGAACTTGCAAGTTGCATTAGGGTTGTACCAAGCTGGGAACGGAGGGACCATAGGGCGAGCAGGTGCGCATGCGATCAGGTGTGCATCAAACAATTGTTGAAACAAATCGGCATTGGAGATTGGCAGCTTGGGAAAAGGGCGTAGATTCACCGGGGGTCGAGTATACCCTTGGTTTCCAGGGTTTCGAGGTACAGGAGGACGATTGGTATAGGCAGGATGGGTTGGAACGTATGGACGCGGTGGTGGGATATTGTTGACTTGGTATGAAGTTTGGTAAGCTGGAAAAGTGGGTGGAGGGGCTTGATAAGAAGGATATGGTCGAGGATTACGGGGGAAGTATGAGTTTTGGGGTTGCACATAACTGACTTCTGGTTCCTTTTTCTTTACTGGCGCCACCTTTTTAGGAAAATTGCTCTCTGTACTTCCAGTAGGTAATTTTCTGGCTTTTGCAAGATTTTCGATCCTTTCTCCAGCCACAATCAGGTCCGAAAAATCCTTGTAGGTAGCCCCTGCCATCAGCCCAATAAACGGTGCTCCTAGGGTTCCCATAAAGTATGAGCTCATTTCTGACGGAGTCAATGGTGGTTGAATCTGAGCTGCCAACATTCTCCACCTTTGGGCGTATTACTTAAAAGTTTCTCCCTGTTTCTTCTGCATTGCCCCAAGTTGTTCTCGGGTAGGTGCGGTATCGATGTTAAATCGATATTGCCCCAAGAATTGGCTTGTCAGGTCGTCCCAGCAAGAAATCCTCGAGTGGTCAAGTTGCATGAACCATTCCAAAGCTGGCCCGGTCAGGCTTTCATGGAAGAAATTGATTAGGAATCTCTGATCCCGTGACCAAATAGCCATCTTAGTAATGTAGGTCTTTAGATGGAACTTAGGATTGGTGCTTCTGTCGTACTTTGAGAAATCCGGAATCTTGAAGTCCTTAGGGATATTGACTTCAACCTCCGGGCACAGTTCATCAATTCCCACTGAGCCATATAGATTAGGGCCTTGAATAGCTTTGATTTGCTCTTGCATCTTTTCAATCAGTTCATCTCTTAACTTATCTTTCTCTGAGTTGCCGTTAAGGAATATCTTTACTGGCCGCTCATGATTAACCTCCGCATTATTATTTCCCCCCTCATGATTTCCATTCATAGAATCGTTCTCTTCATTCACATTGTTGTTTGCGTTTCCATTAACTCCAGGGCCAACAGAAGCTCCTTTTGTTGTTTTAAGGGTCTCAATTAACTGTCTCAGTAAATCCTCGACCCTTGATTATCCTTCTGCCATCGTATTGATTCTTTCCCTCATTTCATCCATCTCTTGATTCAAATTTCTTTCAGAGCTTGACATTTCTCTTAGCCTAGTTTGCAACCTTGTTTCGTAGGTCCGGGTTTGTGCGATCTGCGTTTTCCGAGGACGAGCAATGGTTCAAAACTTTTACCTGAAAATTGTGAAAGTCAAATTATTATTTTTCAAGAAATTATGTTCATTATTCGTTAGAGGACCGTTAGTGGTTTTATGCTAAGTGAGTATCTTCGATCTTTGTTTGTTGTGACTATTACCCAGAACGTCTCGTTCAAAAGTATTGAGCCTCAAGTGAAATATGGGATCAGAAAACAAATGTCGAGACAAGTATACTTCATTCATTCAACTGAAAAGATATGACAATTAAGTACATTGCTTCAAGCTGACTACATCATGACCTAGCCGAATAAAATTAATCCCTATTTGAATACACCTTGGCCATTTGTTTCATCTGCCCTATTAGGTATTTACAGTACTCAATGAAGTCACTGATTTCTACTGGTGTCTCAAAAGGATTAATCATCTTATCGGCCTTCCTCAAATGATATGGGGTATCTGCAATTGCCGAATTAGCCAAACATGCTAATTTTGCAAAACGACTCCTCCAAACATATGCTTCTTCCTTCCATCCAATGATGTCGCCTTTTTGTTGTTCCACCTGATTCATTAGTTCCTTCATTTTTTCATGCTCTTGTTGTAATGCCACCTCATATTCTGTAATTGTCTCTTTCATGTGGAGTTTCTTGTTTTTGATCACATCTTCATATTGCTCGGATGCCACTTTCATCTGCTGCCTCATTTCTTCTACCAGTCGCATCGCATTGCCCTGAGTTAATTTGGCATTCTTGAGCTGCTCCTTAAGTTGTTGGTTTTCAGCTATAACTTTGTCTCTTTCTTGCCTTCGGAGCCCCAATTCCTTGTTTGTAGCCCCCAGACAATGCTTGGTCTTCAGCAGGTAATCATGTTCCATCTTCATCTTTTTGTTAGCCCCTTCGAGAATGCGGTCCTTTTCAACATTTTCTCGCTTCAAGACTGCACATTCATAGCGGGTCTCTCTCAACTCAACTTCCATTTTCTTCCATTCCTTTTCCATCCTTGTGATCTTAACTTTCATTTCTTTTGTCTCTTCATTTTCAATCAAGGCTGAGGCTGAAGGTCCATCAACCAAAGGAATTGTCGGGGCCTTGAACGGCAACTTGATTTCCTGAACTCTGTCTTTAACCCATTGGCGGTAACTTTCCTTGGCTGCACAACTTCTAACTCCCAGTTCTTTTCCCCTTCGGATGATCCTGTCCCAAGCACTTCGGATCTTTTGAAGTGACTCAATGTTTTCCATGTCATCATAGTAAAGAACAAAATGGGTTACTTAGACTTCCGCAGGTGGTCCCATCATAGGGTAACCAAGTTGTCGTTGTGCCAAGACTAGATTGTAGTTGATACACCCTCGTGTACCCATGATGGGTATGTTTGGAAATCCTCCACACTGGTAGATGATAGCCTCTATATCTTTCCATCGAGGATACCATCTGATCTGCTTTTCATCCAATTCTGCCAAATAATCCGCCCATTCACGGCTGCTCTTATTCTTTAGCTGGTACATCTTGAAATCAGCGATAGGACACTTTGTTCTGTATGATCTGTTGAAAATATGAGTTGTGAGCCAAACATATAACATCGGCAAGCAACAGAGGATTCTCTTGCCATTCTTTTCGTGGCAAAAGTTCAAGGTGCAATAAACATCCGCGAGAATGGCTGGAGCCGGGTTATTAGTGTTAAACTTGCAAGCTAGGAACACATCAATCGCTGCATAATCCACATAGTCATCAATATTAGGGAACAGGACTAAGCCATAAGTAGTGAGGGCTAACACATCTATGAAAGCATCTCAATCTTCATTTTTGGCTAAATGACGCATGTGTCCTTCGAGGTATTCTCTTGAAAACCCTTTGGTTCCATTCCTATGTTGTTGCGCACCTTGTAGTTCTCTGGTGTGCACTTTCAGAACGTTTGCTATTGTCTGGATAGATGCATAGTGTCCTATATAAAAGTACGACTTTTTACCCTCCAACGGCAAACCCAGAATTTGCTCAAATTCTTCCAAAGTGGGGGCTAGCTGGAAATCCTGAAAGGTGAGACATCGGAGAGGCGGGTCATAATATTGGGCCGCTGCAGTGATCGCTTCCACTTGCACATTCACTTCTAACAAATCCAGAATCTTCCCATACTTCGCTGCGAGTGTCAAACGTTGGGTCTTCTTCAGCATTCGACCCATGACCACCAAGCTCTCAGTGTTAACTTTCTTGGCTTTGAGTCGCAGAGTTTTCTTCAAAGTCATATCCTTGTGTTCTGATCCCATATTCCTTTCCATCAAAGATACTCACTTCAAATCCTGATTGAGTCTAACGGTTCTCTAACAAATTTTCCTGAAGAATGACAAAGAGATTAGAGTGAAGCATGATGTAAGGATGCAAAGTATTATTATTTTTTTATTTTCTTTAGAATGAAGCAATGATACATAGTTGGTCCACTAATAGTGACTTGCACCCCCCTTTTTAAAAAAAAACTTTTCTCTCCTTTTATTCCCAAGTAAAACCTGTCCTTGAATGGGGTGCGATTAGGTTTATCACATTAATGGACCATACTACTTATTATGTATATGTACAAAAGCAAATCTGACATGGATAAATTTGAAAGCAAGAAGAAAGTACGCTCCCTGTGTGCCCTAAGGGATTGCCTTAAATTTGAGGAGTTCTACCTTAAGGTTCTGTGGGTCTTTCTGATTCGTGAGAACTCTCGTTGGGCGGCTCTTCTATTCTAAAGGCCTCTAGAGCTAAATCCCATTTCATAATGTTGACCGCAAACAGTGGGTAAACCACCAAGTGCGGGACATTTATGAAAAAGCCACACTCTAGATGAGGTTTTCGCAATAACCAAACAGGATGTACATCCAAAATGGCTACCACTACGCAACCTCTACTTAACTTAGGTTTTGCTCAGACCCGGGTATAGGGCCCCACTCGAATGTGTGTGATAAACGTGTAAGTGCGGTGTGTGTAGGGAGCATACAAACCTTTATACTCCTAAAATCTACCCATATTCTGCGAAACAAACACAAAACAAATTCCAAAGGAGCCTCTATCCTAAGGTTTGCATAAAAACAATTAAAATAATTAATAAACAAATTAAACAAACAAAGAAAAATAAAATAAAAAAAAAGGGTAAGACAAATATGTAAATGTCACAAAAAAAATTGCACTACCAACTTGTAAAGGCTTGACTCTCAAAGATCCCCAGTGGAGTCGCTAACCTGTCCGCGACCGGGATCGCGGCGGAATAACGACTTAAATTACAAAAAAAAAAGATTAAGGGTAAGGGAGTCGCCACCAATTTTATTTTTATTAAGAAAAATTGGAAAACCAAAAAAGAAGATGGTTTACGTTCAAAAACTCAGGTCCGGGAGCCTAATTATGCACAGGGAAGGGTGCGGACTTAACCCCACAAAGACTTCGATACATCCATCCTAAGACAATTACCTTAAATCGGTTGTGCAAATTTTTATAACTTTTAAAAATATTTATTTTACCCATTTTATTAAAAAATAAAAAAATAAAAACTAAATAAACAAATAAATTAAAAATTACGAAAATTTAGTTTTGGCTTGACAGATAAAAATCCTCGCTCCTACGTATCCTCGGGTGCAATGAGGAATTCAAAGTATGTTCTTTTAGAAAACGATTGTGGGTTATTTATTTATTTATTTTGAAAATATTTTGTTTTGAAAATTCATTTGATTTTTTTTTATTAGAAAAGAAAGAATCGTCAAACTGTCACAACTCAGACGATTCTAAAAAAAGTTACAGGATTAACAAGCTGTCATAACTCAAATAATCCAATTTTATTTACTTTTAACAAGACTCAAACCTTTAATTCTTTTTTTCGGAAAACGAACCATCAAGCTGTCACAACTCAGATGATTCTAAAAGTCACAAGATTAACAAGTTGTCACAACTCAGCTAATCCTGTTTTAGAAAAAGAAGACTTTATTTTTTATTTTTATTTTTTAAAAAAAGGTACAAGGTCACTATTTAAAATAAATATCAATAAAACATGTCAATTGCAAAAAAAAAAATGATGGAAAACAAAAAAAAAATTATTATTAAAAAAAAAAAGTATCAAAGTTTTTTATTGTGTCAACAATTAAAGACTCAAAATTTAAAGAGAGGAGACAAAAAGAGTTACTTACCCAAAATAAACTAACACCTAAATACAAATAATAACAGCCCACTAAGAAAGGAAAACAAAAAACGGGCCCAAATCTTTAAATTAAAAAAAAAACCAAATGACTCAAAACCAACAAAGCCCAATAAAAAACTTACTAAATCCTAATCAGAAAACATACTACAAACCAAAAAAAACTTTCAGGCCAACAGAAAAAAACAAATAAACCCAAATAAAACCCCAAAGAAAGAAAACCACCCCTAAAAAAAAAAAAAACTATCAGAATGTTATAGCCTAAATAAATAAATAAATAAACTAAATAAGATAAAAACAAGAGACATTGAGTCTCTACGAACCGCAAACACGAACGAAACCGAGAGGAGAGGGGGCTCGGAGAGCAGACGGGCGTGGTGATGGCGTGGTGGTCTCGCGGAGGGTCACGGTGGTCTGAATGGAGGTTGGTTTCCACGGTGATGGGCGGATCTGGTCTCGAAGGGGCGTTTGGGTGGCTGGGCTTGGTGGTTACGGTGCCATGGAAGGGTGTTTTTCTGGCGGTTGGCGCGATGGTGTGGCTGTTTGTGGTGGTTGCGGTGGATCCTGGTTCACGGCCGGTCGGGGTTGTTGCCGTAAAAGGGGAGGTTGTTCGGTTTGGGTGGAGGAGGCGACGAGCACGGTGGCTCATGGTGGTTTTTGATTTTTCCGGTGAAGGGGAAGGGGTTCCATGGAAGGTCACGGTGGCTTGGGGGGGACGGGCTCGTGGTCTCGTTTGAAGCGGACACGGTGGTTATGGTGGTTTGGTGGGCCGGCTCGTGATGGACGGTGGTGGCCGATTGTGGTAGAGGAAGAAGCAACTCACGGTGGGCGGTGGGAGGGTCACGGCTGTGGGCGAAAACAAGGGGAAGGCGGAGGGGTTAGGTGGCTTGCAGTGGTCACGGTGGGGAAGGGGCCCAGGTTGAAGATGGGTTTTCTGGGGGTTTAGAGAGAGGCAGAGTGGCCACGGTGGAGGGAGGAAGAAGGCTGAGAACGAAGGGGGCTGGGGCTTCATGGTTCTGAGTAGTGGTGGCACGGTGTGGAGGCTGCGTGGTGGGAGGATGGTGTTGGTTGGCAATGCTCTGGTGGTGAAATTTTGAGTCACGTAACAGGCATGAGGAGATGGAAGATGTATGGGGAGCCTGAGATTTCATGTTTCTGATTTCAATTTCATGTTTCTGATTTCACATCAATGAAAGAAAATTTCTTACCTTCCAGAAAAATTTGCTTTCAGGATAATCCTTCTCTTTAGTTCACTTTCTCTCTATTTTCTCTTCAGAATTTTTCCAAAAAACCAACGATCAGCTCCCTCTGGTTTCTCTTAAAAAAATTTTCAACCTTCTCTGTATCTTTTTTCGAAGCCAACCCTCTTCAAACTCTCACATCTCCTCTTATATAACCACACTCTCTGGGTGCAAACAAAACAAATGAGGAACACACAGCAATGCCCCTGCTGTAGTGTTGTGCGTATGGAAAATGTCAGGGAGTAGTGGGTGCCTTGCTCTCTGTGTGTGTAGTGCAGGTGCCTGGACATGAAGGTAGTGGGGAGCAAAGCAGATTGTCCCCTCTGTGTGTGCTGCAGCAGTGTACGCCAAGCATAATGCATGGCCAGAAAAGGAAAAGAGAAAACCAAACAAAAAGGCAAAATGGTTTCATTTATCAGAATGAAAAAAAACAACGAAAATGGAGAAGGCAACTGCAACGGCAGCAGCCTCATCTTCTTTTGTTATTATTATCATTATTTATTATTATTATTAATTTTTTATTGGAATACTAATTGGGGTCAAAATTAAAATTGGGCCCAAAATTAAAATTGGCCCAAAACAAAAATAAAATAAAAATAAAAAAACTGGTTTAGACAAGAAAAGGAATTGGTTAAGCAAATTCTTTTGACCCAAGCAAAAAGGACTAAACAAACAAGAATACTTATTGACATAATCAAACTTTCTTTTTTTTTTTCTTTTTATCTTAAAATGTTTTAATAATCCGGACAAAATTGGGTGTTCACAAGATGTGTCTCCAAAATAAAGGATCAAGATTACTCCTTCTTACTTTTAATCCAAGGTCGTAATAATTACCTTTGTCTTTTTAAGATAAATCTTCACCATTGATTAAATCTTCATCTAATAATCATAAATGGTCATTTCTTTCTGACAAGACCAAATCTCCACCCTAGATCACTTCTAAATCCAATGGTTATAAATGGTCATACCATTATATAAAACTAAATCTCTACCCTTGATTTAGTCTTCATCTAACTGATTATAAATGATCTTATTCACTTTTAAGATCAAATCTCACCGTTGATTAAATCAAGATCAATCTCCATCATTTATTAAATCAATGGTGGATATCCAAACCACCGGTTGACTTAAGAATATAATTTCTATTTTTATATCTTTAAAACCTCACGAAAAGAATATATTTATCTTGTATTTTTATCGTCCGATAAATAAATACAAGATCAAAACACAAGATCTGAAATTTTCTAAAACTATCTCCGAATTCAAGTTTAGTAAGATCCCCTGTCTCCGTCTAAACAGTACAAATTTTTCTATGCGTAGAAAATTTTTTACTTTGCGAGACCTACCTGGACCCACGTAAGGTCACCTAGGCCCACATACACCCCCTGGACCCACAAACAGTAAAAAAATTTCATAATCATCCACAAAAATCACAAATACTAGAAAACGCACAAATATCAAATTAGATTACGTAAAATAATTACTTAACGGTAAAAATTAAATTACGTAAAGTTTTCTCCTGCCTAAAAATTTTTATTTTTCAAACACGGATGAAATCACTCAAAACAATCAAATACGCTGACAGAATAAACAAAATAATTTTACAGTGCACAGAAATTACTAAACAGTAAAATTCTATTAACTATCAAAATTACTGTTTAAGAGATACAGAAATTTGAGATGTTACAGTTTCAATTATAAAAAAAATATATAACTACATTTTACTAAATTACTTTTTATTAAAATACTTATATATTGTCAATTCCATTTGTTAGAAATACCAAGAAATCACCAACATCTTTCAACTCAACGTTTCTGTTATTTAAATGGCTGAACCTTTAGCTCCCTCAACAATATTAGCGCAATAGTCATTCACTCATTGCTTTAATAAACGTTTCACAATATTTTAGCAAGTGTAAAAGCTGTAAGCCATAATCACAATCAATACTCTCCAATATCGTCACAAAAAATTTCTCACACCGACGCAATCAAAGGAATACGACATTTTATTACTGGCAATGGACCAATAGCAATCTAGGGGATAAACCAGCACATAAAGTTAGCACTACAAACGACAATAGCCAGGGGATCATCATCAAAATTCAGAAGATGGGCAAAACTTAGGGGGGGCATATATAGAAAATGGCTACACATATATATTATCTTGTGGGGACAACTTGTGAGAGAAAGCTTGAACCAAAGGCTGAAATATATCAATCAAGTCCTGGAATCCAGGGCCATGATGGTGCTAAGATTCATGGGGTGCATGTACTGCGTGGAACCTGTCAGGATCTGTTGGACTATGATTCGGCTAGCTTTCTCGGATGGGTGGAATGGATCCCAAAACGCGTATAGGTCTCGATTTGGGCACAAGTTTGAAAGGGGTGTGCAGAGTCCAACCCCATTGTAGGGGCCTTGCCCACAGCAAGCTATCTTTGATGTAACGAATCCTGTTGGCCCAAATACATAATAAAACTTTAGTTGTTGTTAACATTTAAAAGCGAAATTGGTCTTTGTTCTGACAAAAAAAAAGTGAAATTGGGCCAAAAACATAACATATTAAATCTTTGGGGCCCTGGCTGCTGCATAATTTAGCCATTAGTCATTTGTATTATTAAATAGTGCACATACCATAAGCTTGAGGGTTGGTAACGAAATCCATGTGCATTTGATATGCATTAGCAGCAATGAAGACATCAGCGCCAATCTCTTGGTTGAGTCCTTTGATCATTTCAACAAGTTGTGGATTGTATAAGGACGCAGCTCTCTGGAGTTCAACGTCGCAATCACCATTTGTGCTTCTCATGGCTAACTCTGCCGGCACACACCCCATTGGTCCCGTACCCGTTACTAGAACCCTACGAGCTCCCAAATCATAAAGCCTCTGCATCCGTTAATTAGGTACAAATTACAATCCATAAGAACCGAATAATTTAATTTATATACTAGCATTTAACTGAGCTGAGGATTTAATGAATGTGTCTCTTAGAAACTGCATTCAATTACATGTTAAAGTGACAAAAAACAATTTTGGTATGCCTCACCAACCAAACATATGTATGTCTCGTGCATGGACACACTCCTTCGCTAACTTGCACATGCAGAAAAGGTACAGCCTTTGAGACATGACCATGACCATTAATTTGATAGGTCCATTACCCTTTAGACATCTCTATGTTATTTAATTTCGCTAACAACTGCAATCTCAAATTCTTGGCAATTGAACTATATACAAGATAATTATGAAAGGGCATGCTAGCCTCAAAGATAGTATTATTCGTTGGGAAATTAATTAATACCCTCAGAATTGGGCGGTACTCAGATATGAGATAGCGCACGTAGTCTGGGAGAGAAAACTGGCGAGATCTTGCTGAATAGGGGACCAAGTAGTAATTGTTCACAAAGTCGTTGCCCCCAAGAGTGATGAGGAC
This sequence comes from Ormosia emarginata, assembly GCA_029884605.1. NCBI lineage: Eukaryota > Viridiplantae > Streptophyta > Magnoliopsida > Fabales > Fabaceae > Ormosia > Ormosia emarginata. The sequence goes on along the minus strand of JAQQTP010000070.1, from coordinate 2,923,762 downwards.
GAGTGCATTGTTTACATGTCCCCGAGCTCCCTCCTCACCAATATGTGCACTCAACCTTTGCTGGTAATGTTGGAATAGCTTCAGTTGCTTGTAGATGTGGATGATGTGCAGCTGCAAAATAAAACAATTGTATAAGTTACTTTAGCTTCTGAACATGTCACAATTTGATTTTATATATTGTCATTATGAATGAAAAAACCAATTTGCACTTAGTCTATTCTCCAACATAATAAATTAAAGTAACAACTAAATGTAATACCGGAAAAAAAAAAAGTTAACAACTAAATGAACTTACAAACTGAAATCCCGTATCATTGAGAATTCCAATCCCCGCAGATGCAAAATTGGCACCAACTAGGAGTTTCTCTCCGACTAGTAGAGGGCTCAAATACGGCAGTGTAGGCTCTAAGCCAAGCTGCTCACCTGCAATAATTAACCAGAGTTGCACAACATCATACACATGAACTAAGCCTAGCTTTAAGCCATGCATGCAAAATGGTAGAAGTTAGAACTATTATTAATTAATTAAACATGTTTATTAGTTAGCAAATATACGACAAACTGATCATACTGATTAAATCAGGGATGTTTAGGCCATTAGAGAAGCGTCCAGTGGGTCTGTGTGTTGGGAAGTCAATGCCATAAGGGGGAGCATCTGCGCGTGCAGAGGTTGCCAAGAAATCATTGTTGCCACTGTCCACCAGTGAATCACCAAAAACGAAGAAAGCCCGCGTTGGTAGATCAGAAGCAAAACCCACACTCATAAACAAGCTTGTTGTTATTATTATTATACAGCAGCCAAACACCAAAGAGCTAGCCATGGCTATGTATGAATATTATTGCTGCAAAAATTTAGTGCTGATTTGTATTTTATATGATATGATATGATGTGACTCTCAGCGTGATAAGTAACTGGTGGCTTTGGAAGGGCTATATATAAGGTCTGAGAGGTTGATCTCTGTAGACCGCATTCATAAATGACTTCTTCTACCACCTCTCCGGATTAAAAGCAACTGCCGAATCTAGAAGATGCAAGTACCTCAAATAATTGCTCTATAGTGGATTGTTTAAGCAGATTTGTGACTTTTTCCTCGATTCCAAAACATATCATTCTTCGTATCAAGTGAACAGAACGTTGGGGTCAGCCAACCCCCAGTATTAGTCATTACTAGCCGCCTATATATAGCGCAGTAAAAATTGACTGAGTGATTCCTCATCAAAACCACAAGCAAACAATTGAAACTCAATGTTTTTACCCCCACACATCTTGGTATATTGCTTGACTTGACTATGCCATTTATGTTATATCCTCTCCTCGTGTTTAGGTGATACAGTATATTGTGGTTGCATGCAATTTATCATAGTTAGGCTAACCACTTGGGGTTATAGAGACTTTGATATCATGTCAAGAATTAATTCTACTAAAAACTTAACCTATTAAGTGAATGTTCGTGAATGGTTTTTATATCTAACAGTATCTACATAATTGTAGTTAATATAGGGGTAGATCCAAAGCAGCTGATGTCAAAATGTACTGATATATTTCAGGCAGATCGAATGCCACTATGCCAGAGTTATGCTCTGCCAGCTTTGGTGTCAAGCTAGCTCTGGAACTTGTTTGTTGCGATATATCATTTGAAACTGACACCACTACTACTGTATCGGCATGTGCTCAAGTTGCTTGACTTGAATCTCGTGATGCTTCTAATTAATTAATTAATCGAGAAATTCTGATGTGCTCTTATTCATGCTCTATACCATTCAATGTGTATCTAAGAATTTCTCTTAATTAATTTCACAAGGACATTTCATCAGGCTAATATTTATGATCAGTTTCAATGTCGAGTTTTCAAGGGGTAATAAAATGAATATAATTGGTCTTTTAATCAGGATTCAAATAACATTTCTTGATTTAGTAGTTTGATCACAAACACTACAATAGCTTAGATGACGTACTGTCTGCTACTTTCCATGCATATATTAAAAATCGGCAAAGATGTGTCCTAAAGTCTCTGAGATCCATATCTAGTGCAACTGCCAGTTTTGTATTTCTGAAAATTGTGTCATTAAGCGGTGTTACGTTAAATCTCTGACATGCTTAATGGAACCACAAGTTCTTTAAAAAACATCAAACTTATTCAGGGATATAGAAGAAAAGGAATAATGTGAACACAAAAAGAACATGTAATTATCTGAGAAAAACGGAAAAGCCTCTCGAGTCTCGACAGTATTATTTCCTGATGTTCTAGTTCATTTATGACTAATCAATAATCATTGAGGTTTCTATTAAACTCTATTGTCACTCTCATATCTTAGTTCATTTGGACCAAAATATCTGTCAATGCTCTCTTTTGAACTAAAAACTATCTAACGAAGTACCTAGGTGTTTTTCCTCTATAATAAGGATTTGGTCGAGGTGTGGGGACTAGGAGGGAATAGATGTATATGTGATCAATATAAATAGGGTGGGGTTTGGTCACAGCTACCTTCTCCAGTATCACTGGCTCATATCCTTCTTCCCTGACCCTTGACGTCCGGGCTTTTGTTTTTCTTTCGGTTAAAACAAAGCTTCACTTGCAAAGCAAAACTTTGCAAAAAAAAAAAAAAAAATGCATGTGAAACCGCCCTCAACCAAAAGGTTGATGTAATCTTAGCAAAACCAATCTTTAATAGTTTTTTTATTTTTATTTTTTTCCCCCTATTATGGCTCATATCTAACAGTTGATGATCAAATGGATACCGGACCCTGTTCATAGAAAAACATACAAATACAGTGGTTTTTCCAATTAAATAGGACCCTCCATTGTAAGTACAAAAATTTACATTTCACGGAACTTAGAAAAGAGGCCTGAACACAGTCTGACCTTTTAAGTTCTTTTATTCTTAACTTCTATCAGCATTTTATTCTTTACTTCTATACACGCGTTAATAAAAACACATGTCATCATTTTTTTCCAATCAAAAAAGAAAGTGATGATATTTTTTTTAATAGCGCGTGTATATAGTAATTAACATCTATATAGGATTCATAACAGGATAATTTTGCAGTCATATGGTTATAATGTTGATTTTTCCTAAAGCCTATATCTGAATCATTAAAAGACTAAAACTATAGAGGTTGGCTGCACGGAAGGGATCCCAAAATACAAATAGATCTCTGTTTTGGCACTAGTTAGATGTTGGCGTGCAGAGATCAATTTCCACTGTGAGCTCCTTGACCACAACATGCTACTTTTGATGTAACAAATCCTGCATATAAAGCAAATGGGTAGTAAATGGTTCCAAATCAGAACATTGCGAATCTGCGGTCATGCTTCACGCTGCATCTCTCAATTCTTATTATTCAACAACATAAAGGTTATATTTGGAATAAATAAAAATGAGAAATGATTTGATTTGATTTGAATTAATTTGATTTGATTTAAAAATTAAATTTTATATCTAGAAATTAAAAAAAAGATTTAAATTAATTTAAAAATCAAATTTTGTATTTAAATTTATTAAAATGAAATTAATTTTATTTTATTTTATTATTTTATATTTTAACCCTTATGAGAGGTAGTTAGAGATAGTTACTAAGAGTAAAATAATCTATTTATTTTAAATCATAACAAATTCTATCAATTTTGATAGAATTTTTAAAACAAAATGAATGAAATCCATATAATTTTAGAAATCAAATCATTTTCTATTTTTTAACATTTCAAACACACTCAAACTGATAATCGAAAATAGCCGCAAATAAAATATTATCAGTGTTAAGAATAAATTATTTAAAATTGTCAAAAAAGTAAAAATAGTAAAAGTAAAACTCCTAACCAATTTATGATAGATTTTTTTTATAAATCTCTCGGTATTCGAAAGTCGTATTAATTCTCGACCAATTCGGAGTCAAGTCAAAATTTTTATTTAAGCGTTTGATCGTATCTCAAGAAATTAATCTCTCATCTATCAAATAAAAGATACTCTGAAAAATTAATTTATGATGTATTTAATTTTAATATATGATAAATGCGTTTAAAATGAAACATGTAAGGTTAAAAAATACATATATATCTGACACCAGGTTTTGTTTTGAATAAAAGAAAATAATCGTTCATCTATGAATTTGTGAGCGCTTGAACTTGAACATGCCTGGATGTCTAACTTTTAATTTATTAAGTCAAATCAGGATTTGTAGCTCAGGGTGTTAAAGATTACACTAAAGGGGCGAAATCAGTAAATTATATATATATAAAAAACTAAAGTTTCTCTTTTTATGCAAAAAAAAAAAAAATTTAAAGAGATGTCTTGTATCAATTTTCCGTCCTGAAATTAGTCGTTTACAAGCACTTTTCTTTTTTAAAATGAACATCCTAAATAGTAGCTTGGTGAGTAGCATAAGTTTTCATAGTCAAAGGTTCAAACACAATCCTGTTATTTGAACATTGTACACAACACCTATTTTAACTTATTTTCGTCCCATCCCACTATATATCTTAAGGAGAAGTTTTTAAATGCCAAATAAGAAATTTATCTTTCATGTATACTATTTCATCTAAGGATACAAAATAAAAGACATGGATGATTGATATATATGAAATGTTACATATTTAATAATAGAGAATAAGAGACAACTTTATTTTTAAAAAAAGAAAAAGAGAGACAATTCTTATCCCTAAGAATGTATTGCATGGGAAGTACACACCTAATTTTTTAAATGGTTCGGACTTCCCCAAAGCCAATTCCCCATCATTTAACCTCGTCGCAGGAGATGGCTGCATGTGGAATGGTGGATTGTGGTGAAGAGAAGATAATAGGCTGCTTTACATGTTCAGGGACCACCCCTCTATGTGGAATGGCGGATTTTGGTGAAGGGAAGATAATAGGTTGGTCGACCATATTATATTATAAATATTGTTGAGATACCATTTTATAATTTAATTAGTCCATGTGCATGTTTCTTGCATAAAACTCCAGCATAATACACTTGTCATATTCATATTACACTTTTCAAGAAAGAAAACTACATGAAACAGAAAGACAAAATCTAGCTAGACTAGATAGATAGATATAGAAGTATGGTACTTAATTATCACATGCACATATATATAATACAGCAAGGACATATGGATGCTGCCACTCTTCAAAATTCAAATTAAACGTTAATTACTAGTTCAAGTGACAGCCACTCACTAATCGATATCCCAATCCTTAAGCTCCTAACCCAACGTATCATTCAGTTCCATAAAATCATATTCATCCCTGATGAAGAAGTTACTAGTACTCCAGGTAAGACTACTTTGTGCTTCACGCTCCAGACTACTCTGCCACAACACCCCCTTATTGCTCACGTCCCCAACAAGCACCGTATTATTATTGGAAGTCTCGTCGGGGTTGGAGACTAGGCTTGGAGCAGCAGCTTCACTAGCAACAATCAAATTCATATCAACACCTTTACTACATGCGTACTTGATATCAATATGATCGTGTGTACCAATATTACTAGCTGCGGTTGCAGAGGAAGGGTGTGATGGTGGTGGTAAATTGAGCTTGGCTGATGCACCATAGAGCCTTCTTGCAGCGTCGTCGTAGGCAAGTGCGGCTTCAATGGAGGTGTTGAAAGTGCCAAGCCAAAGCCTAGTGCCCCGTTTGGGTTCTCGTATTTCGCCCACCCATTTTCCCCAAGTCCTCTGCCTCACTCCTTTGTATGTGCACAGCGCATTATCGGGTCCTCCTTTTCCTTTCATGCTCCCTCTTCTTGAGCGTGGCTTTTTTGCCACTGCCACTTCTGCTTCCTCTTTCATCATGCTTAATATTATTGCTCACTCTGTAGGGCGTGGCAGAGCACAGAGCATGTTGTGTAATTACTATAAATGCACCTTCACTATAATTAATAAGCACTTGGAAAGGTAGACATTGGGTAGTGATTAGTGACTTGCTGTGCTTATGACCTACACGTGGCAATGAAGAAGAGCACCTGTCTTTGCTGGTATAGACAATTTCAGTCTTAAAAATTTTAATTTTTATATTCTTACATTAAATTATATATATATATATATTTTATTTAATATTATTTATTATACATATTTTTTATTATTATTTTTCATTTAATTATATCTTTTAAAAAAAATAAATAATAATATACTTCTAAAAAAGAATATAAAATTAACATTTTTAAAAAATTTAGATTCACAAAGAAAGATATCAAATGCTGACGCTTATGCTGACGCTGATGTGCGCTCACCTTGAAGGCCTGTGGTCTCAAGTTCATATTTTGTTATAAGTAACGATATACTATACATTATTTTTAAATAATAAAATATAAAAACATATTTCTCAATACACATATTCTCTTTTTTTAATCAAAATAAATAATATGTAAAAAAAGTGTGTAACATTCATTTTCCATTAGAGATTGGCCACTTGTACACTCTCAGGGACTTTGTGATGATTAGTGTCATCAAGTGTATTCGGAGTGACAGCCACATGGTGCTGGTTTGAACTTCCAACTTTCAACCTCGAACTACCTGTCTTGGAATTAGAATTGCGTTGGCGGCTGGAATTCTTTTTATAAATATAATAATAAATAATAAATATAGTTGTAACATTTATACATTACATAATTTTTCTAATTATAGTTAAAGTTATTGTGTATATAAAATAAGTTCATGTATGAGATAGTTGTAAAAATTAAGTTATTTTAATAATTAATTATTATATAATTTTTTTTATTATAATCGATTGTAAGAAAAAAATTTATGTTTAGATATATTAATTAAAAAATAATTTTAAATTAATTTATTTTATTTAAATAATATAAAAAAATTATTTTTATGTATTAAAATTATTTAAATAAATATAAAATTATTAAAAAATATTTAATTGATAAAAAATTTATTTAATTGAAGATAAAATAATATTTATATCTTAAAATAAAAAATAATCACAATAATTTTTTATAAAAATATTCAACTATAAATTTTTGTTCTAACATTTTTTTTTTAAGATAAAAACTGTTGGTTTTTTTTGTAACTCTCACCCAAATACATTGATGCAAGTATGCAACAATTTTTTTTCAAAAATATACTGTCAATTTAACTAAAAAAACTGGATAAACATGCTCTAAATAGTAATAAATTGAGTTGCTTTTATTATATGTTGTTTTTCTTCGCTTTTATGAACGAGTTTTTATTTTATTGGTGACGTAATAATTTTTACTTGGATTATTATAACTATTTGAAATTTAAAAAAAATGCCAATTACACTGATTTTTTTCTATTTTTTTAGGGGCAAAGGCCCTAACAAAGAGCAACAGTCCACATCAGGGACATTCCAGTAAAATCCTCCAAGAGAATGCTACCACAACTCTCAGGAGGCCGATTTATGCAACCCCAATCCCATTGACTTGTTTTGAGTATTTCATTTCAAGTAAAACAAAAGTGAAATTTTCTTAAGTTAATTGTGTTTAATTCATTAAAATTAAATAGTTAGAGATAAATAAATGAGCTAAAAATATATTTGGTATTTTTTACTATGAAAGGAATGATCATTCCTTTTGAAGGAAATAGGTATCCATCAAGGATTAAATAAATTATCATTATACCATATTTATGATCCACGGTTCCACCCAGTGCCTCCCACTACCTACTCCATGATTCTATTGCACCTTTCTCACCTTTACTACAATCGTTATCATTGTTATTCTTCTATCACCATTACTAATACCTCTACGACTGTTATCTGTTAGGCGTTAGCCACAAGTTTTCCTTATGGCAACCGCCACCGCCACGGTCGTTTACTACTGCTTTTACTATCATATCACTTGTTATCATCTCACTACTATCGATAACAGCAATAACGATAATAATGTGTTTTTCTAATAACAAATATTACATAAAAATTAGAGGTTTTTTTAATTTTTAATATATTAAATACTTTATTTTTCAAGAAAAAAAAAATCCTTTTTTTAAATCCTTAACAATTGTCTTAAGATACACTTTAACAAAACCCTAATAATATTAGCAAGTTATTATCATTCCCACCATATATACGAGGGTGATTGGTTGAGATGTTTAGGAGCATGTATAGTTTCAAGTTGCAGTGATGAATAATTTATATTTATAATTGTTCTGTATCAAGTTTTGGGTTAATGGTTTAAGAGTAATTTGATTTGTTAAAGTTAGATTTTAATATTTATGAACATTTTTAAATAAATAAATATGTATATTTATGGTTAGTAAATCTCTCATTAAATTTTTTATAAATAGAAGAATCAATTATATGAGATAATGATCTTAATAAATTTTTATCTTAATTAATATTATTTATTATTCATTAATGTAGATTTAAACACAATTTTTATATAGCAAGACACTCTTATAAATACCACACAAAGTAACAAATGTATGTACCTAACTCTAACCACTTTACTCACATTGTGCATGAATTAACTTAAGCGTCAAAGTGTCTTTTACAGGTACTGACTTCTTGCACCACCGTCGTTGTTACCATGCTATGGAAAAAATTACCTTTATCAATCTCATTCAAGTAATCATCTAAAATTCATTCAAAATATTAACGTCGTATGTGAAAAAAGATAAAACTCTCTCATTCCATAAATATCATCGCTATGGCCTGGCCAACAAGCAACAAGAAATTGGAAACAACCCTGTTCTGAAATGGATTCAGAGGGTACTTGAAATAGGCACGTATATGGTGGTTTCCTCCTTATGCAGCTGCGGTCAAGAGCACGAAGTCCAGGGGGTGGGTACCTGCAATGGGACTCCAACGCTCAAGTAAGGCATGACACAAGTAAGTTTAAGCTAATGGAGTAGTAGAAAAAATCCAGATCCTCCCTTAGGTTAACTTAGCCTGGTATATATTGAGAGCGTGATTGGAATCCTCTTGTAATCCTCATAGGATAATGGTACATTAGGATCGTGCCTAGGCAGGGATTTCAGCCCATGATCGTTGAGGTCCGTCTCTGACTTTGTCGGGACTGTCCCACGATCGTTGAGGTCCGTCTCTGACTTTGTCGGGACTGTCCCACGATCGTGGAGGCTCGTCTCTGATCTGTTGGGGCTGTTTCCCTTAATGGCCAATCCTTGCTCGCAGGCAGTCGTGGTCCCCATTACTGAGAATGGGAAAATGACTGCTACGGTCTGACGATGGGGTTCAAGGTCGCAAGGCCGATGTGGGGATGACATCGACGGAGTCCGGTGGTTTGTGTGCCGGGTCGATCCTTCAGGATGGGATCCCGGACCACGGTCCAGAACAGTTGCCCCCAGCTTGGCACTTGGATAAGACCCAAGTGTCAAGGTATCGTTGTGCTCGAAGTGGGCGATATCATAGCTTTGAGGCCGGGCTTCGCGATATCTCCCGAGGTCCGTGATCGAACATGAGACAACTCGGCAGTTGAGATGTGGTTTGGAGGCCGAGGTGAGTCCTTACCTACATCACCATTCCTTGGTCTTGTGGCTTTCCTTCGGTTGCCCCCGGATATAGTTCTCGGGGTCTTTCAACTTGCGGCATCGTCTTTTGGTTGGTCTTGGATTTCCTGGATTCTTTGGAAACCGTCGCTTTGACCTTCTCAAGAATGAACGAGTCTTTAATGGGGAGCGTCAGCTTTGTACAATTTACAACCGTCCGCTGCTCTTGCGACCAATGGGAAATGAGGGGCATTGAATGCGAATTTATGATTTGACAGGTTCTTCAGTGCAAGGAACTAATCGAAATGTTCTATTCTCTCTATAAATAAAGGGTTTTTGCGTTCGATCATGGCATTCCTCTTTGCATCTTCATTCTGGAAGTGACTTATCTCAGAGAAATGGTCCTTTCCTTTCCTACACGTTTCTGGAGAGTTTTGCCTCTTTCGAGAGTTTTCTTCTTGTGCGTTCCCAAATCTCTGAAACTTGGTCATTTCTATGTGAGTGATTTCTTGAATAGATATCTCACTTTCTTAGCGTATTAGTGGCAGATGTCTCACTTTCCCAACGTACTGTGGTTGCTTGTTTGATACTTGCAGTCATTAGGGAGGTTTGAGATATCCGTCGTGTTGGGCGGAGGTAGTTGCAGAAGGCGAGTCCAAATTCGTTTTCCTTCTCAGTAGAGCCAAAGAGCAGTTGGATATGTTGGAGGGACTATTGGGGCTGCTCCTCGGCTTTGAGGCTGCTTGGGGTGATCAAGGTTTTCGGTGGAATGATCTTCTAATGAAAAAGCCGTGCCTCGTTTACCAAAAGAAAGTGTGCACCGATCTCTTCTTGCCTGGCGAAGAAGGAAGTGAAGAAAAGCGGCGGATACCGAGGTTCGGAAGCAGTGTTCCGCTCCGGACTTCGAAACCAATCCACTTTTTCAAGATGTTGCTTCGGGGGGGAGGAAGACCGGTACTAGCTTTCAGAGGAAATGTAGATGCGACATGGCCTGGGGTGCCAATGATGTTAATGCCGGTTCGCACTTCTAGGGTTTCTTTCATTATATGTTCCATGTCTCTATGCTTTCTTTTTCCTCCTTTTGATATAAGATGATGTATGGAATGAGAAACTTAATTAAATTACTTCTTTTCCTTTGAACTCTGTACCTTCCACTTTCCTTTCTTTAAGCTGTGGTATTTATATTATATCAGGGTGAGTCCAACGCTCATCCTGACCACGCGATATGTTAAGTTACCCCCAGCTTGGTACTTGGTTGAGGCCGGCGAAGTGCCAAGTTTAGATACTTGATTCCGGGGTCTCTGTCCCTTAGGGGGAACTATTACCGGGGTAATATAGTTTCGGGGTCCAAGCGGGTTTCCCGAGCTCTTTGACCCTACGGTTGCGTGTTCTTTAACCTGCTGGATGACCGTAACATGAACTGTCATTACTGCAACGTAGGCCACGTGGCGTGCTCGGGTTGGGAGGACGTGCGTCGTGCTCCGCGAGCTATAATGGGTGCCTTTTCAAATCTTAAGTGTTTGGACGGAATTGCCCTCTAACCGTAACCCCTATAAATAGGGTATCAGCTTTTTAGCTTTGCTTCGTTTGATTTTTATAAAAAACTTTGTGGTTTTGAGGTGATTTCTAATGGGCATTGTGGCAGTGCGAAACGATTTTGCTGGACTTCACAAGACTGACCTCTTCCTTTCTTCAAGGTACTCACAGAACTGATCTTTTCTTTTGCTTCTGCTTCTTGTTCATTTGGTTCTTGTTGTTTCGAGAAAGGGAGGGGAGACGTGTTTTTTCCCCTTTCGTCAATGGCATTTGCCCTTCTTTGAGCACCTCCTCCATCGCACCATGTGCGGTGGAGGTGTCCTTCTGAGGCTTTTTGCCTTGGCGGGTGCGGATGTCAGAACGTTTGGATCTCCGAACTTGGATTGGTTCTGACCCTGAGCCTCTGTGTGTCTTCCAGGAAAAATGGCTACAAAAAGGGGGTTACGAATTCAAGAACCCGCCCCGATTCCTAAAGCTCGTGAGCCGGGGGACCAAGAAGCTGAGGAGGAGTTGATTTGCATCAGACGAGGCCCGAGGTTGCCTTACACCTCGGTCGCAGATGACGCTTTTGGTAGAATTTCACGGTATGAGCTCGCAAGCGAGGTGGAAAAATTAAAGGAGTACCTGGAAACCACCGAAGCGGGAGCCCGGGATAAGGAGTTCGTGATTCTGTCCCCGGGAAAAGAACTGGTGTGTTCGATCCGTCAATCGGGGGAGCACTTCATGTTCCTCTATGAGGACTTCTTCATGAGGTTCGGGCTCCGCCTCCCCTTCAACGATTTCCATTGCCATACTCCGTACTCTTCATGCTGCCCCCAGCCAGATTCATCCTAACAGTTGGGCTAACATCCTGGCCTTCGAGAGGATTTACGGGCTGCTGGGGTTGCGATGCTCGGACGAGGCATTCTTCTATTTCCATACGAGGTATTCTATTCACGGTGCTTGCGCTCGTCAGCAATCTTAGCTGTCGGTGAGATCCCGGCAAGGAAGAACAATTTTCCTTCCCTACTTGGAAAGCTATAAGGACTTCAAGGAAAAGTTCTTCAAGCTAATGGCGACACTCAACCCTTCTAGTTGGGGAGTGGTGGGGAGCCAACATTCATCCTGTACTGGAATCCAGCGGCATGGAGCATCCCCACTCAGTCGTTTGAGAGGGAAATTTGTCAATTAGACGACGAGGAGCTTGAATGTGTCAATTTCTTCGAGATGTGGGTCGACGAGGTCGATAAAATCCGACCTAAGGATATACTAGATGCCGTGGACGACATGGAACTTTGGGCTGTGCTAGGTAGTATAGACTATTGAAGTGTGTTTATTTTCCCTTTCCATTGTCGTTTATCTGGATCTAATTTCTTGTTTTTGCTTTTTCCAGAGAGCTTGGCCGATATGTTTGACGATGGAAATGCTCTGGCCATTCTCGAAGCTCTTCGGGCCAGAAGGGAAATGGAGCCTTTAGGTTGTGTTGCTGGCGCTGCGCCAGCCTTGTCTTTCCATTCAACCGAGGTTACCAATGCGTCAGTGGAGCCGATCCGGGAGGATGATTCCCGTTCGGAGATTGTGAGGCGTAAGAGGAAAGCGACCGGCGAGGGTCAGCAAGGTGGGCGCGGTAAGAGTGCCATGGTAGAAGAAGACACCGAAGAGATCGACCTATCAAGGCCAATCAACCTATACCTCGAGAATCCGGATCCCCGGGAATTCTTGGATTACCAACTCTTGGATGAAGAGGTGAGGTCTCAACTGGCTCTTCGCAGCAGGAAGGATACCTTTGCTTGGTTTCAGGCCCTCAGGCTTCGCCTTGCTCTGGAGGCTAGATACCTGGAAGGTTCGGTTGAAGGCCTTAAGCAAGATTTAGCCGAGAAGGTTGCTGCCGCGAAGCGGGTGAGGACCAAGCCCTTTGGGAAAAGGAGGAGGCTACCAAGGCTAAGAGTGATGTCGAGGCCTTGAACAGGGAGCTGAGGAATGATGTGGCCACCTTGAAGGATATAGTGAAGGAGAAAGAGGCCGGCATTGCCGAGATCCAAAGGTGTATGGCCGAGTTGAGAACTGAGAATGAGGGCCTTCGTGTTGAGAACGAGCATCTTGGAGGCCGGGTTACTACCTTGGAGGATGATGTCGGGACTCTTATCACTGTGTGTACAAATATTAGGGAGCAGCAGTTCCGAAACGCCATAAACTAGGTTCAACTCTTCAACCCCAGGGTCGACTTGGCCCTAGATTCCATGGACTCCGGGAAGGTCGTCCGAGATGGCCAACCCGTCCTTCCCCGTCTTGCTGTTGAGGGTCCGAGAGTCAAAGACCCTTCTGCCGAGGTTCACGGTCTAGACCCTACTGTAGAGTGATTCTGATTTTTGACTTTTGCCCCCTGCGTGGGGTTCTTTTTTCGTGTTGGACAAATATTACTCCGTTTTTTCAGAATTTTATAATGACTTGACTTGCTATTTTTCAATATCTACTTTGGGGTCCAACGCCCTTTTCGAGTATTGCGAAATTTTGACGAGACCTGGGGTCTGGGTCCAATGCCCATTCTTGTCGAGCGCTTTAGGGTTTCCCTTAGGACTTCGCGTGATGAGAATGTTTAGAAATATTGGCATAGGATTCGATATCCGAAGTTGATCGACCTTAAGAATTCGTGCCTAAGGTAAGAAACCTTGACCTTGGCTTGGAATTCGAAGGCAATAGCTAACTGGGATTTGGAGTCCGTGCCTAAGGTAAGAAACCTTGTCTGGGGTCCATTATCAGTTGTTTTAAGTATTTTAGGAGGCCGCGCGACTTGTGGTTTCAAACTGGTCCTTGCCAGGGTCTTTTGTGCCGGTGGATTGGTGCGAGAATTTTCCCCCGTTGGGATTTTTCTACTACACTCCCTACCTAGCACAAGACACTACAATTGATACCATGGTAACTGAGTCTTTGATGATTGTGGCGAGATGTGCTAGCTTGGTGATGTTTATTTTATTTAAAGACTGAAAAAGCATACAATAATTGGGGCAGATCGAACATAAAGTAGACTAGGAGACTAGGCCTTGGAAGGCGCTTAGCTGTAGTACTTTCTGAGTTTGTCCGCATTCCAAAAATTCTTCACTGGCTTGCCTGTTAACGTTTCCAAGGTATAAGCCCCCTTTCCGGTACTGATTACGATGCGGTAGAGGCCTTCTCAGTTAGAGGCTAATTTTCCTTGGGAGGCATTCTTTCCGCCGATGTCGACCCTGCGAAGTACTAGATCGCCTAGCTGGAATCTTCTAGGAATGACCTTCAGGTAATACTGGTTTGTCGTTCTTTGCTTAATCGCTGCGCCGCGTATGTGTGTGATGCACCTTCTTTCCTCCAAAAGATCCAAGTCTTCTCTGATTAGCCCGGGGTTGTTATCAGGTGAAAAGTTCTGGAGACGCCAACTCGGTTTCCCGATCTCCACCAGGATCATTGCTTCACATCCATACGTTAGTTTGAATGGAGTTTCACCCGTTGTGGAATAAGGCGTGGTTCGGTAGGCCCAAAGGATGTAGTCTAATTGCTCAGCCTAATTTCCTTTGGCTTCGTCCAGTCTTCTCTTCAATCCCCTGACGACAATGCGATTTGCTGCTTCGGCTTGTCTGTTGGTACGAGGGTACTCCACGGCGCTGCAGTGATGTTTTATTTTCAGCCCGCAAAATAATTCTTCGAAACCTTTGTCTTTGAACTGCGTCCCGTTGTCAGTAACGATGGATTCTGGGACTCCGAATCTGGTAATGAGGTGGCGCCAAGTGAATCTTTGGATTCGAGCCGAGGTGATATTGACCAGGGGCTCTACTTCTATCCACTTGATAAAATAATCCATAGCGACAACCAAAAACTTCAATTGCCCAGGCGCTTGAGGAAAAGATCCCAAGATATCCATGCCCCATTGATAGAAAGGCCAGGGGATGGATGTCGTGGACAATTCCTCCGGCGGGGCGTGGTAGTGGTCAGAGTGCCGTTGGCACTTATCGCACACTCGGACATGTGCAAGGGAGTCTGCTTCCATGGTGGGCCAGTAGTAGCCCACCCGGAGTGCCTTTAGCGCTAGGGCCTTGCCTCCTAAATGGTGCCCACAACTTCCTTCGTGGACTTCAGCCAGGACATACCCGGCTTCTTTAGGCGTGAGGCACTTCAGGAGGGGTGAAGAGAATCCGAGCCGATATAATTGCCCATCGAAGATGGTGTATCTGATAGTGGTTTTCTTTAGCTTAACCGCGTCTTTCGAATTCTCGGGGAGGCTACCGGACTGTAAGTACTCCAAGAGTGGTGTGATCCAGATGCTTTCCTACTCGTCGACCTGGAAAACAGTTACTTCGGAGACTGCGAGGTGCGAGAGGGTTTCCTGGATCACGGAACGGTTGTTCCCCGGACTCTTTGTACTTGCCAATTTGGATAAGAGATCGGCCCTAGAGTTTTGTTCCTGGGGTATGTGTTCCACTTTGACTAGCTGGAAGCTTGGGAGGAGCTCTTGCACTTTTGCCAAGTACTTCTGCAGGAGAGGTTCTTTAGCCTGGTATTCGCCTCGGATCTGGGAGGTCATGAGCTAGGAGTCGCTACAGAGTTTAATCTTTGTGGCCCCCAAGTCTCTAGCCATTTCCAGTCCTGCGATGCATGCCTCATACTCTGCCTGATTGTTCGAGGTGGGGAATTTGAACCTTAGTGAGTTCTCGATGGTCACCCCCTCGGAATTTTCCAAGATTACCCCGACACCATATCCTTTTGGGTTTAAAGACCCATCCATGAATATAGTCCAGGGTATTTCTTTTGTGCAACCGGAGTTTGAGGTAAGTTCGACCAAGAAATCCGAGAGAGCTTGTGCTTTGATTGCTACTCTGGGCTCATAGGCTATCCCGAACTTGGAAAGCTCGATGGACCAGGCGATCATCCTTCCCGCTAAGTCCGGTTTGTGCAGTATTTGTCGGATCGGTTGATCAGTCCTTACTACCACGGGGTGCCATTGGAAATACTGCCTTAATCTTCTGGCCGTGATGATAAGTGCAAAGGCGACCTTCTCAATCTTTTGGTATCTGAGTTCGGGGCCTTGCAGTACCTTACTCACGAAATAAACTGGCTTTTGACCTTCAGATGTTTCCCTGGTGAGTGCTAAACTGACAGCTTCTTCGTGGACGGAGAGGTACACGTAAAGAGTCTCGCCTAGTTCTAGCCTTGTGAGGATTGGAGGAGATGCCAGGAGATTCTTCAGGGACGCAAAAGCGTCTTCACATTCCTGCGTCCACTCAAATCCGGTCCCCTTTTTCAATAACTTGAAGAGGGGGAGGGATTTGTGAGCGGCTTTGGCTAGGAATCTGGTGAGAGCTGCAATCCGGCCATTTAGCTGTTGTACCTCTTTGATGTTTCGGGGGCTATGCATTTCTAGCACCGCCTTACACTTTTCGGGATTTACCTCGATACCGCGGTGAGTCAGCATGAACCTCAGGAACTTCCCAGCCTGGACTCCGAATGCGCATTTCTCAGGGTTAAGTCTCATGTCGTGCTTTCTCAGCTGCGCGAACACTTCTTTGAGGTCAGAGGTGTGCTACCCCGACGATGGGGTCTTGACAATCATGTCGTCGATATAGACTTCTAGCATTTTTCTCATCTGTTACTTGAAAACTTTGTTCATCATCCTTTGATAGGTGGCACCGGCATTTTTCAACCCGAATGACATTATCTTGTAGCAGTAACTTGCCCTTTCGGTGATGAAGGCTATTTTATCTTGGTCTCCGGGGTACATGGGAATCTGATTATAGCCAGAGTATGCGTTCATGAAGGATAGTAGTCAGAAACAAGAGGAGCTATCAACCAGCTTATCAACGTTTGAAAGGGGGTATGGATCTTTAGGACACGCCTTATTCAGGTCGTTGTAGTCCATACACATCCTCCATTTCCCATTTGACTTTTTTACTAAGACGACATTTGAGAGCCAAGTGGTGTACAAGATCTTCCTGATGAATCCGGCATCTTGTAATTCCTTGACTTGCTCCTCGATGGCCTGTTGCCTCTCGGGGCTGACCTTCTTCTTTTTCTGAGAGACTGGCTTTGTATCCCATTTAACAGATAAACGATGGCAAATGAAAGCGGGGTCGATCCCAGGCATATCGGCAGATGTCCAGGCAAAAAGATCTTTGTTTTTTCTTAAGAGCTTGATTAGCTGGGTCTTCTCTTGTTCCTTGAGGTTGGTACCTATTTTGGTGACTTGTTCGGGGTTATCGCCTAGCTGGAGCGGGATCAATTCTCCTTCGAGCTGAGGTCTTGTACCTAGGATTTCTTCAAGAAGGTTTCAAAGTATCCAACCGGGGTCACCTTTTCTCCTGAGAATCTGGTCAGTTCCCCTTCGTACGGCGTAAGAGCAGATAGAGGGAACTCCAGTTTCTCGAAGGTGTCCATGAACATGATGTCAGCCGAGCTTCCCTGATCCACGAAGATGCGACGGACTTTAGCATTGGAGATTACTCCGGATATGACCAGAGGGTCGTCGTGGTCTCGGATTATTTCGCCGTAGTCCTTATCAGAGAAGGAGATTGACGGCGCGCCTTTGTTCTCTACATTGGGCTTTCGAGAAGAGGAGCCTGACACGCTTAGGACCGCAGTCCAGAGTGCCTTTTTCCTCGAGTTATTTGACAGACCGCCTCCTGCAAATCCCCCTGAGATGGTGCTGATAAGTCTGTCCTTCCTGTTGCCCCTACCTTGAGTATCTCGTTCCCAGTCTTGCCTGTTTTCAACGTTGCGGTGCGGAGGGGTTTGGGATCTTCTGGCAGGACTTTTGCTTCTTCTTGGGTGCTGGTTTGGACTTTGCCGGGGGCTGTGACTTTGTCTCCGGTCTCTGCGCCTTCCACGGTTTTGGCTTTCCCAAAAGCCGCTGATGTATTTTTATAAACGTCCTTCTTTGATCAGGGACTCGATAACGTCCCGGAGTTGGTTGCAATCTTCTGTTTCGTGGCCGTAGCTATTGTGCCACCTGCAGTGTTTTGACTGATCCCTTTGGAACTGCTTCTTCATGGGTGGTGGTCTCTTAATATTCTGGAACTCGGTTTGAAGGACCTCCTTCAAGATCGTCTCTCGAGGGGTGTTCAAAGGAGTATACTTAGAATATTTGGGCTGGTATCGCTCGCCTTTTGAGGAGTCACGGGGTTGATTGGAGCTTTGGTTCTTCTTCTGGTGTGCTTCACCTTTCTCCACACTTTCTTTAGCCCTGGTGACTTCCTCTAGCTCAACGTATTTATCCACCAGTCGGTGAAACTCGTCTAGACTTGCCGGTTTCTTTTTTGCTAGAGACGCAAAAAAGCTTGAATCGGTCTGGAACCCGTTCCTGACGTAGTGGAGGGCTATCCTGTCGTCGAGGTTCTCTATGCCCACACAGGCTTGGTTAAACCTTCTGACATATTCGCGCAAGGATTCAGAACTTCCCTGGCGGATCCCGGAGAGGGAGTCGATCGACTTCGGGCGCTCCTTTGCCGTGGTGTAATGTTGCAAGAACCGTTGCGTCAGGTCTTCCCATCCTGTGACCCTCGTTCGTAAGGTGACGAACCATCGAAGGGCGTCCTTCTTTAGGAATAGGGGAAGGCCCGACATAGTAGTTCCGGGGTGTATCCATAGAGTTGCATGGACTACATATAGGCGTCCAAGTGCTCCTGGGGATCCATTGTTCCGTCATAAGCCTCCAGATTGCTTGGAAGTTTGAAACTCCTCAGAACCCTGTATGACATTAGAGCGTCCGAGAATTGTTGTAGGCGGCCGAGGGCTGGGTTACCGTTTCTGATAATCCCGGCGCCAGCGCCTTATGCTACATGCCCATTGTGAGCTGCATCCCGGCCTCCGTTGTCATTTTCCTCTCTTGCCGATCTTTCAAGGTTCTCTAAACGGCAGCGATGTTCCTCTAGTTGACGCTGCTGGTCCTCGATGAGAGCTGTTTGTTGGCGCAACAACTCCCGAAGGCTATTTCTCGTAGTCTCAGATTGGACATTGTCTTCGTAATGAGACGTGTGGTCCACATTATCGTGGGAGGTTCCCAAGCGAGCATGGACAAGGATCCTAGCTCCATGGTTCGTTCCATGGTTTACTCCATGGTTTATGTTGTTGGCCCCACCGTGGGGGAAGACAAGCCTGTTCCAGACTGAGACCCTTCGAGATGGATCAGGGCTTTCAGCGGAGGCTGAAGTCTCATGCCCATCGTTAAGAGTTTCTACCATGACAGACCTGTTTCTGGCGGGGGAGGTTTCTGGTGGTGTGACTGAAGGAAGGTTGCGCTGTGCTACTGGGTTGGCCAGGGGTGGCATGCGCAGCGCTCCCTTTTTTCTGATTGTGTCTCGTGCTCACCATGGTTGATGCGAGAATGGAAGTTTATCGAGATTCCCACAGACGGCGCCAATGTTCTGAAATGGATTCAGAGGGTACCTGAAATAGGCACGTATATGGTGGTTTCCTCCTTATGCAGCTGCGGTCAAGAGCACGAAGTCCAGGGGGGTGGGTACCTGCAATGGGACTCCAACGCTCAAGTAAGGCAGGGCACAAGTAAGTTTAAGCTAATGGAATAGTAGAAAAAATCCAGATCCTCTCTTAGGTTAACTTAGCCTGGTATATATTGAGAGCGTGATTGGAATCCTCCTGTAATCCTCGTAGGACAAGGGTACATTAAGATCGTGCCTAGGCAGGGATTTCAGCCCATGATCGTTGAGGTCAGTCTCTGACTTTGTCAGGACTGTCCCACGATCGTTGAGGTCCGTCTCTGACTTTGTCGGGACTGTCCCACGATCGTTGAGGTCCGCCTCTGACTTTGTTGGGACTGTCCCACGATCGTGGAGGCTCGTCTCTGATCTGTTGGGGCTGTTTCCCTTAATGGCCAATCTTTGCTCGCAGGCAGTCGTGGTCCCCATTATTGAGAATGGGGAAACGACTGTTACGGTCTGACGATGGGGTTCAAGGTCGCAAGGCCGATGTGGGGATGACATCGGCGGAGTCCGGTGGTTCGTGTGCCGGGTCGATCCTTCAGGATGGGATCCCGGACCACGGTCCAGAACAAACCCCCTCCAAGATTCTCGTCAAATATGGATTCTTTAACAAAAATCACTTTTTGACTTGCTCGTCACCATTATTTGGACCAAGTCGTATGAGATTATTAATTTGGCAACAATTGCCATATTTCTTTTATGGTGATTGGCTATACAAGTAATTTCTTGTTAAGGCTTCATTAGCTATCCAATTAATGTCATTATTACATGTAATTTCTACAATTGCTTTTCAACAAGAATTGCATCGACTTATGACTTTCAAATAGCCTTAAAAAACGAGGACAATTATTGTTATGATTTTGGGTTATACTATCTTGCGTTAATTACCCCCAATGAGCACTGGTTGTCACTTGCTCCATGGGTATCTTCAACACTTATGCTAGCAGGAATTTAGTTGCCAAGGTCATATTCAAAGGTCCAATATCCCATTATTCCTCTAGGAAGAAGAAAACAAGATTCATCTATGAAGATGTCGTCCCACTATGGCATAACAATAGCCATCAATTTCATCTATTTGTCATTAACGCTATATTTGGATGACAGGTAAAGAAGGGAACAGAAAAGAAATTGGGGGAAAGGAAATAATTTTTTATGTTTGGGAGTTTTAAAATGCATAGGAACGGAACGGAATACAGGGGGAATCATTTCCTCTCTCTTCCCCCCAAATGTTCAATTTTTGTTCCCCTCAAAATTGAGGTGGAATTGGGAGAACACATGTTCCGTTAATGAATCTTCCAAACAAAGAGGAAAGGAACTATGTTCAATTCCTTTCATTTCCTTTCTGATCCATCCCCACCTATTCTGTTTCGTTCCGTTAATGAAAAAATATCCAAACACAGGGTAAGAGGCACGGATCACCATCGACATTAATAACCATTTGGTGGCATCCATGATCCGCACTATTTGCAGCATACTTTGATTGGTCATCACTTGGGCAAATGCCATGACGAAAAAAGGATTTCGGTGACAAGCCAAGTAACTCTTATATAGCAACACATGCATCCAGCCCCCATTAATGGTATGGTAATTCTCGTCAAAAAGAATCTTTGCAAGATGGGCTCATATGAATTGCAATTAATTGGCTTGGCGGCACCACAATTGTTTGGCCATTGAATTGTGGCAATAGATGTTACTAACACATCGTTAATTCTCATTAATTCAACAACCACGATCCTTGAGCAAGTTCCTCTCATTTCAAAGAAAAGTTTACAGTTGTCATAGCTTAGTTGGTACCTAGGCCGTTTAGCTAATATCTTGGCCGTAACTTTATGTTCACGAGTACTTCAACCTATTCTCATCTAAGTTGGTATCTTGGTCACGACTTCGTGTCCACGAATACTTTGGCCCGGCATCATCTTGACGCTACTCATAAGGTTGCCTATGGTCATCTTGGCAAGGCTCGAAATCGCGTAACCTGCAAGGCCAACTAAGCTTTGAAGAGGTATGAGAGATACATTCTCCACTGGGTTTCGTTTTCTTAATAACACGTGCAACACAACCCACAAGACAATGATGGTAGTCCTGATGAGGTTCAAGGGATACATTCCTTAATGGGTCCTAATATCCCGATTATGTCATGTTAAGGTTAAGTGGATAAGTCGTAAGGCCTGTATTTGCCCCCTCGTAGAGAACTTTGGGTTTTCACCTGAATCCCTTCTAGCTTGAGCTTAACCCATACGGACGAATGTCATCTTATAGAGGTTAATAATATTTAAACACATAACCCACAAGGTAAAAATTCTTTGGCGAGGTCTAAAGAATATACGTTCTAACGAGGATTAGCTATTTCAATTGCATCTAAGGTTAAATGCGCAACCTACAAGGTCAAAGTGCCTTAACGAGGTTTGAGGAATACACGTTTCGACGAGGATTAACTATTCCAATTACACCTAAGGTTAAACGGGCAACCCTCTAGGCCGTTTTCTCCCACCTTGTTGTGAGATATTAGTTTTCACATATGCCTTAAACAACCTAACCTTAACCCACAAGGTCATCTATCGGCTGCCTTGATGAGGTTAAGCAATCCCAAAACCACTTTCAATGGTTTGCCTGAGATTCGACAACTAGTTTTGTCGGGGTCCTGCTTAAGCAACTCTCTCTAAGGCTCATCCTCACACCTGAAATAAACTCTCCAAGCAATTGAAGAATTTTCTAAAGTGATAAAACTTTCGATTCCCCACACTACAAATCTCAGCCAAGACACCTCATCACTAGGGGCAATTAATGTGAACAATCCTCAGAATAAGATTGCACACCTTTATTACTCTCACTGTGGCATTACGGATCTCGACATTGACAACTCACAGTGTGGATCCCTTTGCCAGAAATCAACTAATGCTCCTGTTGGCCTCTATGTGGATTACCTCGACACTTTGCTGTAATATTAGAGCGTTGAGCTGGGGGCATATGTTTTAGACCAATATCTTGGATCTAGGTCCAACATTAGCGACTCAATACTGATAAGCCCAACTGCAGCTCCAAGCTATTTTAGGCCTCAAAACTAATTGCCTAAATAGTAGGAAACTGCATCTTAATAGTATCCCTGTTTAATAAGGATATTTGAGGATCACATCTCTCTTATAACTACTAATCATTATCATATCTAAACAGTATCTCTTCATATGTTGCTTAGCCTACAGGTCATCTCACACTATAAACACAAGGCAAAATACTCAGGTATGACATCTTCCATTCTACCAATTCCTCTAACACAAGGGGATCGTCTCCGCCGCGCCTGAGACGGCGAAAACGGTGACGCATTTGAAATTTTTAAATAATTACCCTCATTGTCGCTATTGTTTAACACTCTTACTCTTACCATGGTTTTTGTGGGGGAAAAATGGAAGAGAATAAGGAATACTTTTTGGTTTGAAGAAGAAAAGGGGATGAAAAGTTGGAAATATTGAGAAAAGTAACAAAATTACTATTGGAAGCTCATCGAAAAACCTTTGAAACACTGGAAGCAGAGGTAAAATGGAGGAGAAAATGAAAAGTGAGCGAAAGTGGTTAACAAACACAAGGATATAATATAATAATCATTCAATTTTTGATCATATCAAATATAATAATAATAACAATTAAGAATAATTACTTCATTCTATTTTCTTCACCATTCTCACGAAAAACTATTTTATTAAACCAAATGTAACTTATGAAAAAATAAATTAAAAAGTGGCCTTTAAATAATGCTTTCTAAAAAAGAAATTGTCTTGGTTAAAATTGTTGAGTATCAATAGTATATGCAATCAAATTTTCATTCGCTACAGGGGTGATGTTTGATTTAAATTTTGAAGCTCTCACACTTAACATCATATAATTAATGTTATGTTTGAATAAAAATGTGAGCTTTTTTTTTTCTTTGATCAATTGCTCATACAATTTTAAGTCTTCAGTGATAACTAGATAAAGACTTCTCCAAAATGTGCAATAAAAATGTGAGCATTGATTATTTATGAGTTGTAGAATTAATTCCCACCGTGCACAATGAATATTTTGCTGCCTTGCAAATTACAGTATCATGACCAATGCGTTATGAAGCAAACGTCAAACCCCAGTATAGCGATACAAGGCCCAAAAGCACATTCCATACCAGGAATACAGGCCTCAAGGACCTAAGAGCCCATCCAAACTCTTCGGTTGGCAGCAAGCCTAAGGCTAATGTCCTAACAACTTTTCTTCCGAAATTGTATTTGAAATAAATAAAAATAAAAAATAATTTAATTTGATTTGAATTGAATTGATTTAAAAAATAAATTTTATGTTTGAAACTTTAAAAATGAAATAGGATTTGAATTGATTTAGAAATCAAATTTTATGTTTGTAATTCATTAAAATGAGAATTGATTTGATTTGATTTTATTATTTTATATTTTAACCATTATGAAAGTTATTAGAGGTAGTTACTAAGGGTAAAATACTTTATTTATTTCAAATCAAATCAAATCCTAACAAATCTTAACAAAATTAATAGAATTTCTAAAATAAAAAGAATGAAATTCATGATATTTTAGAAATCAAATTATTTTTTATTTTTAAACATTCTAAACACAAAATTTAATTAAATTTAATTTACAAATCAAATCATTTCTCATTTTTTTACATTCCAAACACACTCTTTGTGTTTTTGGCCATTTTCTGAAATCCTAATCATTGTTCATTCGATATTTTTTTTTCCTTGAAAAAAAAAAGGGTTCTTCATCTGCGCGTTACTCAGTGACAGTTTGAACTCTAAACAAGACAGCAGCTCCTAAGCTAAAAGTCTAAAACCCTAACCATTATTATACTGATTAACTGAAACACCGTCAAGTGCATAAGCCGTTTCCTGTTTGTGTTTTCATCATCTTGGCTCCCCATTCCCACTTGGACATCCGTCATCTTGCCAAGAATCCATGCACAAATGATATATGTTATTGTTTATGATAAATGGCTCTTAATGGTTGTATTTACTACTATGCAGTGATGACATGAAGACATGTGAAGTAGCTGAATAGTTCTGTTCTTCATTTGATGATAAATGTCTTTCATCAAGTGTTCTTTTCTTCCGTTGCTTCTTTTTTCTTTAGAGCCATACAGAGTTCTTATGACCGGCCAAAATTTTGATGGCAATACACGATTGGAGGCTTCATACCATTTTTTTTTTTTTGCCTGGGTATTTGATTTTGTCAATTTTAAGTGTAACGATTGTTTCTATTGCTCAATCAATTTTGGTGGTAATATAGTGTTCATTCTCCGTGAATCCATGCTTTAGCATTTTTATGGCGTGGTGTTCTGCCCCCAATTATTGGTGCTCATTACGCAATTGTTGATTTTAGCCCTTGTTACAATCCTGCGAGATTTGTAATCTTGAAAGCAATGGGGCTTTTTACAAAGAGTAATGATACATAGCCAAAATTATTTTATTTTTCTAGAGCCAATCACTCGGTGTTCGGACATGGGCCACAGAATTTGGTGGTGGATGATAAGGAATTCCTTCAGTTCATAATATTTCTTTCAAATTTCTTTGACATTTAGCTTATTTTCGTAGAGAGAGACTCTCTAATTGAGAGAGAGAGAGAGAGCGAGAGAGAGAGTGCAATGTTTTTCAGAAAAGAACTATAACTGAGAAGGAGTTGAGAGTGGTAATGTTCCTCCATTCACCGCTGACTGTTTTTTTCCTATATCTCCTTTCAAGTTTTTTAATTTATTTAAAAAATATTTATATTTAATGAGATGTAATTAAATCTTAAGTGCCACCTCTCGATAAAGAAGATGTTTGATTCAAGAATTGTTTTTACATTTTTTAGAATAAAACATTCCCATGTTTGATGTAAGATAAGAAAAACATTCACACCAAAAACTTATTCTCATGCATATATTTTAATGAGTATTCTCACAAAATCACTCTAATAATGGGAGGTGGGTTAAGTTCTTTCAAATGATTTTTTATATGAAACTATGAAAAACTTTCATGCCCAACCCCGATCTCTTTCCTATGCATCTTCCTCAACAGTAATTGCCATCTTCCTCTATTGTCATCACCACCATCTTCGTCTTTGCTGCCAGCAATGAATTAGAGGTTGATTTGCTACCATATGTGTTCTTAGAAAAAACCATAATGATGTTCAGAGTTTTGTTTCCGTTCGATCTAGTGGCTTGATGCGAGCCGTGAAGATGGATCTGTGGCTTTTCAGGCGCTAGAGCTTCGACACCAACAATAAGATTCAGTTTAGAAGCGAGACGACGCAGACTTTCGGAGGTGGCCTTCCGCTTTCTCAGCCCTAGCCACCGTTGTAATACCTTAGAAAACATGTTAGATTTGTATATGGATATAGGGGTAGCCTAACACTTGCTTGACATGTCTGTTTACTTTTGTGACCTTCTGAGCACGTTTAGTCATTTTGTTGTAACTCTATGTGTGAAATATAGTTGTTATTAGCCCCAGAATCGGTCTAAATTGTTTAGTTAATAGAAATAAATGTGAAAAATTTGTTTCTAGGTCACAAATATATGGAAGATGATGTAGTTAAAATTTGAGGTTAATCGGAGTTAGTTTGGTATTTTTAAACATACTGATTGTGTGTTTTAATGTCGGATTGACTACTAGCAGACATGGAAAAATAGAGAAATGGTGAAACAAGATTTTTTTATGAATCTTAAGATTTATTTTAAACTTGTTGGAAGGTAGGAAAGTTGATTTGGTGAAATTTAAGTGTTCTTAACAGATCGGGGATATTAGTTTAGGCACTAAAAGGCCAATTGTCTCTCGATTGCTTCTTTTCTGCCTTGACTTTATATTCCTCCCAAAATGAAATATTTCTCTCATTTCTTACTCTCTTCATATGGCTGCAACAAGGAAAGACAAGGGGAAAGGGAAGCAAGGAGCAAAAGGTAGAGAATCAACCAACAAAGAGGATGAAGATGATAGAGGTGGGAGAGGAGCTGCTTGTGACTTCATTTGTGGCCATTAGAGGTAGGGGGACTTTGTTCTTGACTCTTTATTCCATTTTCTCCATCTTGTTTCATGAGGCTAGGTGAGAGAAATGGATTTGAAATGTTATTTTTAGTGTTTTTGGCTTGAATTTTGTTGTAGAACTTTAGGATGACTTGTTTTTGCTTTGTGGTAAGCTTGGTGTTGTATTTTTCATTTTTTAAACACTTATAACCTCACTTGAGTTAAGAGAGGGGTTTTAGGTTTCTAAGGTGATGAATGATGCATTGATTCATGTGAAGTGATTTAAAATTGGTTTTGAGAGTTGTAATGAGTTTATGGACCTTGTGTGAGGTTGAAAATCACTTGGAACTGAGTTTTGAGTGATTGGAAGAGAGTTTTGTTCTAATGGAATAGTACTCGTATTTGCATAATTCTACAAAAAAACCCTAGCGTTGCGGCGTGACTGTGCCACGCCGAGGCATGAGAGTGGCCTAGAGCTATACGCCCTGACGTGACTTAGAGCCACGTCGAGGCGTGAGTGAGCAGAGAGTTGGGCCCCGAGGTGTGAAAAAGCTGCGCCAAGGCGTCAGTTCTAGACTTGGACAAGAATTGTTGTTTGATGCAATGGGGCTGCCTATTGTATAGTTTTTTCTTTTATACTTCTTAATGAGTAATGAAACTTTAATAAGGGTATTTAATGAAGTGAGAAGGTGATGAATCAAATTAATTTGTAATATTAATTATGTGAAGTAATTGGATTTGGATATATATTATGTTTGTGGTTGTTGAAGGATTTGATCCTCACATTTGAGGATAATTTATAATAGTGTGAGGTAGGACAATGCCCTCCGTATTATAGTGATGAGCCAATGCGGGTCATATCCTCCCTCATTGTTCTAGTAGTTGAGCTGAGGTGAATCATATCCTCCCTCTTTACTAGATATTACCTAGATGAAAGGTATCTGAGGGGGGTTATATTCTCACTATCGAAGGTGATCCTAGACTTTTGATAGTGTGAGGACGGATAGTTCCTCCTTATAAGAGAGTAGTTGAAGATTGACTTTCCTTCTTTACTCTTGGAGATCTATGAAGCAAGGATTCCAAAGTGGTTGAGGTGGGTAATATCCTCTCTACGTCTGATGAGTAGTTAAGGTGGGTCATATCCTCACTACACCTGAAGACTGCTGAAACTGAGTTCCAGTGCTTGCTCAAGACTTGGGAGTGATTCCTTTATTTTATTTGAGGCTTACACATATCATAACATTATCATGGAATTAGATTCCCATAAATGGTATCATAACATTATCTACATATATGTTTAGGTTATTGCATAGGCATAATTTGGCATAGCATGACAATTGTATAGACGATTGCCACCATGACATTTAAATTCATGACATTGAAATTGTATGGACTATTGCGTATTCTTTATGAATGTATAACATGGTGGTTTTAGAATACTTTTATTGAGAATTATGATTTCTTACTCTGATTGTGTTGCCATGTAAATTCAGGTGCAAGCTTTTCCAAAGGAAAGAAAAAGATGAATAAAGACTAGTATAGTTTATATGTTTTAAATAGACAAAGATTATATCTTTTGTGCCTTGAGAGGCTTTCTTGTAACTTTGTACATATTTTTGCATTTATGAGAAATATAGATGTTATATATATTTTCTTTTGTTCGTGGCTCATATTTTCTATACACATGGACTTGTTAGAGTAGAAAATGCTTTGTAGTGGTAAGTAGCACATGCCTAGATCTAATCACTATGATACAATACAGATTATACTATAGTTATTAAATTTGAAATGTTACAACCGTGATGGAGACATACTCTTCCCCTTTCTCAGCCCTAACATGGCGGCGACGACTCTTCCTCTCCCCTAATCCCAACCATCACTGCACGTGTCTTTTTTCTTCCCCTAAACCCAGCCATTGTACTGTCTTTCTCTTCCATCGAAAATTTTAGGGCTTCCACGCTTGTGATTACATATGGCACACTATCCACGAGTTTGGAAGTAGAGAAGAAAAGGCTTCTTGGGTTGAAAGCACTGCAAAAAAACTTAGTAGATATGTGGCAAGAAGACGATGAGTAGATGATGGGATATTTTTGAAATATTGTTAAATACTCTTGAAAATATTTTTTAATGGTCAAAATCAACCAAATATTGGAATGATAAATTTTCAAGAATATCTTTTCTTGAAATATCATTCCCAAGAGCCATGTTTCAAGAAATAAAAAATCAATTTTCGAACTAAACACCCCATAGTGCTAAGGGGCATGTCACCTCATTCTAACATTTCAAAATTGGGTAATTTGTCCTGGCTATATAAAAGCACTTATTCAGTTAATATGTAAAAGGACTTAAGCCGATGAGAGTCATTCAAAAAAGGATAAAACTTAGGTATATTTCTTTATGTTTATTACATCTATTTCACCAATTAAGTTATGATATATGTGTATTTTTTTTTTAAAAAAAAGAGAGTAAGAGATAGAACATTAATGAACATATGCCATAACATGATTAGTGAAATAGATATAATGAACATAAAAAAATAGGCTTAAGTTTTGTCCTTCAAAAAATCACTCTTTTTTTTTAGATATTTAAATGGGAAAACATATATTTCACTGTAATGGTATTTCATTTTCTTTGACAAATAAACAACTATGAGCATATTATATTTTGGTTTACTTTAGATGAATTTTCACTCAAATGCTTTAGCTTTTAGATCTTTTATGGAGTATTGAGATGGGTAGTGGTGGATTTATTATCTTTGTACTTCAAGAAAATTTTTGAATAACTGGTTTATTAAAGGATGATATTTTTCGTAATTCTTTGCAAAGGTTGTATCGCTTATCATGAGTAACAGGATAGTCAAAATAGGTCAAACTTATCGGGTTAGTTCGTTTATATGCTAAAATTAAGTAAGTTAGGCATCAAAAATTTTGGTCCCATTTAAACTAATCCATTTATTGTTCGACCCATGTAGTCTGTGAGCTGGCACGTGGCCCATTTAATTTTATTCTTTTTAACATTTTTTAAATGTTGTTGTCAATTCATTACCTATTCAATCAATTTCTTTTTTCCCAGTCCTGTGGCTCCTTTTCCCCTTCACATCTTATCTCACCTCAAGCCTCTCTCTCTCTTTGTTTCTTTCTCCCTCTCACAGTCTTCATTCGTGATTAGCCAATATTAAGATCATTTTTTTCTTTCTCTTTCTATTAGAATTAAAGAATTAATGGAAATATATCTCTTTCTCTTTGTTTCTGTTGTCATTCATTAGTTGAATTTGTTAAATTTGTTGAAGCTTGATAGTTCTTTGGATTTTCAAAACTTAAATTTGTTATGTTGAATTTGATTTGGAACATTGATTTTTTTTTTGGTAAGTTGCGGAACCTTGGATTTGATAATGTGAATTTGTTTTTAGAGTTTAGAAGCTTAGAAGTGATAATATGAATTTGTTTTAGAACTTGGAAGCTTAGATTTGTTTTGTATGACTTTACTTTAAAAATTAGAAATTAAAAATTAGAATTACAAATTTGTATTTGAATTTGAATGTTGTATTAAACTTATTTTGTGTAATTTTCAAAGTAAAAATTTGAAAAAAAGGCAGTATGTTTAAGCCTGCAGGCTGACCTTAAATTGATTGGGCTAATAAAATATCAGCTCATTTAAACTCACACCTTTTTAGTCCAACCCATTTAACCCATGGCTTAAATGAGACGAGCTAATCCGTTTAGCACTCCTAATATTTATAATATTGGTATATTTTGTATTAATATTTTTTATATGTAAATAAATGTCAATTTGATTCCATGTTTGAGACCAACAATTTCATAGTTTATGTCATGATGATTACTGTTCAGAATATGACACGATAAAAATTTAATTTCACTTAATTATTAGTTAAGTGTGTGCAAGTTGGCTCAAATGGTATCTCTTGGCAATATAAGATTAAAATTATGAAAAATGTCTTTTGTTCATCTCAAATATGATACTCTGTCAAATATTGTATCTATATGTGAGTGTGAATCTCTGATTTTGTATACCGTATAAATGGCTCCCTATTCTATATTGTATTCACAGCAAGTAGGATACTGTAAGGATATCATATTTCAAGTATTTAAACAATTAACTAAAAATTTATTGGAGTGTAGATTGATAGATGATTGAAACAACCACATTTGCTAGTGCTCTCAACTTTGTCCGGGAGACTTCATGCTCTTGTAGCGTTAACTCGTTGCTTTAGTTCTAGTGTTCTCTACTAGTAACTAGTAAGTGAATTACCACTGAGTTGAAAATATTCAAATACTACACCATTGTATTTGAATAAGATAATTAGCAGCTATCTATTGACTTCATAAAAATTGAATAGCATAGCATGATATTCAAATATTCTTATTGTCAATTACAAATGATTTGCTACTGCCTTCAAGATATTTGAATACCGCAATACCATGTTTGAATATTCTACTTCTAGAAACACACTAAAATAGTAAATTACAGAATATTGTCATTAGAGTATTATTGAATAAAAGTTCTTTGAGAATATGATGAGGGTCTTTCGTGAGAGGCAACTGTACTTTCCTAGCATTACAACACATGGCAAATTATGGATTTCTTGGTCTATTTCCCATTACATTCCTCTCTTCATACCACATAAGTCCTTGACAATACTCACACTTCTATGTAAGGTCTCTAATGTCTATATATATGCATCTTGTAACATCTTGAGAAAACAGGTTAGACTTGTATATGGTCTCAAAGATATTATTATACTTGTATAACATGTCAGTTAAGTTTTGTAACAAACTGGATTCGTTTAGGCACTTAGTTGCAACCTAAAAGTTGAAAAGTAGCTTAAAATGACTCAGATAGTAACATAAATTGCTAAGTTGAGGAAAATAAACTTAGAGGGTTTGTTTCTAAGTTGCAAATAGGTTAAGTATGGTGTAGTTAAAATTTAAAAATAATCAGAGTTAGTTTGGTATTTTCAGGTATACTAATTGTGCGTTTTAATGCCAGATTAACTAGCAGCAGATATGAAAAATTAAGATTTTGGTGAAACAATAATTTTAATTAAACTTAGTATTTATTTCAAAGTTGTTGGAAGTTGAAAATTTTGATTTAGCATAATTTAAGTGTCCTTAGAAGATATAAAGTTCCAATGTAAGGTTTAAGTGACAAAGTTGGATTTATATTCCTTATATTCTCTCTATTTCCACGGCTAAAGACAACTAAAAATAGAAAAAAGAAAAGAAAGAAGAAGGAGCTGTTGGGGAGAAGGAGAAAATGAGGAAAAACTAGAAAACCAAAGATCAAAGCCTGAAGGAGGATCTAAGAGCAAGATCAAGGCTTCAAGATCTTCATCTCATCCATGCAAGAGGTATAGGTTCTTAAGCTCTAAACTCATTTTCTTCTCATCTTCTATGTCTAACTCATTTGGGGGTTAATATGTCAAAATGAGATCTAGAGGTGTTTTATGTGATTTTTTTACTTGGATGAGTTATAAGTGTTGTTTATGACTTGTTCATGCTAAGGGTTTGGATTAGAAACTAAAATCTATCCATTTGGACCTAAAATGCTTAAAGTGTAGATTTTGGGGTTTTGATAGGTGATATTGTGTTTGGATCCATTTTTTTTTATGAAATCAATTGGTGTTTTATGTTCCTCTCATGTTTATAAACTTGTTTGGGACTTAAAATCATCAAGAAATAATTTTGAAGTGATCAAATTTCGTGTGTGGCACTAATGAAACAGTGTCATTCTTCTGTACGAGTTTCTGTCGTAGGATCACGCCTAGGCATGACTGAACCACGCCTAGGGGTGGGGTGGTCAATCTTGGATCCTGATTAGACAGAGAGTGCCACGCCTAGGTGTGGAAAAACCAAGCCTATGCATGAGACATGACAACATCTTGACAGTTTGTAATGTTTGTTGCATAACTTGAGCTGCAGATATTGGATTGACCTGATTCCAGTGCCATTTGAAAGCTAAGACATAAGGCTTCTTGCGGTAAAAATTTCAGAATTTTAGAAAAACCAATCAGTACTAGTTTCTATTTGAATCCGAATCAGATTCTGCAGAAAAGGTATTCTGACAACCAGTAAATCAGATTGCATAATTTATTGCTCCGATGTCGTATTAACATGAAACCATTGACATTTTCAAGCTAAGATGTAAGGCTTTATTTCTTATAAAATTTCAGATTTTATCACTTATAATTTGTTCCCAATTTTACTTTAAAGTCAGGTCAAATTTTAGAAAAACAATAAGTGCACTGTTTTAGGCTCTGCATTTTGTTGCATAACTTTGGCTACACTTAGCCAAATGAAGTGAGGTTTGTGGCATTTGAAAGATATGAGAGAAAACTATTTGTTCACAAAACTTTGTAATTTTAGAAGTTAGGATGTACATTTGGTGCATTCTTGAAAATCACTCTTTCTAGGCGACCAGAGTAGTTGCCTAAGAAGTTCATTTTGGGAAAGAGAATTTTCCCACTTGCTAGAATCTCTTATACATGCCTAGTAAAATGTGTTGAGACACTAGTAGGGGTATTTCATTGAGAAAATGATTACCTTGCAAATATGAGAAAGTTTGAAGTTTTAAACATTCCATAAGTTAGAAATCGCCCAAAGTAGGTACTAGGACCTTGAGTACACTAGAGTGACATAGTTTACCACTCGTGGTGTGATAATGAGGAAAGCTAGATGCAAGTATCATAAATATGATTTCTTAACTAAAAACATGGAATATGCTCCTTTATGAGTAGAAGTGAGTTGACATGTTTGCTGGATTTTAGTTCTTCACTTGGTTAGAGAGAATCATATGATGAGTTCATGTAATAGTTTTTTATGAGTTATACATAATACTGCATAGTTTCCCGTAACTTGTTAATTCCAAAGTAAAGTAATATTTAATAATGTATAATCATATGACCAAAGGAGATAAATGAAAAGTCCAAAAGTCTCTTTGAGTGAGGATTTAGCCCTAGTTGCTCGTTAATGACAAGATTACTAGTTTTATATAGTGGAATCAGTACTCTCACCAGTGTGAGTAGGAATCAGTTCACTCATTATCTAGTAGTCTAAAGAGTCAGTCTTCATATCTGCAAGTTTAACGAGAGTTTGGAATAAGCCAATGATATACACACACAATCATGTACATTTCCTATTCCTTGGCTATTGTATAAGCAATTGTCTAGGATAGATGATATTATACCATTGTATGAGCAGTTGTTCAATATCATTGACAGTATGTTTGTGAATGAATTAATTGTGATATGCTACAATTGTGTAGATAGTTGTTCTTATCATACAAGTAAGGGACTTAGGCTTATATATAGATTATGCATTGTGTTAGTGAACCTTTACATAACAGTAACATATGGATATTCTAGCGATATTAAATAGAGATTTGATATCTAGTAGCAACCATAATCTATTATGTTTAAGTTCGAGTATTCTAAGATTAAGTAGATATGAGACAAATTGGATATGTTATACAGTTATATGTGCAATTGTATAATGTTGAAATAATTTATACTGATATGTATGCAGTTTACATTGTATAATGCCATGATATATATGAATATTACTGAAAATTGTATGTTCTCACCCCTTTTTGCATTTTCATGGTAAAAGCAGGTCAAGATCTTTCAGAGAGTAAAGAAATAAAGAAACAGAATGACTAGCATAAATTAGTTTTATTTGTTTCTTTTATAGACAGAGTTGATGTATTTATTTATATTAACTTTGAAGATGTATAAATTGTATATATAACACTTTACTTTTGGGATTAATGTTGTATATGTGTATGATTTTTAGTTATGACTCTCCATAATCATTTATAAATGTTATAGATTAGTTAATGTTTAAGTTATAAGTAGCATAATTATTACTGTTTATCCAAGTATTTGTTAGTTATACTATAATAATGGTATTAGAGTGTTACACATCTTCAACTGTAAATTGTGTATTATTAGAATTTTGTCAAACAAGATTCTTATTCTCATTATTAAAAAAAAAATACTTATGTTAATTTAAGTTAGTTACCTTGTCTAGCTTGTCCACCTCTTTTGGATGCGGGAATCTTCCTCCGCCTTAGACATGCTTCCGTTTGTTGTTTTCGCTTAGATTGTAAAGGGTCTGAAACTAATAAAACAAAGTAATCACAATCAGCATACACAATTGAAGAAGCTTCATAAGCTTGTGACTTGAAATTGCATCATATAATATTTAAAAGCGTTTAGGAATAACAAACCAAACATATACCATTTAGTTGAGTATTCGTCATCATTTCAACATCTATGAATGTTCTCTATGTCGTTTTTTGAGGAGTATCATCTTCCTTCTTAATTAGGATTTTTTATTTTATTTTGCTTAAGCATCTTTTGAACCTCAGTTATAACAATAGAACTGGCACAATATGAAATGTAGCCAAGCACAATGTTCAATGCAACCTTTTTATGTCCTTCAATGGATACTTGTAATATTTCTTACCATTTTAGGAGCTATTGGTTGGGCATCCTTCGCACAGTTAGACATATCACAATGAGCACTCACATCACCTCCTTTTATATTTAACAAAGATATATTTATTAATAGATGTTTTTTTCCTCATATTTTGCAGTTGAGTTATTCGAAACCTCATTTGAAAATGCATTCATCAGATCCATAACACAAGTAGACATACCTTGAATAGTATTACTACGACAGTTCTGATACCAACATACACATTCTTTTGAAATTCATAATTTGGTCGTATTATTTTACTCATCTGTGATCCCAATGTGTTCCTATTTAATAAACTGCCAGATGTAATAAACTGAGTTGAGCTCTCTGAGGTCTTAAGTTGTGTCATACTTCCAGCAGTTGTAGGCGTAGCACAATTGCAACTTGTTTCTTTTAATTGACTTCTCACTCTCTTTTTCATAAAAGGTAAATGTCTTCTTATACTTTTATGATCAAAGCTTTCAACTTGATTCTCATGCGGGCTATTCGAATCTCTATTGTTTTTATCCATCTCTGTCTGTCTCAAAATCAAAACTTTACTTCAGTATTATATTGTAATTTCATACTCACATATTCAAATATTCAAATTATACATTCAAATATATTCATACCAGTAGCTTACACTTTTTCTAGTTAAATTAATATTTGAATATTTTTACATTACATTCAAATATATTTTTATTAGTAACTATAGATTTTATAAACATACCACCATTTGATTAAACGACTCTCATATTCGGATATTTTTAAGTCAGTAGTTATACAATTTTAAAATATCTTTCAAATTTTCAAAAACATAGAGCAGAGTAGCAATGTATGAAAAAAAAAATCAACAAAGAGTAGAGTACCATTAAATGAGAAACATAAAATTATGAGAGATTTGTGAAGAATGTGAAATCTATCAGAATCCTTCACAAAATGAAAAATAGAGTAGATTGGTGAAGAATGTGAACTAAAGGTTTTAAGATATGCATACTACTCTTGAAATACTTTAGTACAATAGGTGGAATATCATGGTTATATAATTCTTCTTGTATTTAAAAGACAAAAAATTTCAATATCAATTAAATCTCAGATAAAGAAAGATATTATCAGAATATGAAACATGCACAAGGTAATCTTTACATACCCTTCTTTGAAATGGTTGGATGTAGTAGTCAATTTCAAATGTCAGGAGATAATGAGTAAGAGTAATTTGGGTGCAGTAGTTAAAGTGGAATAGAGAAGATGAAAAGCAAGAGGATATTAGGTGTAGCAGTCAAATAATAGAGGAGATGAAAAGTAAGAGAAGATTGGGTGCAATAGTCAAATAGTAAGAAGAGTATATGCTTTTAGAATTCTAAATATAATCTCCAATGGTGTTACATAATCCCACATAGACCAAAGATTTCAGATTTTTCATCAAATACAACAAAATCATATCTCTCAATAAACAAAATCCTCTAATAAACTTTGAAGTAAACACCAAAAAGGAAAACTTTGGACTTATGAGAGAGGTGGTAAACGGTGGTTTCACAAACCTGATTTTTACCAACTCAGAAATTGGATTTTGAATAATCTTGGTCAACAATATGCTTACATCACTATTTTATAATATATAATAATTGAACATGCAATAAGCTTTTGAATGTAAATTGAAAAAGTTGAAAATACAGTAAGTTTTTGAATAATTGAAAAAACAGTAAGCTTCTTAATTCACAAAAGTTATAAGCTTTTGTAACTTGAAACTCTAATTAATTCAAATATATATAATGTATATTCAAATATATAAAAGGTATACTCAAATAACTTATTTCAATAGCAAAACATTTGCAATGACAATTTTAATATTAAACTAAATTTATTCGTATTCAAATATTAGGAATGTCATAATCATCTATTAGGTATAATATTCGAATACCATTAAAGCATATTAGAATATTTTATAAATCAATTATGCTAATCCAGTAAGAGAATATTGTAAACTCATTCTGTCTCACCAGTTTTGAGACAGTTCTTGTCAAGAATAGTTATATATAAACTATACAAAGTAAGTTTATTTAGTTGATAAAAAGACACAAAAAAGAAAACCATTAGAATTATGAAAAAAGTAGCAAACTTGCAAAACAAACCAGAAATCACATTTAAGAAATCAGAAACCATAACGTTCAGAAACCAAAAAAATCAGATTTGACGGAGAGAGACAACTAGAGAGTGAGTATCAATTGAAAGATATCACGCTTTTAAAGAAAGCTCTCTTAATTTAGAAGAACGAAGTGGATTAGCAAGGATAAAGATAAAATACTTTTAGTTCAGTTCAAATAATTAAAATTTATTTCACTTTAAATTTTATATATTTTACTACAAAATATAGTTATTTAATTTTTATTTTTTTTTAAGTGATCGACTATGAAACAAGGTTGGAGTACATATATTTTGTACGAGGTGAATTAACTTGTTATTAACGTATTATTCCAAATAGCATTAACGAGCTTGCCGTGGAAGCCATGATGCCAAGTTGGTGGCTGCTGTAGTTTTCATGGTTAAC
This sequence comes from Ormosia emarginata, assembly GCA_029884605.1. Classification (NCBI taxonomy): domain Eukaryota; kingdom Viridiplantae; phylum Streptophyta; class Magnoliopsida; order Fabales; family Fabaceae; genus Ormosia; species Ormosia emarginata. The sequence continues at coordinate 2,886,365 of JAQQTP010000070.1, read as the reverse complement.
TTTCCTTCGCCGTTAAAGTATATGAGTGATGGTTGGTGTGTTGAGACTTGAGAGACCACCGCTTATCTGAAGGGAGAAAGAAAGAACCTTTCCAAGGTTACTATTTGTGTAATATGAATACCATCCTAATTACTAATATTTAGGTGGTGCTAGCTGTTCTCAGTTCTCACCACTGGTAAACAGGATTTCACATCACCCATCAGCATTATTCCTGTAATCACCTTGCCTTCAAAGCGAGCTCTCTTCATATTCATAATGACTATATTGCCCTCACCTAATGTTGACCAGCAGCAAACATCAAATCTAATCTAATAAATAATAATCTAGATAGATATAGGCTACGTTAATTAATTAAGTGACATGGCATTTGTTTCTCTTTTATTTTTTCAAATAAAGAAATAGAAGTGAGGAACTAAAAGATATGATGTACATGTGATCGTTGGCATTTTACAGTTAAACTCATTTAACACTTCATTCCATAATCATACTGCTTAATTCAATGAATTTATTTCTACTTCCTTACATAAAGGAAGTTGTTTATTGCTTAATTATTGAAACTTTCAATTTAATGATTGAAAACAAATTTTAGGTTGATACACAGCGCTGGAAAATAATTTGGGAATTTGCCATGCGTTGATGGGGAATTTTTTTGTTCTCTCATGGGTACAGTACGTAGACACGGAATTTTAATCAATATCCTTATGTGGATCTTATAAGAAAAAGTAATGTTAATATAGATTAGAATTTACGAAAAATTCTATATGTTAACAGTATATTTATCATTAAATTTTATAATATGTATATATTTATAATTTTAAATTATGTTTTAAATAATAGATATATTGTCATATATAAAATTCATAATAAATCCGAATTTATACTAACATTACTCTATAAGAGATAATAATTATAATGCACTCAGAAATGGAAAATGCAACACATTATAAAGCAGGAATGTATGAAAATATGTAGCTGACAACTTAAATTTTGTCTTCAATGTAGAAGAAGTCGAGAATCGACAATATATATATATATATATATATATATATATATATATATATATAATGATCGGTTCTATAATAAGATAAATTTTTTTGACTTACAAATCATTTTTAATCATTAGATCTACTTTCATCTAATGATTGAGATTATTTCGTTAAAAATAACCATTAGATGAAAGTGAATCTAACAACTGAAAATAAGTGTAAGTCAAAAAAGACTTACACTGATATAAATTGATCCTACCTCTATATATATATATATATGAGAATCGACAACATATTTAAATAATACTTTTTTCTCAAATTTATACTGATTTTAAATTGTTTATTATATAAATAAAGTCTTTTAGTACAGATTTTAAATAGCATATATCGTATAGTATACTAATATACTATTTATTTTACTTAATTATGATTTACATGTTATTTAATTCATTACTTATATGCATGTTGATGTTAGTTTTTCTTTTTTTTTAAAAAAAAAATCCTACCAAGGGCATTTGTCTACCTAACGACCATATATTCAATCTTAAAATTAGAAATAATAGATTATAAATACTACTTATAATAAAAATTAATGAGATTTTCACAAAAAAAAAAGAAACCAAAAATTTTCTTATTAAATCCAGAGACAACTAGCAGAGAGGCCTGCCCAATACGTTGACTATATATTTTCTTACTTCGATTTCGTCATTTCGATCTTTCAAATTAAAGTTCAAACCCTGGTTAGATTCTCGTGGGTATTCAATTTATATTTTAAATAACGTCCCATAATTAATCAAGTAAAAGTTAGCTACTCGTTCAAAAATTCAAACCTATGAATAGCGAGCTCCATTTGCATAGATATATAGCATGACGATATGTTATCTTCAATAATGAGTATTTTGTGCTTTTTTGGTTTAAGGAGACAGAGAACAAGCTGGTCAAATTTATATTTGACAAGATAAAGTAATAATTAGAATTGATTGGTACATTCATATATGGTTATCATGAGGGAAAAATGGTACCAGCCAAAGAAATATTTGTTCATGCGTGTTTATTCCCACTAATATTTTTCTTTGTGTGAATTAGAAATCTAGCATGTTGAGTACGTGACATATACTTTAATATGATATGGAACAAAGCTAACATAAATATTAGTCCACCAGAAGTTTACACAAGAATTCATGTTGTAATATTATTGTAACACCCTCCTTAAGGCATCATATTTTTTACTCTTGATTCATAATCTGAAAATCAATTTGTAAAAAGTTTGAGTTATGAAAATATGGGTTTCAAAATTATATTTTTACTGAAACGTAAATTTATTGAAAATATTAGGTAATATTAAATATCATATTTTAACTATTCATTATACAATATTGACACCAATTAATATTTCATAATTTAAAGAGAAATATAAAATTAACAAACTTTTTTTTTTAACAAGTTAAACTCATAAGACAACAAACACTTCTTTTTTCTATCCATCTCCATAATCATTTGACTGTCTTTATTGTTGTCATTCATCCATGAATGTCTATTTCCTTCTATTATTTGATTTTAACTTACATATACCAATACCAAAGTTAACACAAGCAAAGATATCACATAGATAGATCATACCACAATTATGATCATGTCATCAACATTAATCAACTATCATCATCCAATCATTTATCAGAATTATCATAAACAACAATTACGATAATGCCCTCAAAGATTATCATCATCATCATTCAAGTATTCAAAACAATTGTCAAAATAATTAATATATCACACGGATATAAATGTACCATATAATGCGTTGCATTTAGAAATTTTTTTCATGTTCTCTCATGATCGAAAAGTACAGTACGTAGACAATTTTCATTTCAATTTTTGCAATCAATATTTATCGGATCTTGATTAAGAATAGTGTATCGGTCGAGGATCATTATTGCATTGGTCTAACCTATGGGAAGAAGCGCGACCAACCACCCGTAATGTTAAAGTACTTACACTACGATTAGAATTTTTCTCACGACCATTCCAATTGTATAATGCACCAAATACCAATCACAGTATAATACCAATCACGGTATATCATAATTTCTCGATATAGTTTATATAATGCACTAATATATCGGTCATTTTAAATTCTGTTCAAATTTTTGTTAAATCATATGTAACGATATTTTTTTCATCAATGCATCTAAAATGCACCACGTGTCATAACAAGTAAAACTCGTCGTTTTCATACTGTATAGACATTGTTTTAACATTAATCATCATGTTATTATATTTTTATAGATAAAATACTTTTGTTATAACATTTACACTTTCAGATTGCAAAAATACCTTAACACTTTTGTTATATTTTTAAAATTTCAAAACATTTTTATTACGTTTTCACAATCTTGTAACACTATATGGCTACAAAATTTAACATTTACATTACGTTTTCAAAATGTTATCTTGTAGCTTTTAAACCACGTCTTAATTTTTTAACATTTTTCTAAATCGCGCAAAAATATACGTTTCAACTCGCATAATATTTTAGTTTCAAAATCGCGTAACTTAAAAATCATTCTTTTAAGTCGCGTAAATCATTTTCCATCATTCTCAAAATATTTAAAATACTTTCCAAATCACATAACGATTTTCAACAATCACGTAAAAATATTCTATCACTTTTAAATCACATATTGATTTTTCATAGTAGAAATTACGTAAAATATTTAAACGTAATTCAATTGCGTAAATATTTCATATTTAAAATCATAAATATTTTTTTCAGTATTTCAAATCGACTTAAGATAAGTAAAATATTTTTCATTTTACATATAAAATATTCCTCAATATTCCAAACATTATTTTGGACTTAAATAAATCAATATATTTTTCATACATTTTTCAAATTGCGTAAAAAAATATTTTATGCATTTTAAATCATTTTTTTAAGATAATAAAATATTTTTCATCAAATTCATTATATTTCTTAACCTTCAAAAATTCATTTTCAACTTTTCTCAAAATAATATGACTTTGTATTTTATTTTTCACATTTCCTTACTCAAGAAAATCTTTTTCAAAATATAATCCACAAAAATCACTTTTCCATCAACGTTTCAAAATTTAACATTTTTTTCTAACGTATTTCAAAATTCAAAATAAATTATAATTCAAAACACCATTATATTCTCCATTTTTCCCAAATCATTTCCAAAATCAGTATTTTTCAAAATAAATTGAAATTCAAACGTTTTCAACCTCTCTTTGTTTTCCGTTATGAAAATTTCATTTTGAAAATCACTTTGTTCATAAAAATCAAGGCATTACAAGCCTTCTAAAACGCATGTTATATTAAATATTTTTCCTTCTAAATTGATATTTTACACAAACAAAATCATTAAAATTTTGTTTTCAAAACCATGTGATTGATGGTCATAAAAACCAAACCGATTTGTTCAAATTCATTTTCACTTTCTTTGCAAATCCTTTTTCACTTTCTTTACAAATCCTTAAAATCAACGTTTGCCCGTTTCATTCAAAACTCATGTTTAGAAAAATACTTAGGATCTTTTTTGCACAAAATAAATCAATAAAAAAATCTCTTCAAAAATCGTGTTCTTGTTCTCTTGAAAAACAAACCCTTTGTTTATTTTCCATACTTTTCAAATCAATCCGATTTTATTCTTCCATGAAAATATTAAGTTATAAACACCTACTTAAGGTTATAATCTTGGCGAAATTCACCATGTATTCTTAGGGACCAAAAATTAATTCTTTTGTTCTTGAAAAATTTCAACATTATAACTCTAATCATGAGTGTCAAAAAAGAAAGCCAAAAATTTATTTCTTTCTTTTATCAAATCATATACACATTTATATATATATATATATATATATATCAGAACATAATATTCTCATCATGCATAGATAAGTATACCATCAAAGCTGCCCAACAAATAATTAAAGCACATAAACACCCATAAATAAATTACAAGACCATGGATATGAATGGCTCACATGGATTCACCATCCATCAAATATAAGACCATCTGTCATTTTTGGTTGGTGATGGATCTCCTTCAAGATTAAAAACTCTTTGTTTTGTTTCTTTTTCCAAACCACTGGGCTTAAATACAAAACAAAATACATAGAAATTAGTATACTCGATTAAGAGGAACTATGGATCAAACATTTTAGATATTTTTCCTTAAATAACGTCCCATAATTTGATCTTAAAGAAAGTCAAGAAGATTAATGATTTGGAGCTAACTAAAAGTTGTTCATCAAGATTCAAATCTATGAATGAAATTAAAAGAGCTTGAGAGTGGTTTTGGGTGTCTTGGCGAAGCTTTGCAGAAGGAATGAGAGAAAATTTTGAAGAGCTTTGACTTTTTGGAATTGATCAATAATGACCAAGAATGACAATGATGGTGTCTTCAAATTTTCCTACACAAGAAAACATCACAAAACCGTCCCCCTTCATAATGCTTCAATAATGATCATCATTATTTTGTTTCCTTTTAATTGGTTTATTTAGGAGACAGAGAACAAGCTTAGATCTTTCTCCTTTAAATCCTAGTTAGATGTGTCAAATAAAGGGTTATATTTTTAATCCAAGACAAGATAAAATTAAATCTTCATCCAATGTAATAATTACCCTTGAAATTGTTATAAATGGTACAAATTCATATTTATGGTTATAAATAATTCTATTTATTTTTTAAGATCAAATCTCCACCCTTGATTAAATCAAGATCAAGTCTCTATCGTTAATTAAATCAATGGTGGATATCCAAACCAAATGTTGAAATATAATTTCTATTTTTATCTACTAAAACCCCACGAAAGATTATATTTATTGTATTTTTATTCCCACTAATATTTTTCTTTAGTGATCCCATTAGAAATTTTTCTACTAGCATGTTGAGTACGTATAGTCAAAAAAATTCATATATCTCACAAATATTATAAATGATATGGAATTAAAAATAATTAACAAAGCTAACATAAATATCAAATAGTTAATTTTACCAGAAGTATTACACAAGAATTCATGTTGTAATATTATCATTATCATGGCTCATAATTTCACTTTGTGCAGTTGATTTTTTTTTCTTATAAAAACAGAGATAAAAGATAATAAAAATAAAAATTATTTCTTTATATAATCCTTGATTAAAAAAATAAGTCGCATTGTTTATATTTTTTTGCTTTTGATATGATTCTTCGGAAAAGAAAAAAAGAAATGGAAAATGATAAAACTTTATGTATATATATAGTTTATTTATGTTTTTTTGGTACAATATATTGTTTAATTTATATGTTGTTAATTAAACGGAAAAAGAAATAAAAAGATAAATATATAGGAGAGTAATTATTCATGACTCATGGGAGGTGGAGGTGGAGGTGGAGGTGAGCGGGATTAAGAGGGTAGCATATCATAGACCATCTGTTCACGTAATTCGGATAATTAATGCATACATTTAGGCGATGAAATTGAAAAGTAGCTAGGGCTGCCCCACGTGGAAATACCGAAATACCAAAAGGTTAAAGGCACACCTCTCCACCAATTGAGTGCCATTTAATTTGTCAGAGTTTAAAAAAAGGTTAAGCAAAGGAATGGAGAGACTGTGAAGGAAAGCAAGCTATAAAGAGAGGAAGAGAAGGTGTGTGGTTTCAAGGGAAATATTAATGGCAAAGTGTATGGTGGCAGATACACATTGAAGGAGTGCAATAAAAGGGGGATTTGTTTCAGTTGGGTAGGTTTGGATTTTTATAATGCTTTCAATAATAAGTTTCAACTTTGAAGCCAGCCAAGCCACCCTTCTCACTTCCTCATAAATTTTCTCTACTTGCTTCAAAGTTTGTGCAATCCCAAACAACACGGGAAATCTTGAAACTGCATGTGTAGTGCTTCATCATGCACCATCAATACTTGAATCAAATGCAGGCAATCATGATCTTGATGCTGAAGGTTCAAAAGGGTCTCTGAACAGCAGCTTAATTGACCTCACCCACCACCCTCTCCTCTCCATTAATATTATTAAGACGCGTAGAGAGAGAGCGAGAGAGAGAGAGGCCTCCTCCTTTCCTTCCTTCCCCTTACAACAAGTCGTTTTCCAACTTAATTTCTTTTCTTGTTGGTGTTAGTGTTTAGGCATGGTAAATGGAAATGCCCATGAAAGTCAGATTTAATTCCTTTGTGCTGTTTGCTTTGCTAGTAATGGTTTTCTAGCCTTTTGTTTTTTGTTTTACCCATTTGTTGGCACTGAAAGAGATATGGGTATTGTTCGGTGGAAGAGAAGGTGCTCTTGTTCTATTTCTCCTTATCATCATCTTCTCCTTCTGGCTCTCTTTATCGCCGTACTTCTACAAAGGGCTGTGGTTGAATCCAGTACCCTAAATTACACAAGGTATAGGCAAGTCAGTAGCCTGAGGCTTGAAAGGATTAGTAGGCACTTGGACAAGATTAACAAGCCCCCTGTTCTCACCATAGAGGTAATATTATTAGTACTATATATTAATACTATATATTTGTTTGTGTGTATATATATGATCGATCAGTGGTTGAGATTTTAATGACCACATAAATGTTGGTTTTCCTTTCTTTATTATATAACAATAAGTAGTTAAGTACTTGCTGTTGATCATGTTGCAGAGTCCAGATGGTGATCTCATAGATTGTGTTCATAAAAGAAAACAACTAGCTTTAGATCACCCGCTTTTAAAGAATCACAAGATCCAGGTACAACTACCTAATTAATTAATTTCTCGTTTTCCTTCTGAAGTCGGTCTTCATTTTACTCATTTTCTACTTGATGTGTATTTGATTTGATTAATGTAATTAACAGAAAGTGCCAACAGCGATGCCAAGAGGGATGAATGTGAAGAGAGATGAGAATGATGGTAACATGGGGGTGGAAGGGGGAGGAGGGAGTGAAAGAGGGGGCGCATGGCAAATGTGGCACCGAAATGGGACGCGGTGCCCAAAGGGAACAGTTCCCATACGGCGGAGCACAGCGCATGACGTGTTGAGAGCAAAGTCTTTGTATGACTTTGGCAAGAAACAGCGACGGGTTCCCCTCTCTCCCCGCAGCGATGCCCCAAATGTAGTCAGCGGCAATGGCCATGAGGTGCGTTCGTCCCCTACCCATATACTATCTATCTAACTATACAAGTTCTATAAACCCTTAACACTTTTATATACGAAATCTTATAGTTAATATAGATATATCATTTTTACTATTATTTACTTTACTTAATGAGAAAACAAATAAGTTACAAATTATAAGCTCTTGATATATTCTCTAGTATTTTAATGAGAATTCGACTTTTATATACAAGTAAATTATTACTTCTGCATTGTGAATATTAATTAGGGGGATACAGGATACAGCTCACTCCACCTACAATACAACTCTATCTGTAGTACTGTACTAAAAGTAATGTTCCAATATTAATTAGGAATACGATTCTTCTTATATTAATTTTTCACATAATTTTCTATATGGATTTTTTTTTTATTTTGGTATAAGGCTTAACACATAATGATAAATCATGTGCGCAAAGGTTAAATGTATAATTTTTTTACACTAAAAATATAATATTGTTACACATAGATCAAGCAAAAGTTGATGTTTGGTCCCTTTAATTTCATTAAACTTCAATTTGTTCCTCTCGTTATTTAAATTAAACTTCAATTTGTTCCTCTCGTTATTTAAACTTTAAAGTCACTTTACTATTCTTTTTAAAAAATAATAAGAAAAATATTGCCGACAAGATTAAATTTATTTATTTATTTGTCACTCAATAGCTGTAATTCAACAGATAAAAAAAAAATAGCTGTAATTCAAGACATCAAATCCCTTTAAGAATGACTTGAAATGGGTTTTTGTAAATTTTATTTTTTAATGAAAGATTAATTAATTAAAATTGTTGTATGTAGCATGCGATCGCGTACACGGGATCATCGCAAGAGATGTACGGGGCGAAGGCAACAATAAACGTATGGGATCCGTCTATTCAAGTGATCAACGAGTTCAGCCTCTCTCAAATTTGGATCCTTTCAGGATCCTTCGACGGCTCTGATCTCAACAGCATCGAAGCTGGATGGCAGGTACTCCTTCCAATTCCAATTCTCCCTCCTCTCTCTGACTCTCTCTCTCTTCAATAATCAATAATTATAATAATTGTAAGCAATTGGGGAAGCAAAACCATTTCTTTAAAAACTGTTTTATTCTTTGTTTAATGGAGTTAGAAAGAAGAAGAAATTCCCATTAAAAAATTTTAGATATAAACTTATGGCATGACGGTGGATTTTAGAGAATGGAGTTAAGTTGGAAGAAATTTAACTTCAAAGAAAAAAAAAATAAAAAAAAGAAGAAAAAAAATTAAAATGTATAAAAAATAGTAAAAAAATCATAAAAATTTAAAAATAGAAAAATTATAATTTATAGAGATTAAAAAATAAAATAAATAAAATAAATTTAGTATCATACTCATTAAAAACATAAATAATAAAACTTTTATATACACTTTTTAAAAAAATTCAAACTTATGGCAATCATGAGTTATGCGGATTGAAAATAAATAATGGGTTAAAATATTAAACAATAACTTCATTTCAATAAATTAAACCTATTTTACCACCACTAGTAAATTTCAATCTTCATTCACATCGCAACTCTTTCTTTATTGTAAACATTAATTTTCAGTTGGTTCCTTGCAGTAACCGAATATTCATGAATTAATTAGATTACATGTGATGTACGGTACATCACATTCCATTCTATGTGTAGAAACATAAATACTAACTTTACCAAATAGTATCTGAAGTTCTGATTATTCTACTAGTCAGGTCAGTCCGGAGCTCTATGGTGACAGCAGACCCAGATTATTCACTTATTGGACGGTCAGCATTTTTTTCTTCTTCCTCCTTCTCATATATATATTTCCTCTGTTCTCTTACAACACAAATAAAGCTTCAACAAGAAGGAACAAAATAGCATCATTTTAGTTTTTTTTAAAAATAGCATCATTTTCCTTATATGTGTGTGTATTGTTTAAATTAGTCTAGCCAGGGCACTAATTCAAACAATCAAGATATCAGATCATATCATAGGATTTAGGAACTTATTAAGGCCTACTTAATCTGCAGTTAGCGTTATTTGGGTGGTGACATGTGATTGATTCATAACTAACAAAAACTAAGATGCAGTGAATAACAATAAGTAAATGAACCTAGCTATACTGCGAATTAATATACGACATTCATTCTTTGAGGTTCAATGGCTTTATTTCAGTTATTATGGGGGAAACATCAATGAACATTTTGGAATGGAGATGCACCAAAGACCAAACAGAAGATCGTGGCAGCTAACCCTTAATAGGATTAGGTCTCAAGGGGGAACTCTGTCACTATCCACTGTTGGGCTCAAATCCATTATACTGCTTCTTACTCTTCATTCATTTCATTTTATTTTATTTTATTTTTGAAATCATAATAATAAAGAAGAGAGCATTTAAATTTCAGGTTCAGCTATAATATTTAGTTATGATAATTCAGCTGCGATTAAGTTGCAACGTTGTGGTGCTTTGTAAATCTGTTGAGGTTTTCGGTGTTGCAGAGTGATTCGTATCAAAGAACCGGATGCTACAACCTTCTTTGTGCGGGTTTTATTCAGACGAATAGTAGGATAGCCATTGGAGCTGCCATTTCTCCTGTCTCTTATTATGCTGGCAACCAATATGATATTACGATCCTCATTTGGAAGGTCAATATTTCTTCCACATACAAATTCATTACCGTGCATTTCATTAATGCCAATAACAATGGATCCAACTCAATTTTATTTTATTTTTAAAGTGTTTTATATAAAAGGGTTTTGGTTTTATATAATTTTTTTTTTCACGTTGTTTTTGTTGTGAATATAAATTAGGATCCAAAAGTAGGGAATTGGTGGATGAGTTTTGGTGACAACATATTGGTAGGGTATTGGCCCGCGGAGCTATTCACACACTTAGCCGACCATGCCACCATGGTGGAGTGGGGTGGCGAAGTGGTGAACTCGCAAGCCAATGGTCAACACACCTCCACCCAGATGGGCTCCGGCCACTTCGCCGAGGATGGCTTCGGAAAAGCAAGCTACTTCCGGAACCTTGAGATCGTGGACATGGATAATAGTCTTAGCTCTGTGCAGAGCATCTCAACCTTGGCCGAAAATACAAACTGTTACGACATTAAGAGCTTCTACAATAACGAATGGGGCACATACTTCTACTATGGTGGGCCTGGGAACAATCCTCAGTGCCCATGATTATTAATTAACGCACATACCAATTATCATTGACACACATATAGTTTACCACGCCGAAGTAATCTCCTCCTGTTACATTCTTTACTTGTACGTAATTATAGAATTACTATTGTGCTATTTCCATTCTTGTTTCTGCCACCACCTTTTTATTTGTTTTCGATGGAAGGGAAAGGAAATTTTGTGTTGTAGTCATTTTATATTTTGTTACGTGCAATTGCTCAAGTAATTTACCGATAAGAATGATAGTTAAGTAAAATCTTATTTAAAGTAGCAATTCTAGTATTTAACATTCAAAACCTAAACATTATAGATAGAGTTTGCATGGAGTTATAGCTCATTTTCAATGTGACTAACCACTACTGGATTTTGTGTTGTAATCGGTAGTCAATAATTAATTAAAAAATTTGAGGATATATGAATGCATAAACACGATTGCAAATGGAAAGATTTGAATAATTTAATTTAATGTGTGAAATGTTATGCTTGATTTTCTTTTTCTTTTTTTCACATTTTTTTCTTAATATATAGTTACAAGTAGTACTGAGAGTCTTTATAATTTTCAATTTGACTGGTTAATTACTGCGAGGCAGATTGCAGAGGGCCTCACCTAGTGGTGGAATGGGCCCAGTCCGTTGGTGGATCTTAGAAGGTGGATGTGTAGTAAGGTGGTGCAGTTGTTAGCTGATTTGGTTATTGGTTTCAATATCAACGCACAAGAAAATGCACCTCAACGAGCTTGTTTTCAGTTGATTTTTCATTAGTTGTTTGTTTTTTGTGAGACATCATTAGCTGTTGGACCGTACTAGGCCCATATAAACCAAATCTACCACATTAGCCCATGAGCCTATAAAAGGAGCCCGATCATATCCAAGCATTGCAGGTCTTAAACGCGACAACCAAAAGAAATTAAAAAAAAAAAAATTCATCGCCATAGTCCTATGTACAATGTCGATCATATTCAAGACTCATGACCATTACTGATCCTACCCAATTATACCCCGGGTATAAACACTCTCAACGTGATTGGACCGTCTTGACCCAATTAACATTTAGACATTCATAAGTTAAGCTTATTTCAGAATGTCAAGCTCATGAAAGTTTGGGTTAACTCGACTAATGACCTATTTGCAAAATCTGACTGACCTATACATGAATGGGTAACGACACAACAAACACGTGTTTAATACGACCCATCAACGGTCATCGACCATTTGATGTCATCATGACAAACGATCGTTAACGACTTCGAGTCATAATAATTAGACATAACGTCTTCACGCCATAATGACCAGACATAACGTTCAAAATCCTAAATGACCTAAACGGAAGGTATCCGGAGAGTTAGTTCTTCAAATCTCTATATAAACCGACCTAACAACTTAGGTTAGGCATGTTCACCCTTCTCTACCTATTCTTTTATCACTATCTTGATTCCAAGATTGATCGATCAGAGTGCTTCTACAAGCATTTCACCCCATCTCCAACCAACAAAATACATGACAATTGACTTAGGTCTCTCCGACGACTACCCCATGGGTAGAGGACGGAACATCTGACGTCATCTGTGGAAATTTAGTAAAATGATTCTCATTCTACAACCAAAAGTTACTCTATCAATTTTTTTTTTGTTCAAGATCAAAATCGCAAGTCCTTTGTACCATAATCAAGGTGTTGCGCCAAAATACCCTTCAATGGTATTCTAGTTAAATTGTGGGAAGATGCCACTCACACAACATCAACGTCGTTAAATGTCAATCAATGACATTCTCATCAATTTTGACCGTAAAAAAAATTATATATTCCATTACACATAGAATTAATCTCAAATTGTTAATACTCATGGCATACTATTATGATGGCAGGGCTGTTAAATTTGGTTAATTAACGTCTTTTATACAATAAGTGTCAATTCATGGCATTCTCCCAGTGTTGACCATGGATGAAAGAGGAGGGGCAACAGTAACTTGGAGCAGGATACTACAACATTGCTCATGAATTATTTGTTTAATTGACATTTAAGTCTCTCTATGATTCCTTTGATTGATAGACTAGTTTCCGTTTAATTGGCATTATTTTGCTTTTAGTTGCTTCACGTATAATTTTCTTTTGCACTTATTCCTCTTGTTAACGTGTGTATGATCACCTCACACTTCTTTTTAATGAGCATTAATCCCATTCATGTTTTATTATCATTCATTCATATGGTTTTATGAAATCACAAACGTAATTTAATACTTTTAATTGCCATGAAAATTATGCTACCCTTTAGTTGCAAAAGGAATATTCTTTCCATTGACAAAGTAAACCTTGGACAAAATGCCACTAATACATAATTAGTTGTCAGGCATTGCCTTGTGCCATTCATATGTCATTTATCTCCTTTTTTTTTTATCACGGCTTTGCAACACAAGCAGAAGTAGGCTTATGTGGAGAAAAGTCGAAGAGTTCCCAAAAGCCAAGAACAAGCATTTACATATCAAGTTATTCCTATGGATTTAACAAGACGCAAGGTTTTTTGCTTAAGGTGTGAGGCAACTCGATTTTGGTTTGAATAGTTTTGGTTTATGCTAAATGTTGGTGGGAAGAGGACCTGACGTAATGCTTACACTTGATTTACATTGTTTTAGCACTTATGATAGAAAACTTGTTAGTGTTCTTTCTTTATCTTCTATCTTCTTAATTCCTTTTAACCACACTTGCATGAAATAAACACAGGAAATGAGTAGTTTAGAAGTATAACATTACATTCTATACGTTAATAATTCTCTCCTTATTTTATTTTCATTAATAATGGTTTGACAATAAATTAATTATCATATATGCTACGTCTCTAATTTATCATCACTAATTGTGCACCACTCTTATCGCCCTTATAATTTTTACCATTTATAGTCTTGCGTTTGTTAGCATGCATTCATCTCCTTTTTGTCTTCTATTATTATCATAGCATTCCAGGAACTAATTTAGCGTCATAAGACAAACACTAATTCCTTTAATTCCTTGTAGTGGTATAATACTAATTGATTTGTATATATAATTATATTTCCCCATCAATTGCAAGACCATTATTATTTGATTTAAAGACATACTATAAATGGTCATGCATCACGAACCGTGCTTTAATAATTTCTAGCTTATTAAAATTTACCATTTGATTAGAATATACATTGTCAAATTTAATGTTAATTATTTATTTGTCATTATTATTTATTAATTCATTTATAAATAATTATTTATTTGTTCTTCATCACTACTAAATAGACACGTGCACCACTCAATCTCACCCTCGTATCACATTATTGCATATGACTATTATTTGATTTAAATACATACTATAAATGGCCATGCACCACAAGCCATGCTTTAATCATTTCTAGCTTTTTAAAATTTACCATTTGATTAAAATATATTTTGTCAAATTTATTGCTAGTAATTTATTTGTCATTATTATTTATTTATTCATTTATAAATAATTATTTATTCATTATTCATCACTACTGAATAGGAATGTGCACCACTCAATCTCACCCTCTTATCACATTATTGCATATGACCATTATTTTCATTACTTCATTACTAATCATAAATTGATTAGCTGACATATATGATTTACTACCTATCAAATTGTCACTAATAGTCATATTCAATGTGTAATTCTTATTTATAACCGCATTTAATTGTCATTCGTTTCCTTTACAATTATTAACTAAATAATAATAATAATAATAATAATAATAATAATAATAATAATAATAATAAATATCAATAGCTATATTTAATTGACACCCATTTCCTTTATCGTTAATTAATTTATTAAAAATTTATTTATTAGACGTGTAATTCGATTACTAGACAATGATATTTTTCCTTCTCAAAAGAAAGCAAGATTTTCACGTAATATTGCTTCCACGTTTAACTCGTAATACTGCTTCCACCATTTAATTGATATTCCTAATCATATTTAATTAACACTCTTTCCTTTTACCATAAATAAATTGCATTCATTAGCTATAACTCGACAATCTCATCATACCTTAGTACAACTAACCTTATCAAGATATGAAAATTTAGCTATGTTTATTTTAATTGCATATTATTATTAGAATTACTCACATGACATGATAAAGACAAGCTAAGTTAAACCCCCAACATTACAACATTAGGCACACAAAACCTTGAGAAAGTTCAGGCAAATGCCTTGAAAACTCGGGATGATAAAAGGTCCAACTTGGGAAGGTCTAAGGTCATGGTCAATCCATGATACCCTTGAAAATGACTCAACTTGGGAAGGTATGAGGTCATGGATCCATGATGCCCTTGAAGACGGCCCAGCTCGAGAAGGTCTAAGGTCATAGTCAATTTATGATGCTCTTTGAAGATAGACCCAATTTGGAAAAGTCCGAAGTCATTGTCAATCCATAATGCCTTTTGAAGATCGACTCAGCTCGGAAAAGTCCAAGATCATGGTCAATTCATAATACCCTACAAGAAAAGACCAACTCAGGAAAGTCCGAAGTTATGATCAATCTATGATGCCCCTCTAAGAACGACCCAGTTCGAGAAAGGCAAAAGACCTCAGATTAAAGGGGAAAAAAAACCTCGAATTAGAGACTAATATAACCTCAGATTGAAGGGGGAAATCTTGGAGCATATTTAATAACCTAAGTACTGGAAAACACAAGTTTGAAAAACCTCGATTTCTTAGGGAAATTACCTAAGACCTAGAAAAATACATGCACAAAGACCTCACCATTCACCTTGGAATCCACCTAGGGGCGAAACTTAAAAATTACGAAGAGCTCAGAAATGTTCGACCATGCACCTTGTGATTACCCAAGTTGGGGGTTTGTGAATTGTTCAGATCCAATAAGCTCGGATAAGTATAAACATTATTAATACAAGCTTGTGCCATCTTTACAGATGACCAAGTTAGGAGGTTGTGGACCGTCTTGACCCATTCAGTCACTCATAAGCTCGGTCCATCTTTACAGATAACCAAGCTAGAGGGTTGTGGGCTGTCCTAACCCAATTGACATCCAACCATTCATAAGCTAGGCCCATTTTGGAATGTCAAGCCCATGAAAGTCCTGGTCAATCCGACTAATGACTTGTCTACAAGATCTGACCAGTCTATACTCAAATAGGTAACGGCTCGACAAACACGTGCTTAATACGACCCACCAACGGTTATTGGTCGTTTGGCGCCATCATGACCAACAATCATTAACGACTTTGCATCTTAATGACTAGACATAAAGTTTTCGTGTCATAATGACCAGACATAACGTTCAAAATCCTAAATGACCTAAACGAAAAGTATTCGAAAAATCAATTCTTCAAATCTATATATAAACCGATCTGACAGCTTAAGCCAGACATATTCACATTTCTCTACCTATTCATTCATTACTATATTGACTCCAAAATTAATCGGTCGGAATTCCCTAATAAGTATTTCACCTCATCTCTAACTAATGAATTGTTAGACGATTGACTTGAATTTCTCCATCGACCACCCCTCAAATAAAAGACAGAACAGTGACATAAACTCTAAAACATTTATACTAAAAGAATCATCAAGTGTCACTACGGGATTGACAAGAATTTTAATTGAAAATCTCATCACAATCACCACAAATAATTGGTAGGGTGTAGTGCACACTTCTTTCCAGATGTCACTTTTGACATCACCGACCTCCTATAAATATACTATTTTAATTCATTTTTATCTTTTTTTCTCACTTTTTTTTTAATTTGACTTAAACGTCGAAATGTTTTTATAAATAAAACTCTCGCTATCTCTCTCAGCTATGTACAAGCTTTTCATCGCCAGGTCAGCCACGGAATGGAGATCCACCACCAATGAACTGATACAATTGTTATTGTAATTAACATATATATTGCTAATTTTCTATCCTTAATTAATTAAATATCCTTTATTATAATTAATTATTTAATTTGATTCCACGGGCGGATTTCTGTTATAAATAATCAACTAGACTGACATATCAACAAAGTTGGAGCCTCCATGAAACTAGATAATATAGAAGGGAAGCAGATTAAGGAGGTTTTGATGAAAAAGTGTAGAGTAATAAACCGTATTGCCTTTTCAGCTTTCAAATAAAAAATAATCAATATATGGAATTTGACAAAATATTCAAATTAAAATAGTAGATAACTGTAGGATGTTGTGATGAAGTAAACAGAGTCTGTTCAAAACAACAGAGGTTTTTTTTTTTTTTTCTCGTGTGTCCACAATTCACAAGCAGTGGAAAGTTACACATCCCTTTTTCTTGTGTGTTTTTTCTATGCATTGATCGCCAGCGGAGTTCAATTTCAACCAGCGATTGATATATTTTTTACTTTAATTTACACGCTGCTTGAAACTTTTTGTTATATATAGTCAAATAATTTTTTATTTTTTTTATATCTTTGACCAGATATTTTCATAAACCTTTTATTTAATAATAGGAGGAATTTAAACAAATAATAAATTTTTGTGTATAGTCAAATAATTTTTTATTTTTTTATATCTTTGACCAGATATTCTCATATACCTTGAGACTAATATTCGGATAATGTTGAGCCTGGTACCATACCATACTGAAGTGAACCAAAAATATGGTTCAGAAGAAATGAATTGAATTGTATTCATTTTCAAAGATAAGAATTGAACCAAAATAAACTGCTTCTTCCAGTGTGGTTAACCGGTTCACCGGTTCTAATTTTTTCAAATTACTGAACCATTTTGCCCAAATCTTATGAACCACAACTCTTCAGAAATGAACCAGAAAAGCATCGCAGATCTGGTGCAACGAGCAATCTTTGAAGTTCAAACAGAAACTAGAGATAGAAAGCATAGCAGATCTGAATGATGACGAGCTATCTTCAAACGGAAGCAGCGAGTTGAATGGCGGTTGGCGTCGAACAGCAGCAGCGAGCTTCGAACGACAGTAGTGAGCTTCGAAAGTCGACTACGTCCTCCACCAATTCTCTGAGATGTGCCGTAGTACGCCACCGCATGCTTCCAGCGTCTGATTTCGTAACTGGAGGACGGCGATGGCCATGGGGCACAGAGATGTTCCACCTTTGTTGTTCTGTGTTCGTTTCCAAATGTCGTCATCTTCCAAAGAAGTTCCGCCATAGACCTTCCGAACTTTGGGACCAGTTGGCGGTGATCTGCCAGAGCCACCATAGCAGCTTGCTTTGGAAGCTCTCGAAGTTTCTCCTCAGTTCTCATTTTTTGATTCCATTTTCTCCCTTTGATTTTATTATTTGAATAATTATAAATGATGCTTTTATATTTTAAACTTAAAACTGGTTCGGTTAGGTGAATTCTAATTACTAAATTGAATTTTACAAATGGATAACTGCACCGATTTTGATAATTTGGTTTGGTTTATTAGTTTTTTTATAATTAAGTGAATTCTAATTACTAAACCGATTTTGATAATTTGGTTCTTTATGGTGTGGCTCAGTGCAGTTTGGTAATTTGGTTTGGTTTATTAGTTTTTTTTACCCACCTCTATCCTTGTTGCAATTAAGAAATTTTTTTAATAATTATTTTTTCTAAGTTTAAACTTTATTCTTTTATTTAAAATTAGAGTTTGGTTGTCAATGCACCCAATCTTTTTTAATTATATAGTCAAATAACTGACACGTCGATTTGAGAAAAAACGAAGTATATACTATATATAATATATAGAATGGAAGCATATAGAAAGCCATTGTCAACAATGACAAACTTATAATATTTATTAAGGTGTGCTGTCTCTCAGCACCTATTATAGGATACAACAATATTTTTTTTGAACACTTATTATATATTAGACATTTTATAAAAATATTATATGCTAATATGAATGTGAATAGATATCAAGATATATTATATTATAAGATAAAATAGATATATCAAATGCTAATATGAAAGGTGTATACATTGAATATCATATTCTGGTTATTTAAATAACAGGATTATTTCTGTCAAAAAAAAAAAACAGGATTATTATGAGAATTGGTAACTGTAAGTTCAAGACTTTTATGTTAATTTATTAATTTTTAATTTGAACAAGTTGGCTTGCTATGTAACCTGTAACTGGAGTGCCCCCTATTACCGCAAACAGCATAAACATTTTTAGCTTGAAAGTTGAAATGACTGTGTGTTATCATGGTGACATTGTGGCTTTATGTGCAAATTAAGTTCTCACATTTTTAAAAAAAAAAAATCTTTAAATGGTATTTATTTGTTTATGACAGTTGGAAGTTCAAATAGCTTATATAATAACACTGCACTCTATATCTATCACGTCTCATAACCAATAAAAATATCTAACAATTTTTATTTTGCACACTAATTTTTTAATTAAAAACAAAATTAACAATATTATTCTTACACTTTATTGTCACACTTTTGCTCTACATCTCTCTTTTGCAAAAAAAAAAAAAGTGAAATTCACTTTTCCCTTTCCTTTCTTCCCTTTTTCCATATAAAAAGTATAAAAAATAAAAAGAGGAAAGTCTCCCCATTATAAAATTAGGACAAACAACAAAATTTACAAGTGAAATTACAAATCCCTTATCAATGGATTCTAAGTATTTGCACACCATTTTCATTTTATTATTTTTACAATATTCTTCTTTTAAATAATAAAAGAAGAGTGATACTTTCCAACATTCTCTCCCTTTCTATCTTCTAAACATTTCTCCAAACTTTAGACCTCTCCACATGAAACCCTAATAAATCATGAACAAGGAGTGACGTCACACTTGTGGTGTTTCCATAGGCAATGGCGAAGCGTGATCTAGTGTGGTTAAGGTTGAAGGACTTATACTAGCAGCGGGCTCTATCTTACCCGTCATAAACCGTACTTGCTTCTTCTTCGATTCAAACCCACCTCCATCATCATCATCATCATCTTCATCATGGTACGCATAAGCAAACCCACCATGTATAGTCAAATCCATCCCCGCAGTTTCAGCATCCCTGGATATCCTCAACAACTTCATCTTATGAAGCCCATAGAACAGCGGTGCCATCGTCACCGTCACCCACCCGCACACCACCAACACCTCTATCACCTGCGCCGCCAACAGCCTCCCTCCGCCACCCATCAACAACCCGTACGGCCTCCCAACCTTATAAACCTCCCCCACGTACTCCTCCTTCGCAAACAACCCCGTGAACAACACCCCCCACGCGCCGCACCCTCCGTGCAGCTGCGCCGCCTCCAACGGGTCGTCGTACTCCACCTTCGCGGCCAGCTTGTTGAGCCCGATCAAAACCCACGCCGCCACGAACCCGCAAACGATCGCAGCCCACGGTTCCACGACTGAGCAACCAGACGTTATGGCTGCGAAACCGCCAAGTAGACCGTTACACACGTCGATCACGTTCCAATGCCCCACCAGTAACCGCTTGCTGAACAAGGTGGTCAGAGCTGCTGTGCAACCGGCCAATGTTGTTGTGACAGCTGTCCTCCCAATTGCACTCCATTGACCATAATAGCCACGGCTTCCACCGTAGCCTTTTACAATGGTTAAAAACGAACCGGGATTGAACCCGTACCACCCGAACCATAATAAAAACGAACCGAGCACAACAAGGGAAGCGCTGTGTCCTCGTAAGGCCACGGACCGGCCACTCCGGTCGAACCGGCCAATTCTCGGGCCTTCAATAAAAGCGCCCCACAACCCTGCTATGCCGCCAACCATGTGAACGACACCGGAGCCTGCGAAATCGATGACGCCCGACCCGAATAAGACGTTACCGTCGGTTCGGGTCGGACTTGCCCACCCGTCTGAGGACCAGAACCAGTGCGAGACGATGGGGTAGACGAAGCCGGTCAAGAAGGAGGAGTAGATGAGGTAAGCGACGAACTGGGTCCTCTCGGCGATGGAGCCGCTGGTGATTCCGGCGGCGGCGATAGCGAACGCCCATTGGTAGAGGAAGAAGCTGTAGTCGCCGGAAGGGGAAGGGAAATGGGAGAGGCCGAAGAAGTGGCGGCCGATGAAGCCGTTAGAGGGGGATCCAAAGGCAAAGGCGAAGCCGAAAAGGTAGTAGGAGAGGCCGCCGGCGGCGGCGTCGAGGACGTTGGTGAGCATGATGTTCATGGTGTTCTTGGCTCGGACGGAGCCGGCGCAGAGCATGGCGAAGCCGAGCTGCATGGCGAAGACGAGGTAGGCAGAGAAGAGAAGGTAGGTGTTGTTCACGGCGTAGGTGGTGTCGGCGAGTGTTTGGGAGATGGCGTCGAATTGGGTGCAGAGGTAGTTGGCGGCGGCAGTCGCGGTTGCGTTGGTGGTGGCGTGGAGGAGTGAGACGAGGTCGGTGGCTGAACAAGAGAGAGTAGCCATGCCTGGTAGAGTGTAAAGTGTAGAGAGAAACAGAAAATGTTATTATAAGTGAACAAGAATTAAGAACAGAAATGGTATTGGTGGAGTGGATGTAGAGTAATGGAAGCCAAGCCTCCCTTTTTATAATAAAAGAGTACGGACTACTTCCCCTTCATCTCTTCAACTTCTACTTGTATTTGATTCGTGGTTTTGAGAGCAGCAGAAAGAATCTCCAAATTAAATGAATATATGATAATTGAACCTTATAAGTCTAAATATTATTAATGCAAAGTCGAGTTATCATCATTAATTACATAAGTTGAGAGATTATATACTGTCCAAGTTCAATAAACCCAGATAAATTCGATTGGCCTCGGCTCAATAGATTAGTTTACATAATTAATTGTTAGTTACACATTCAAATATTAATTCATAAGATAAGATGTATCATGTATGTAAGACTTTTAAGTCAATAACTTATTCTCTATTTAATTTTACCACATTAATGAGTATTATTTTATATATTATTGTCTTTTATTACTAATTAGGAAACATATATGACATGATAATAAATAACATTGATATGCATTATCATTTCATGATTTCATAGAATTAATTGACTAATTGCTTGACATGTTATCAGTGGAACATTGATTCAATATTAGCTGATATTTTAACAATAATATTCATTGGTTCAACGTTTTCTTTTTACCTCAACTTTGGCCTTGAATGGTTGCTATAATGTGAAATAGCTATTTGCTTTCTTTTATTTATTTATTTATATTTATATGAGCATTTAATATCCAAAAATATATTTCTGTTTGTAAAATAAATTAGCTTATTAACATTCTTTTATGTGTGATAACATGTCAATAAAAATAGTTAAAATATATGTAGTGATTTCAATGATAAGTTAAATAATTCAATTATCACTACAAGAAAAATGCATTTTTTAGCGGATTTGAATCCGCCGCAAATAGAGGCATATTTTACGGTGAATTATAATCAGTCTCAATTTTGCGACGGATTCTCCCCTTCCAAATTTTTTCGGCGAAACATTTACCGTGAATTTTTTTTAATTAATCCATCGCAAATTATTAAATAAAATAGAAATTTATTTTAAATTTTTAAAATAAAAAAATAAAAAAAATTGAGGTGGATTTTACAATGGATAAATTTGCGGCGGATTTTTCCCACCCAATTTTTTTCTCCGGCCAAATTATTAAAGAAAGATGTTTTGCGGCGAATATTTTTACCGCAAACTATTAAATAAAAAATAAATTTATCTTAAAATTTGAAAAATAAAAAATAAAAAAAATTTGCATGAAATTTTTCTTCACCAAAAAAAATAAAAATTTATAAGTTAAAAAATAAAAAAATTATATGGAAATATCCGCCACAAATTCTGCCACAAAAATTAAAATAAAAAGTGTTTGATGCGTGTTGACCGTACTTTTTTTTAATAAAAAAGGTTTGCGGCAAATTTTTCCGTCGCAAAATCCACCGCAAATTCAAATTAAAGTATCAGATCTTAAATAGCCAACCAGAAGCCTTATCCCACCATTTCTTTTCTCTTCCACTATTTCTTCCCTCTCCTACCATTTCACCTCTCTCCCACCATTTTGCCCCTGCCGCTCACCATGTCGCCCCTGTAGCCACACCATGCCGCTCCTGCCACCGCGCAGCCCCTGCCGTCGCACCGCGTCGCAGTTGTTGCACCGCATTGCGCCGCTCCTTCAGAATCGCACCACTCCTCCCTCGCAATACGTCGCACCGCACCTCGTAAAATTAAATCTACTTCATCATCTTCCTTCTGTCATTTTCATTTTTCAGATTACATTCTTTCTCTAATTCTCTCCTCTCTCTCCCTTCCCGCTTCTCCCTTCCCTTTTCAAGATAGAAGCTTCCATGAGCAACCTTCATCATCTTCAAGACCTTGAGGTAAGGAGAAAACCTTGTTCGTGACTCACTTTCCTATTCCTTTCATCTTGTTCTTGAGTTGTGACTTGATGTGGGAATTGTGGTTTTGAGTTGTTTTTGCTTGTTTTGGCTTGAATCTTGTTAGAAAACTTGATAATAACATGATTTAGTTTGTTAGAGGCATGAGAACAGTTTTTCATTACTTGTATACCTTGATTTTTCATTTGAAATGAGAATTTGGAGTTTTAGGTTTTGAATAACCAAGGATGAGATTTGTAATGTTTTGATCTATTTTTAGCAAAATCTTTTGGTATTTTATGTTTCCTTCATGTTTGTAAACTTGTTTGAGACTTAAACTCACCTAGAAACTGGATTAGAGTGGCTAAAATCCAAGATTTTGGCCAATGGAACCATAACCACAGTTCTGCAAAACTTTTGTCCCAGGAACACGGCTCGTGTGCGGAAACACGGGGGGGGGGGGGGGAGGGGGCATGTGTCCCTCTCTGCCAGTTCAAATATAGTGGAAACATGTGTAGACAGAGACATCGGGGGGGCGTGTAAAACAACATGGCCCGTGTAGAAAGATATAATGAGAATTAGCTTTTGTGCTCTTCATGAAAGTTGTAGCTCTTTCTCTTAGCATTCCAAAGACACCTCATTCACCTCGTTTTGACATACGTAGTTCATGTTATGCTCATTTTACTGAGCAAAGGTCAAGGGTTGAAATTGAGAAAAATGCTAAAATGTTGTTTTGAGAAAAACTAGCTTTCGTAAGTGTGAGGACTTTTCTTTTATGTCTTTATAAGTGTGATGAGACCTTAGTAAGGGTGTTTAATAAAGTATATTCGTGATGCATGTAAATCAATTGTTATCCTAATAGATAAGTGTATTAAACTTTGTATTTGAACAAACTTTGTTATGTTGAATTTGAACAATGAGTTATGTTGTATACGATTTGTTATGTTTATTTTATGGATTAGTTAAATGTATTGACAGGTTGAAATTGATGTCTGAGTGGATTTTGTTATATTGTGGATTTTGAATATTTAATTTAATTTTTTTTATATTCAAAAAAATTTGCGGCGGATTTTTCGGTGGAAATATCAGCCGCAAATTTGCGTAGATTTTTGCGGCGGATAATCCACCCCAAAATCTTCCACAAATTGAAAAATCCACCGCAAATTGGATAATCCGCCAGAAAATCTTCCGCAAATTAGTGGCAGAAAAATCTGCCGCAAATTAGTGGCGAAAAAATCTGCCGCAAATTTGTGGTAGAAAAATTCGCCCCAAATTAGCAGCAAAAAAATTCACTGCAAATTAGCGGAGAAAAAATCTGCTGCAAATTAGCTCATTTCTGGCAACAATTCCGGCATGTTACCGGAGAGTTTTGCGGTGGATTTGCGGCGGAAAAATCCGCTGCAAATTTGCGGTGAAAATTAAAATCCGCCACAAACTATATTGCGTTGACCGTATTTGTGGCGGTCGCGAATCCGCCGCAAATTGTTAATTTGCGACAGATTTTGAGTAATTTGCGATAGATTTATCCTTTGCAAATCTCATTTTTTCTTGTAGTGTATATTTTTGGACATTAAAAACTCATATAAATAAGAATAAAATAAATAAATAAATAAATAAAAAGCAAATATCTATTTCACCTGATAGCAATTATTCAAGGCAAAAATTGAGAAAAAATAAAAAAATGAACCAATGAATATTATTGTTAAAATATCAGTTAATATTGAATCAATGTTCCACCAATAACATATCAAATAATTAATCAATAGTCAATTAATTTCATGAAATCATGAAATGATAATGCATATCAATGCCATTTATTATCATGCCATATAAAAACATTAATTTAATATTAACTGATATTTTAACAATAATATTCATTGGTTCAATTTTTTTTTTTTTCCTCAACTTTGGCCTTGAATGGTTGTTATCACGTGAAATAATTATTTTCTTTTATTTATTTATTTATTTTTTTATGAATATTTAATGTCCAAAAGCATATTTCTATTTGCAAAATAAATTAACTTATTAACATTGTTTATGTGTGAGGTAAAAATAGTTAAAATATATGTAGTAGTGTCAGTGATAAGTTAAATAATTCAATTGAAATAATGAACATTAGGAAATTTGTTGAAATATGTGAGTTGATAATTTTTAATAAATAATCATTGATATTATTTGCGATAAAATAGATAATTAAATAATTTAATTATTAATTACTAAATTATTATAATTGAAGACAAAAATAAAAAGTTGAAGTTGTTATATGTTCTCTGTACTATTTTACACAAAGGAAAATTTTGATTAGTCACACTTATTTGCTAAAAAACTATAATAGAATAAAATAGAAAATATCAAGATATTAATTATTATTAGCGAAACTTGTTTTAAATTACAAAAACTATTGCTATATAAATATCAAGACTCTACACAATTATTATTATTTTTGTTTACTTAAAT
Organism: Ormosia emarginata; assembly: GCA_029884605.1. NCBI lineage: Eukaryota > Viridiplantae > Streptophyta > Magnoliopsida > Fabales > Fabaceae > Ormosia > Ormosia emarginata. Next base: position 2,860,351 of record JAQQTP010000070.1, on the reverse strand, counting down.
ATTATTCATATAACATTATCCAAACTCAAATAATAAAATATGATAACTCAAAAGAGTCAGATTGGTGATACTTAAAAAATGTATTTGCATGCGCCTTGTTAAGACATATTCTTAAATATTTAAATTCACGTTAATTTTTCTTAAATCTTCTTGACCATTTACTCATTTATTTACATCTAATGCTCATGACAAGTACCATCTTCTTAATTTATATCATATTCTCACAATTTATTGCCACAAAATATTTTTTCCATGTTCATATTGACATTAATGTAGAGATTTAATTAGACTATTTGATCGTTATAAATTATGACTTTATGCATAATATGATAATTTTTTGTTCTTCATTAACCTATTTGTTTGCTTAATATTCAAAATTGTGCAATGTAATAGTCATGGATTTAAAGAGAAAGATACCTCTAGACTAACATATTTGGTGACTCATTTAATTATTGTATATGACCATCATTTCAATTGTCATTAGACTCAATACTAGTTATAAATTGACATTTTTTCTTTACAATTAACATGTAATTTTTGGGCTATTTAATTGACATTCTTTTCTTTTACCATAATTTATTTAATTTACATTCACTAGCTAAAGGGTTAACCGTTCATTAAATAATGTATTGTCATTAGACTCATTTCTAGTCATAAATTTATATTTTTTCTTTGCAATTAACATGTAATTTATGGGCTATTTAATTGACATTCTTTTCTTTTATCATAATCTATTTAATTCACATTCACTAGCCAAGGGATAATCGTTCATTAAATAATGTTGTTAAATAGATCAAACATAACTTTTTCATATTTTATAATATTAATTATCTTCGCCAATCATTGTTATAGGCCTATGACCTTTAATTTATATTGTACATGGTACTTACAAACAAATAATAAAATAGCCTCTAACTTAACATGAGCATGATATCCCAATTATTCGTTTTTCATGATTTTGTGGTTATTATCTCTTATATCTTAATGTTATTTGTCATCATTCTTATTCTTATTTTTTTGATATAACACTCATAATTATTATTTAAATTATGTCGAGCTCCCAAATTCTAAGCTCATAAAAGTCTAGTTTGAAAACATTTGATTTCTTCTTTAACAAAGCTAAGGTCATGAAGTTTTTTGAGATCTTCAACAATATGCAATGACACACACAAAAATCCTGAAAAACTCCAAGCGAAAGTCTCGAAAACTCGAGATGATAAAAACTCTAGAAAAGTCCAGGCGAAGACCCCAAATGCTCGGGATGATAAAAGGCTCAGTTCAGAAAAATATGAGGTTATGATCAATCCATGATGTTCACCTTATGATCGGCCTAGCTATGAAAAATATGAGATTACGGTCAATCCATGATGCCCACCTAACAATTGGCCCAGCTTGAAAAAAATTCGAGGTCATGGTCAACCCATGATGTCCATTACATGATCGACCCAACTCGAAAAAATCTGAGGTCATGATCAACCTATGATGCCCACTACATGATCGACCCAACTAAAAAAAAATTAAAGTCATGATTAATCAATGATGTCCACCTTATGATTGGCCTAGCTCCGAAAAATTTGAGGCCATGGTTAACTCATGATACCCACTACATGATCGGTCCAACTCGAAAAAATCTGAGGTCATGGTCAACCCATGATGCCCACTACATGATCGGTCTAGTTCATAAAATTTTGATGTCATGCTTAATCCATGATGCCCACCTTATGATCGGTCAAAGCTCAGTAATTCTAATGTCATGATAAAAATCCAACGTCATGGAAATTCCATAATGCCCAATCCTCGATCCGCCAAAGCTCGGTAATTTCGAGGTTATGGAAATTCCATGATGCCCAATACTTGATCGACCCAGCTCAGAAAAGTTCAAAGTCATGGCCAACCCATGATACCTATACAATACTAGCCCAGTTTAGAATACCTCAATTTTTTTTTAAAAAAAAAGACCTCAAATTAAAGGCAAAAAACCTAAGATTAGATGCCAATACAACCCTTAGATTTGAGGGGGAAATCTCGAATTAAAGGATAATAACCTAAGTACTGGGAAATACAAGCATGAAAAATCTCAATTTCTTAGAGAAATTATCCAAGTCTTGGAAAAATACATACACAAAAGACTTCACCACTTATCTCGGGAGGTTACCTAGGGATGAAGCTAAAAAATTACGAAGAACTCGAAAAATCTCGGCCATTCACCTTGTGATTGCTCAAGTTGGGGGGATGTGAACCATTCATACCTAATAAGCTTGTATAAGTTTAAACATTGCTAATACAAGTTTGGGCTAGCACAACTGATTGCTTAAGTTGGGAAACTGTGGACCGTCTAGGCCCAAAAAACTCGAGTAAGTCTGGTTGGCCTCGCCCTAATGGATTAGCCTACATAGGTCCAATAAACTCGGTGAGCCCAATCAGGAGACTTTTATTTAAGTACACACTAAACCCTAAACCCAAAAGCTAGGCATGTTCACTTTTTTTTACCTATACCTTCATCACTATCTTGGCTTCAAGACTGATTGGTTAGAGTGTCTTTGCGGGTATTTCATCCCTTCTCCAACTAACAAACTGCCATATGACAAACCTAGAGTTCTCCAACGACCACGTACCCCTCAAGTAGAGGATGTAACAATTATGAAATGATGTTTGGAATTCGAATTCGTTTGATCCTCAATCCTATATGTCTATGTATATGAGAAATTATTATATGCTATGTCCAACATGATATAATTTCTCCTATATATGTCATCACTATCTTGTAACTGCCACTAAATTATTGTACATGTTTTTTGTTTTTTTTTTTGTTCTAATAAACGACGAGACAAAAGTCCAACAAATAACTAGATACAATAAGAGAAAAATTAACTCGACTAAAATATGCCATAAAAGCAGTAGAAGTAAAGGAAGATAAAGAAGTAAAAGCCAATAGAACTAGAAGGTTAGATTGTTGTCATACATAATATTTGATGATGAGATTTTCTTGAGAAAGATTGATGAAATGAGATTGGATAAATTTTGAAACCTTTTGCTAGGGTTTGTCTCTGCATGATAGGTTAGGGTCTGCATGATCATGGCTTTGGCTGTAAATAATCCTATATGTCCATGGAAGTTTCTTGTTTCTCCTCCATCTCCTCCTTCCTTTTCTCCCTCTCGTCCTCTTCCTCAAACTAGAACATTTGCTCAAGCTTTGAGTAATTCTTTTGATATACCCTTAAGTCAACTGCCGAGGCCTTGCATCAAGGGTGATTCTATTTTGATAAAGATTTTGAAAGATGAATATCAGAAGGGGTTAGAAGGTTGTAAGAACAACTTACATGGAAGACTCTTGTTAGCAAAGGGTAATTCTCCCATCGAAGTTCAAGATCTTAGAGAAAAACTTTCCAAATTGTGGAAACCTTTAGGCCCGTGGAGAATGATCCCTCTGGGTAAGGGCTATTACGAGTTTAATTTCTCTTCTCCAGAGGACGTTCGTTGCATTTGGGCGATAGGCTCTTGGAACCTTAATCTGGGTATTTTAAAACTCTCACAATGGTGCCCTAATTTTAGTCCTAATAACCAAAAACAAACTCACGTCCAATCATGGATCAGAATTCATGATTTGCCTCAGGAGTATTGGAGACCTAAAATCTTGTTTGAAATAACTGGTGGTATAGGCACTTCAATCTCTTTAGATAAAGCCACAAGAAACAAAGTTTTTGGTCATTTTGCAAGGATTTTGGTTGATGTTGATCTTACTAGCAATTTGCCCAACGAAATTATGGTGGAAAGAAATGACTATGCTTTTTTTTATTGGTGTTGAATATGAGAAGCTTCCAAATTTTTGTAGCTTTTGTCAAACAATTGGTCATTCTGTTGATCAATGTAGAAAGAAAGGAGGAACTTCTGACAACAGGAATCGTAAAGAACAAACTCACCTTAAGGGTAAGACTTCTTCTATTCCTAAACAAATAGAAACAGTTCAAGCCAATGAAACAGTGGTTGTTGAGGGCTAAGTTAATGTTATTGGCGTGAATCTTGAGGCTAATGAAAATGCAATCAATGAAGTTGCAGAGCCTGATCTTGAGGTTCCAGTTCTTGTTAATGATGTGTATAATAAGACAGTTGCAAATATAGTTGATGCAGAGATTACAACTATCAATATGCCTCAGAAGGGCAACTCTAATTATGTGTTACAATAGTTAAGTTCTCCTGAGATTGTTAAACCAGTTAATAATACTGTTAATGAGGATGTAAACTCGACTTATGATGGATCCCTGCACCCTGAGTCTCCATCTTTTGTCCCTAATTCTTCTCAGAAAAATACTCCCCAAACAGAACATGTTCCCTTTTCTCTTGAGTCTAATTTTGCTTCGACTACTATCAGTCGTACTAATATTCTGACTCTTAATAACCATATTGTTCAGCAAGATCTTAGGATTTTATCCAAATTTTGTGCAGATGATGAGGATGATGAATTTGTTGAAACTAATTTGGATTCTGATAAGTATGGTGATCTTTTTGATGATGATGTAGGTAACCTTTTTAGTTGTTTTGTCCAAATCTCAGAAGAAAAAGTTGAGACAGAGAAAGAAACAAGCATCTAAAGCTGATGTCTATCAAACCCGTTCTAAGGCTGGCCCCAAGAATCTTGCTTAATGAAGCTGCTTTATTGGAATGCCAGAGGTTTAGCTAATCTTAAAATTAGGTTGGTGTTAAAAAAAGCTTTGTCTTGATAACAAGCCGAATTTTTTATTAATTTATGAACCCTGGATCCCTCTAGATTAGGTTCCCTCTAGTTTTTGGTCTTCTTTAAATTTGAAGTCTTTTGCTGTTAATAATAGACCCCCCATCCTTCCGAATTTATGGTGCTTTTGTGTTGTTAATCTTCTCCCTCAGCTAGTTGTTATTTCTAATCAACAAGTCTCTTTTTCAATAACTTGGAAGAATCAGGTAGTTTATATTTTTGCAGTCTATACCTGCACTTCTCATCAGTTAAAGAGGTCCTTATGAGCTGATTTGGCTAGCTTACAACAAAGTCACAATGGGCCATGGTGCTTTATTGATGATTTCAATGCAATTTTAGGTGCTCATGAGTCAAGAGGAGGTATTTTACCTCTGAGAATTTCTTGTGATGAGTTTCAGGCCTGGTCTGATTACTGTAATCTTACACACTTATTAACAAGGGGAGCTAATTTCACTTGGTCTAATCGCAGAAGAGGTAGTGCTTTTTCTTAGAGAAGGCTAAATAGAGCTGTTTGCAATGATGCTTGGTTCTCTTTCTGGAATATTATATCCTGTTGTACATTGACTAGAATTCAATCTGAACATTTTCCTATCCTGTTGAACCTGAGAAGAGAAACTCATACTTATCCATCTTCTTTCAAGTTTCTAAAAATGTGGACTGATCATCCAGATTGTCATAGATTGGTTTCAGAGGTTTGGAATAGGCCTTTTACAGGTTGTTCAATGTCCATCCTTACTCAAAAGCTCAAAGCTTTAAAGTTGGAACTTAAATCTTGGAATAGAGACATTTTTAGGAATGTTCATCAAAGGGTGGATTCAGCCATGAAAGTTGTTGATCAGATTCAATTACAAACTGATGTTTTTGGTTATTCTGATAAGTTGCTTATTAAAGAAAAAGAGGCTCAAATGGAGTTGCAGTAAGCTTTGAAATATCAAGATGAGTTTTGGAGGGAGAAATCTCGATTTAACTGGCATTCTTTTGGTGACAAAAATACTGCCCACTTCCATAAAGTTACTAGGATTAGAAATGCCTCCGAGCGATTATCTATGCTTAAGCTGGATGACCGAATTTCGGATTAGCAGGATGACATTGAGCATGATGTCTTGCATTTTTACAAGAACCTTTTTGCTTCTCCAAACAATTGTATCTCAAATGACTTGATAAATTCTGTTATCTCTCCTATGGTCACTGCTGAAGACAATCTCATGATCACTAATCTTCCATCCAGAGAGGAAGTTAGAAATGCTGTTTTTTTCTATGAATGCCTGTGGTGCTCCTGGTCCTGATAGGTTTGGGGGCTACTTCTTTCAACACTTTTGGGACCTTATTGGTGATGATGTTTTCAATGTTGTTACCCAATTTTTTATACAGGGTTGGATTCTTTCAGGCTTGAATTCTAATTTGGTAGTATTAATTCCTAAATTCAGTGGTGCAGACAGAATTGAACAATTTAGGCTTATTGCTTTAGCGAATTTTCAATTTAAGATAATTACTAAGGTGCTAGCTGATATATTAGCTGTTGTGGCTCCAATAATCATCACTGAAAATCAAAAGGGTTTTATAAAGGGGAGGCAAATAACAGAATGTGTTTGCATAGCTTCTGAAGCTATTAACATGTTGGACAACAAAGCTTTTGGAGGTAATTTAGCTTTGAAGATAGACATTAAAAAAGCCTCTGATACGTTGGATTGGGACTTCTTGATCAAAGTTCTAAGTTCATTTGGTTTTGCAGATAGGTTTTGTAATTGGATCAAGGTCATTCTGCATTCAGCTAAGCTTTCCTTTTCTATAATAGTCACTCAGTTGATTACTTCAACTGTAAGAGGGGGGGTTAGACAAGGGGATCCACTGTCTCCTCTTCTCTTTTGTATTGCTGAAGAGGTTCTAAGCAGAGGCATATCTAAACTGGTGCAATGTGGGAAACTCTAACATATGTCTGGCCCAAGGGGCTTCCAAACTCCAAGCCATGTTCTTTTTGCTGATGACATCATGATTTTCTGTCGTGGGACTAAGCAGAATTTGCAGAACATCATGACTTTATTTAAGGATTATGGTGAGGCTTCGGGTCAAGTCATTAGTCTTGACAAGTACAAGTTCTATGTTGGATCAGTCTCTTCCAGAAGAATAGCTATGTTATCTTTGGTTCTTGAGTTTTCTGCTGGGAGACTTCCTTTTATCTACCTTGGTGTTCCTATATTCAAAGGTAAGCCAAAAGCTCTTCATCTTCAGCCTATAACAGACAAGATCAAAGCTAAGCTAACAGCCTGGAAAGGGTCCTTACTGTCGATTATGGGAAGAACTCAGCTTATTAAATCTGTTATATATGGCTCTCTTATTTATAGTTTTCATGTTTACTCCTGGCCTGTTTCTCTGCTAAAAACCATTGACAAATGGATTCGAAATTTTATCTGGTCTGGGGATGTTCTCTCTAGGAAAGTTGTGATTGTAGCTTGGAATAAAGTCTGTTCTCCTTTTTCAAAAGGTGGCCTAGGCATCAGACCTATCTGTGCCATCAATGAAGCTGCTGCATTAAAGCTCTGTTGGGATTTTATTTCTTCTAATTGCCAATGGGCTTGCTTTCTTAGAGCCAGGTTCATGAAAAACAAAAAACATAGTTCATCATATGTTAAATCTTCTATTTGGCCAGCCTTAAAAAGATGCATGCCTCTTGTTCTAGATAACACGAACTGGAAACTTAGAAATGGCTTTGATATAAATTTTTGGACTGATAAATGACTTCCTAGCACTATTGTGAATTATCTAAACATTCCTGCTAGACTGCATCAATCTCTTCATTCTCGAGTTGGTGACTTCATTGAAAACTTCTCATAGTCCCTTCCTTTTTCTCTGGTTTCAAAGTATCCTAATATTGTTGCGACTATTGAGCATATTGTCATTCTAAAATTCTCTGCTCTCAATCAACTGGTTTGGTCTCATTCGGAATCCTAGAAGGCAGGTTGACCCTTGGTGCAAAGTTCTGTGGAATCAATTCATCCCTCCCTCAAAATCTTTATTACTCTGGTGGTTACTTCACAAAAAATGCCAATTGATGATAATTTATGGTCCAGAGGTTGTGTTATGGTTTCAATGTGTAGCATTTGTAGAATGGATTATGAATCCTCTAATCACCTTTCCTTGCAATGCAAATTTGCTAAGGACGTATGGAGTTGGCTTAGCAGCATCATACATTGTTCTATCAATCTTGACTCTTTTGAATCCATTTTAACTGTGTGCAACAGAAGTTGGAGCTCTCAATTATATGACATCATTCTGGCAACTGTTATCAATGTGATTTGGGTCATTTGGTATTGTAGGGAAAAGCTTCGATTTGATAATAAGAATATTTCTTGCTCTCAGGCTATTAATATGGTCGTAGCTGCTACCTCCTTAACTGGAAATTTCACATCGGGATTCATGCATTCTGTTATCTCTGAATTCACCATCCTGAAGGCTTTTTCTATCGTGGGTCATCCTTGCAAGGCCCCAGTCATTAAGCAAGTAAATTGGTTTCCTCTTCTTTCTCATTGGACTAAATACAATACAGATGGGGTAGCTAGAGGGGCTCCTGGTTGGGCGGCCTGTGGAGGTCTCTTTAGAGATTATAGAGCTGCTATTCTCGACTGTTTTGCAGCCAATCTTGGTATTTCTTACTCTTTTCATGTAGAGCTGCTTGGTGCTATGATTGCTATTGAATTGACCTTTAAAAAAGGATGACACAATCTGTGGTTGGAATATGACTCTCAATTAGTAGTCGATGCTTTCAAAAATGCCAAAAGAGTTCCTTGGAAGCTTAGAAACCGATGGAATAATTGCTTACTTTTAACTAGACAAATGAATTTTTTTAGTTTCTCATATTTTTAGAGAAAGTAATACTTGTGCAGACAAATTAGCCTCTCATGGTCTTACCATACATGATTTCTTTTGGTGGGATTCAATCCCTGTTTTTATTAGTGAGGACTTTAACTGTAATAGGTTTGGTCTTCATCACTATAGGTTCTCCTAGTTGTTCTCTTTTGCATGGGTTTAGTTTATGCCCCCCATGTTTTTTGTATTCTTGTTTTCTTTTCTTTTAATATATTGTGGTTTGCTGCAAATGATTAGTTGGGTCTAGGGTGCCAGCCTAATTGGGATGTCTTTCCCTTTAGTGATGTCTTTGCAAACCTTCTTTTGATTTAAAAAAAAGAGTGACTATGCTTAGCTAACAAGTCTACACAAGGATTGGCTTCTCTGAATACATGCTGCATCCTAACAGTCCAGTTTTGAGCAAGAAGCTGAGTAAAGATGCACAAGGGTGCCAATCATCACGATCACCATTCAAGGGCTGCAAGGCACATTTAGAGTCAATATCCAACTCTACTTTCTGGAACCCCAAATTAAAAGCTGTTTGAAGACCTACATAAACCCTCCATAACACTGCCAAAGTAATGGTGCAAACTCCTAAATTAACAGAAAAAGCATATCCGAACGCCCTATCCTCACTCCTAAATTATTTACATGCTATTAATTCTTTATATTAAATACATGTTATATGTAAGGTATTTTTGTGTTTTTATTGACATGTTAATATTTTACTGGTTGAATTTACACGACTTGAGTACATGTTTATATAATAAAGCTCCGATTTACAATAGATCTTTCTTGTTACTCTATCTAGGTTTTAAAATCACTAGACAATTTCATCCTTGTAAATGTGTATTTCTCACGAGAGTTTGATTATCTGAACACTCAAAATATAACAATTAAACGACACTCTACTCATATTATATGGCGTAGAGAGTCATTCATATAATGTATATACAAGAACAATAAATCACACTCAAATAGAGCATGATATCTCAAGTGAATATTATATTCTAGATATTCAAAAAATATTTTTGTTCTGACACTAATCTTTTAAGTTTTAGCACAAGTTTGACATTTCAGACAGAGTAACTTCACTTACTTTCTTTCTCTATGGCCATTTCTCTGTCTTCCATGCTTTAGGAAGAAGAAAATTCTTATTCTATAAAGCATCATAACCATTAATTCTTTTTTTTCTCTCTCATTCTCTCTCATTTACTTTTTCGCAACCAATGACTCAGATCGTCTAACAAGAAAAAGCTTGTCCGCCAGGAGGATAAAATAATTTTTCCATTTCTCTTGTCATTTCTTCTTGTGTTATTTGACCAGAGGCCATTTCGAAAAAAACTTGTTTTGTTTGAAACTACTTCACTTTCACCTTCTTTTTATAACATGTTACCTTAATTACACGTCCATTCTTTTTTAATTTACTTTCATTTTTTTGCTCTAAATTGGCAACAAATCTTAACCACTTTTCCCTCCTTTTTGCAACACTCGTAAGTCCTTATCACAATTTCAAGCCTTAAAATTGGGACTTCTACTCTTGTTCCTCTCCTTATCCCCTATATACCCCCTCATAACAAGACATGTTAACAAGTGCATGAAATTATAAGACGAAATATTAACGCTAAGTCCCAAAGTTTTCTATATTCCGATTGTTGGGCAATGGGCGGAGGGGGAGGAGAGGGAAGTATATAAAACTTAAAAGAATGAAAAATCAGCTGATCTAGTAGATTATGGAGGCTATACGCGCGATTTAGGAGGAAAGTTTAATTAGTATCATCCCAATTTAACTCACCGAATATCTTAATTCCCAATTTAAATCAACAGCATATTGAATAATGATTAATGCTACACAATCGAAATTATTTGTTAGAATTTAAATTTTTGTCAGAATTTGCTGAGATTCAAGGATAGTGGTTTGATAAAACGAAGTAGTGGGAATCACTTATCCATCCAAATATTAAAAATAATGCCAAATCTTTTTGGCAAAAATTCTGGTTGTTTAGTATTCTTCTTGAACAATTATTTAAATTACAAATGTAACTATAAAGGAAGCCAAGTATATACATTAATATACTAAAGAAGTTTCAAAATAATATATTTTTTGGGTAAGTCCAAAATAAGAATTTGTAGATTTAATGGATTTAATTCTTGTTGATGGACTTTCATAGGTCACCTATAAGTACTATTGTAAGCCCTTTATTGAGGCTTGTGACATATCTGACAATAGAATAGGGGTGTTTTTCTCTCCTTAAACTTTAACCCAAAAAAAAAAAAATGCATCATCAAGAAATCAATTGAAGTCTATCATCAAGTACTTGACTAGTTTATTTTTAAGAAAAAAAATTAGAATGAGGGAATGATTGCTCCAGTCTACGTTCGAGATAGGCTCCTAAATATATTCAAATTCAAGTCATGCGTTTGTTATAGGCAAAAGGTGACACAAGTAAACCAACTCGTATTGGCCAATAAATTAACACAAACAGTAAAAGTTATGACGCTGCGAATATACGCAGGCCATCAATGAGACAATCACACAACTCCATTATCATTTGCATAATAACAAATTTTTATTTTGGTTGCATAATAACAATTTTGCTTAGTCATACTCTTTATAAGTATTCTTCAATAATTCAATTATAAGTATTCAAATAGTAAGTTATGACGCTGCAAATAGATGCAGGCCAACAATTAGACAATCACACAACTCCATTATCATTTGCATAATATCAGTTTTGTTTAGTCATATTCAGCAAAGTTGACTTTAAAGTGTGATAATGAAATTAACTATTTAAATTTTATCTTTAAAAAAACAAAAAAATTATAAATTTTGGAGAGTTCAGCTATTTAGTTTTTCAATTCATGCTAGAACTTATTTGGTTAAATATATCTAGCATTTTAAAAGAGTTAAATATAAAATAATTTTTCCGAGTGCGTCACATGACGTTGACAAAAATAGGTGAACTTAATACGAAAGGGAAATATGCAACCATTGGTGATTATTAAATTTATTGTCGGGTTAATACCCAATTAGTTGTTGTCCTCTCAGTGAAGCTGCGGCCACTGGAACCATTAAAATATCCAGCATAAGAGAAAAGAGGGGAACCTTCATCAGGCCTTTCTATTCAGAGAAAGCTAAATTTAAGGGCTGCTGCGCAGTTGTAAATCATATAAGAACCTGACATTGTTTATCAATTTGGAAAGTCTTGAAAAACAAACTTTTTTTATAGGTTGTACAGTCTCCACCCCCTTCCCCCTCCCTCTTCAGCCCCTCGTCATGTCTCCTTCGTCACCAATTAATTATTTAGGAAACTATGAATTCATTCATGATTTTCTTATATCATTTTTCTTTCATATCATTTTTATATTACTCTTTATATCATTAATTACATAACTTTTTCTCATTATTTTTTTATATTTAATCACAATTATTAAAAAATATGATAAATAATAATATAAGATAAAAAATATGTAAAAACACTATTTTTCATTTACAATATTACATTTATAAAGTATTTGGTTGATTGTCATTATTAGCCTTAGAAAACATGACCATCTATGATTGGTTAAAATTGTATATTGATGTGTTAAAATCATATATGTGAGAGCAGAGTAGACTTCATACAATATACAAATCTAAATTATTACGACACTGAGAATCTGCAAGTGCGTACCTAAATATTTAAACAAGAATCTTGACAGTAGCGGCGTCGTGCCTGATCAATTTGTGACTGACAACTACCATTACTGGCCATAATTTTGCAGAAAAGTATATGACCCTCTCACTGAAAATAAAATAAAGCAATTTGACCTTGTCAACGAGCATGGGTGAATGACCAAGTTGCTGCAGGGTAATCGCTTACACAAGATGTAGCAATAGGAAAAGGACGAGTGAAATACACATTAATCACGAAGCTTTTAAGTATTCATCAATTGTTCAATTATAAGTTGTAACATGCGGAAGAGTCTTCACTGCAATAAGTTCTAAAATGATGCACAGATACTTCAAAAATTGGCTACATATCTGTATCTTATTCATATCTTATACCTATACTTATATAATACTTCCTCATCTGTATTTTTGACGTATTTTTTGAGTATACCCATCACTTTCAAAGTAACGTCACTTGAAAAATCCGAAATATAAATTCAAGTCTCATTCACACTAATTACATTTCTTAAACCATATTTTTAGTATTGCAATCTTGTATTTTTCAAAATCATCCCACAAAATAATAAACTTTTATCTTCATCAAATGAGTTAACAAAAACGTGAGACTTGAGTTGGACAATCACAAGTGAATAAATTTAGTTGTTATATTTTTTATAAATATAAATATAAATATAAATATTTTATTAATATATATTATCATATACATATCTTAATTTCTTAAAAAATTATTATATTTGCATATCGTATCGTAACAGATACTCCGTGCATCATAGGTTCCAAACAACTGACATTTGGTGTGTGACCTTAACCTAACCGCTAATCAGTCAATGCTCCATTTCCTAGCAGGACAAAGTGGGTAAAAAAATCAGTTAACAAGATTAACATATTTGATCTAATTTGATTATCATTCATGAACCTATAGTTTACTGTTTACTACAGGATCTAACCTGTTGTTGCACTACCACATACATGGCAGCATATAAGATTCCAAACATTACCCGCTCCAGATCGATTTCTCTCTTTATTTCTTTCTTCCTTTCTTTTTTTCCTTGGTACATCGATCCACTTCCATTAATTCTGCTATTGTCTAAATAAATGACTTTACACTAGAGATGACAGACAAGCAGTACTGTCCGCATAAACCAATTTGCTCTACAAATACGCACCGGATGCCCTGATTGTCCTACTAGTTTCCCTATATTCCAATTTAAGTCACGTAGTAGTTATCCAAATTCCAACAGATTACATCAAGATATGGGAAATAGAACTTAGATAGTCGAATAGATTATCGAGTTTCCTCAACTTTGTTGTGCTTTCTCAAAAACACACGGAAGCAATTGAAACGAATCTTAGTTTTATCACCTGTAAATATTGCTTTCAGCATTTGCAATTTGGAATTGAACCTTTTCAACAGCATGCAGAAAGGTTTACTCCCAAAGGTTACTGACTTCGAGTCTCCAAGAGGTCAAAACTTATGTATTTTACTACTTTCTAGGACCATTTTATAGAACAAACTCTAGATCAAGTGTTTATGCTCGGGCTACAGATAAAATGGCTTTTCTAGTTTTTATTATCATTGACTCATGACAAAGCAAGGAAGGACAAAATGACTGAAGGAACGTGGGGGAACTCAGGCATTATTCAATAAGTTTATGAGATTCTTGCATAAGTTCAACTAGACAGTCACATTAATCACCAAGAAATTCAGCAGTCTTCCCAGGTCTTAACAAATTCATAAATCTAAACAAAAATATTTCTTAATTAGGCTAACACAGAATATGACAATGTAACAAATGGAATTCTGTTTTTCTTCCCGAGAATAAACAACAGAACTCATGAATTATACATAACATTCCATCCACACGAAAATAAAAGCTATAAATGAAATTTAAAACTGAACTGTCAGTTTTAACAACATATCACATAGTTTCCACATTAGAAAATTGGCAGGAAAGATAAGGAAATTCAACCAAATGAGCTGTCAACCTAATCTGGAAGCTTAGGGCCATATAATATGTTTTACATTAAACAGAAATATTGCTACTATGTGCATTGTTTTCCGACCATGAAATAAGTTTGGTACTTTCCTATGATTGTATGCTATTATTCACAAACTTATACTGTGCATCTACTACACCATTTACAGGCAAAACTGAGGGAAGGAAGCACCAAAAGCTCAATTTTTCTTTGATTTGAGCTGTATCCCAAGTAGAACAAGTCCCACTGTAGTAAATGCAGACAAGAATGTTGAGAAGTAGAAAAGAGCAAGCAGTGCTCCCCTTAAAGACTGCAGCCAAACATTTACACATTTTGGGCATCAGAAATCAATAGTAAACAAAAACAAGTGGAAATGATGTGAGTGAGAAGTTATTTCAAAGCACCTTAGCAAGCAGCAAAGCATTGTCATTTGCATACTGCAAAGAACTCTCAGGAATATTTTGAACTCCCTGAGCTATCTCCCATGAAAGAATCCTATATTCCAAGTTTAGATGGCAATTAAACAAGAACTAAATTTTCCCGGTCTCGGGCCTCTTTCTTATAAAAGTCAAGTTTAACATGGACAACTTACCCAAAAACAATTCCAATTACAGCCCCAATATTGGCTTTATCTGGTGTTATTTCAACCTGCAATTCTCCAAACTGCAGTTGGCAACCGCATAATTAGTTTTGCAGTTTCATGGTAATTGTTTCTTATTACAGGAAAGTAGGAAACTTCCCAAAACCTGAGACAGATTAATAACTGACCTTCAGCATCCTAGTTTCCTCTTTGGGCTGTTCATCTATTACTGCAGATGTTGAACTAGTAGATAGAGCTGTCCCAGCTGTGATCATTGCTTTTGCAATCTATGATGGTTAAACATTGCCACATATTGGTGTTAGATAAAAACTAATATTTCAAATAATGGTAACATGGATTCTATGTATTTATTTAATTTATTAGCTATTTTATTTTGTGCACAGAGGTGACCTAATCGGATTGCTAACCTGGTCTGGTTTCCCCAGATCTAGCAATCGTAACAACCTTTAAAAGCAACGAGAAAATTGACTTAAACATGACAATGAACTAGTTGGTGGTCCGTGCATTGCACGGGAATTGTTTAAAGTTTTAATCTTGGTTTAGAATATAATTTAGAGACATAAATTTTAATATGCTATACATATATAAAGCATGTTATAAATTAAAACTCTTTAAATTGATAACATTTTATTTTAAAGTAATAGAGAAACAAAACAAAAAAAAATTATACAAAGAAAATTGGCTTGCACTTTGTTAGTAATTATTCATTGCAGAAGCATATTATCTGTGGCATTTATGGTGAATAGCGAAAAATGTTTTTATACAAAGTTAATGCATGTAATAAATAATAGAAACTTCACGTTTACACCACTTTGAGTTATCACAAAATGGGCCAAAGTGGTTGGGTAGTAACCGCTAACCCTCATCTGAAGTCAATACACTTCCATGTAAGAATTTGCGTCGATGTTTTGAGACTAAGTAGTCACACTTTCAGCTATGAAGTAAAGATACCAACAAAAAAGTGATTACAGCGAAATACTTTATGGTTCCCTGGTTTCCTCTTTCGGTCATAAATCAAAATATTAGCTTGATATCCTAAATTTGTTTCTATAGAATTGGAGGATTTGCGTGTCTATTCACACACAAGTATATTGGTATTTATATATAGAAGTGGTACATTGAATAAGTAAATACAAACACAAATTTTTATGAAGTGATGATTACAATATCTAGTAATCATCACTTATGAGTCAACTATGAAACACGTGAAGCATGTGAAACATGACTTAATTCTAATACTCCCCCTCAAGCTAGAGCATATATACGCCAAGCTTGTTACAAATAAAATCAACTCGAGTCCCTCTAAGGGACTTAGTAAATATATCGGCTAATTGTTCGTTGGAGTTGACAAAGCTAGTAGTAATCTTGCCTGAAAGAACATTTTCTCTAACAAAATGGCAGTCAATCTCTATATGTTTGGTCCTTTCATGAAAAATTGGGTTAGAAGCAATATATAAAGCAGCTTGGTTGTCATAAATCAATTTCATTTCCTTGACGTCTCCCAATTTCAGCTACTGAAGAAATTGCTTTAACCACGTAAGTTCACATGTTGTTGCTGCCATAGTGTGATACTCGGCCTCTGCGTTGGATCTAGCAACTATGTTATACTTTTTACTCTGCCATGGGATTAAGTTACCTCCAAAAAAGACACAATACCCTGAAGTTGATCTTCTATCTGATGGTGAACCCGCCCAATTAGCATCAGAATAGCCAACAACTTGAGCATTGCCTTTGTTTTTATAAAGTAATCATTTTCCTAGTGCACTCTTAATGTATCTAAGAATGCGAACCACGAAATCCCAATGATTATCACAAGGAGCATTTAGAAACTGGCTTACCACACTTACAACAAAAGTAATGTCTGGTCTAATTATTGTAAAGTAGTTAAGCTTACCAACAAGACAGCTATATCTGCCAGGGTCTATTAGTGGCTCCCCCTAACCCGGTAGCAGTTTGACGTTGGGATCCATCGGAGTATCACTAGGGCAGCAATCCAACATACTTGTTTCTTCAAGTATGTCTAAAGCATATTGTCTTTGCGTGATGCCAACTCCTGTATGAGACTGAGCAACCTCAATACCCAAAAAATATTTTAGAAGGCCTAAATCTTTCGTGTGAAAATGGTTTGACAGATGTTGCTTTGGATTTTCGATACCAACTTCATCATTCCCTGTGAAGACAATGTCATCTACATAAAAAACAACATAGATACAAAGGCCAGGTGAAAAGTGCCGGAAGAACACAGAGTGATCAGCCGCACATTGAGTCATGTCGAATTGTTGGATGACAGAGTTGAATCTCTCAAACCAGGCGCGAGAAGAATGTTTAAGTCCATAGAGAGATCGGCGTAGTCGGCAGACTAAGTTTGGTGCTTCGTGAGCAGTAAATCCTGGTGACTATTGCATATAGACTTCTTGTAATTCACCATGCAAGAAGGCATTCTTGATGTCTAGTTGATGAAGGGGCCAGGAGTGAATAGCAGCCATGGCAAGAAAGAGGCGAACCGAAGCAATCTTAGCTATAGGAGAAAATGTATCCCCATAATCAAGGCCAAAGATATGTGTATCCTTTGGCCACTAAGCGGGCTTTCAAACAATTAACTTTCCCATCAGGACCGATCTTAACAGTATAGACCCATCGACAACCAACAGTCGTTTTGCCAGGAGGTAAGGGGACAAGTTCCCAAGTACCACTAGAGTGTAAAGTAATCATTTCGTCAACCATAACATGTCTCCATCCTGGATGAGATAGAGTTTCACTTCCAGTTTTGGGAATAGAAACAAAGGTCAAAGAGGACACAAAGGCATAATAGAAAGGTGATAAACAATGATAACTTAAATGACAAGCATAAATAGGGTTAGGATTACGAGTGGACCTGATACATTTGTGCAATGTTATAGGCAATTCTAGCGCAGGAGGCGGAGCCTGAGAGTCCGATGGAGTAGAAGATGAGTCACAAGGAAGACTGGAGGCTGAATTTGAAGCAACAGGCATGTCTGTTTGATCAACTGGGTCGATGGATGCATCAACAAGGTGTGGACGTGGTCTACGCTGATATGTGATCAAGGAAGGAGCCGGGACAGGTGTAGAACTAACCTGAATAAGAGAAGGACCAACAGGGAGCATAATGTTAAGGTTCTGATGCCCATTAAAGGCTGATGGAAAGAAGAGACGGGTCTCAAAAAAGCTGATGTCAACAGAGACAACATATCGTTTAAGATCTGGGGAATAGCATCGGTAACCTTTCTGTAACCAAGAATAGCTTAGGAAACGACACTTAAAGGATTTGGCAACCAAGTTATCTTTTCCTGGAGTTAGGTCATGTACAAAACAAGTACAGCAAAAAATACGAAGAGGAAGAGCATAGAGATCCCGATTGGGAAACAACAAAGAATAGGGCATCCGATTTTAGAGGACAAAAGAAGGCATGCGGTTAATGAGATAGCATGTAGTCATGATTGTGTCGCCCCAAAAATGAAGTGGTGTATTGAAGTGAAGAAGTAAGGTACGAGCAATTCAACTAGGTGTCGATTTTTTCTTTTAGCTACATCATTCTGTTGTGGGGTATGAGCACATGACGATTGATGTAAAATGCCCTATGTAGTAAAAAAAGATTGAAAAGGGGCAAAAAAATATTTGTGGGCATTGTCACTTCACAGAACTCTAATAGAGGCACCAAATTGAGTTTGGATTTTTTAATAAAAACCTTTAAATATGGAAAAAAGTTCAAAGCAATTTTTCATTAGAAATAACCAAGTACAACGGGAAAAATCATCAATAAAAGTAACAAAATGTTGATAACCCAATGTAGAAGTGACACGACTAGGACCCCAAATATCTTAATGGATTAAAGCAAAATGAGTATTAGCTCGTTTATTGACTCTTTCAGGAAATGAACTATGAACATGCTTTCCCAACTAACAAGACTCACACTGTAGTGTTGACACTTTAGAAAGACTAGGTATCATAACATGTAATTTCTGTACGCTAGGATGTCCTAAGCGTTGATGAACGATTTCAGGTGACTCAATGACAGAGCAAGCAATACGAGATGCTGGAACAGTGAGGTGATACAAGCCTTGAGACTCACGTCTTACTCAAATCGTCTGTCCAGTACCCCGATCCTGTAAAAGAACGGTATCATTAGCAAAGATAACAAAATAAGGCAGGGTATGAGTGAGTTTGCTTATAGGTATCAAATTAAAAGGACAACCAGGTATAAACAATATAGAATCTAAAGATAGACTGGGAAGAGAATTAGCTTGAACAACACCTTGGACTTTGGTTTGAGAACCATTGGCTAAAGTAACACTAGGTAGTGTATCTGTATAGGTAAGGTAGGAGAAAAGGGATTTGTTACCAAACATATGATTAGAAGCGCTACAATCAAGGATCCAAGGTCCCAAAGATGAAGACTGTGAAAGAAAGGCTGCAGGATTACCAATCTGAGTGACAAGTGTAATGGACTACATAGCTGCCTTGAGCCGGATGTACTCATTATACTCAGCGACAGAGAAGGAAACATCGTCAGATGGGTCAGATGGGACAACTTGAGCAACATTCACAGTTTTAGACTGTTGGTTGGCCTTGGTTCTGCATTGTTCCTCAATGTCACCAAATTTGTTACAAAAGGTGCAGCAAGGACGAGGATGAGGACGAGTACCACCACAACCTCCTCCCTGTCCACCCTGGTTGCTAGATTGGGAAACCAGTGCAGATAATTCAGCAGGTGCAGGGGATTGAACAACAGTTGTAGGAGTTGAAAGACGCAACAATTGTTCCGAGACTGTATCATATGAAGGAACGATAGGGCTTGAGAGTATTTGATTGGGGACTGAGTCAAGCTCAGGTGGCAAACTAGTAAGGGCAAGGACCATAAAGAACTTTCCACGTTGTTCGACATGTTTGTTTGCATTATCAGTGAAGGGCATAAGTGCATCAAACTCAGCAATCAAAGTATCAAGCTTACTCAAATAGGTCTCCATGTCCATGTCTTGTTTCTTAATGGCGATCAGGTTAAAAACAATGTTGTAGAGACAGTTGACATCATTGGAGTATGGTTTCTTAGCCTTGACCCATACATCATAGCATGTCAGGAAAGCACAGTATTTAGGCTGAAGCTTGGCATCAACGGAGAACCACAACACACTACTACAAAAAGAAGCATCAATTTGTTTCCACTTGGCCTAGTTGTTGTCGGGAATGCCCTTGACTTGTTTGACTAGGTGTTCATGATGGCCCTGTCCTTCAAACCATAACTCCAGCAGCAGCCCAAGATGTGTAATTGGCTGCCCCCACCAATTTGTCACATGGGATCAACGGGACAATGGTGAAACTGACAGCAGAAGGTGAGTCAGAGGTAGACATGTTGGTATGGGTGAAAAATAGGACTTAGGAAGGTCTTAGGTTGCTGGGCAAAAAGTGTGTAGGTGTTCTGGTCTAGAAACAGTAAGAATGGAGTAGTGGCCAGCGGGTAGAGAGGGTTAAGACTCAAGTTTCTGGATATCAGAAGCAGAAGTCAAGGTCGGAAAAGGACTGGAGGGTGGCAGGAGGTGTTGCTAGTGAAGTCCGGTGGTCAAAAAGTGGGCCATGTGCTCACACGCGCCAGCGCGTGGAAAGACGCGCAGAGATTTGAACGTGCGCGTGGGGGCACATGCGGCGGCGGGAGGTGGTGAGTCGGCGGCGGAAGGGCCGATCGGTGGGTTCGGCTTCCGATATAGGGTCGTCAATGGCGTCGCCGGAAAAGTTGCAGCTGGTGGAGGCTTGGCTGTTTGGAAGGTAAAAAGCACCATAAACCACTAATTTGATGCATAGGGGTTTGAGGATCTTATCCTACTACTAATACCATATAGAATTAGAAAGAATTGGAAGAATTGTGTGTCTATTCACACACAAGTATATTGGTATTTATATACAGAAGTGGTACGTTGAATAAGTAAATACAAACACTAATTCCAAGGAAGTGATGATTATAATATCTAGTAACCATTACTTATGAGTCAGTTATGAAACATGTGAAGCATGACTTAATTATTACAATTTCAATACAACATATATCTTCAAAGAGAGAGAAAAAAAATTAAACTCGTGTCATATAGAGGGTAATTGACCTCATAAAGTAACAAACGAGAAGATGATTAAAATGAAACACAACAAAAGAGCAGAATCCTTCATTCTGATTAAATATCAGTCAGTTTTTCCCCCAAAAATGTCAAACATTTTCCCACTACATTAACTTCATGGAAGCCAGAGAACCACCAGCACATATTGAGTAGTGTAAATACCTTTTGTGGCTCACCTTGGCCATACTGTCCCATTGACTGAAACCTTCTCCCAGCAGATACCAAACGCTTGCCAAGTGCTAAGAAGCAAAGAGAACAAAGAGATCTTCAAGCCACATCCCTTTTATTCTGTGTCCTACTAAAAGCACATTGATTGCTTGCTCATTCATCCATCGGCTTACCTGATTTGGCAGTGCCTGTCAAATTGGCCTCCATAAAAGGAAGCTTGGCCACTAAAGAGTGGGAAGTTGATGTGTCAGCAAGTTCCCATGCTCGAGAGAGGTTAAGCAATATCTCTCCCAACTCTTGGCCACACTGAGAAATTATATTCCCATTAAATATATATTTAATGCCGTGGGTTCAAACTTCAAAGAAAATCCATGCTATTTAGGAATGGGAAATACACCAGACACACATAGTAGAGAAATCTTTATGATGCTATGATGAATTACACTATGTTGAGAAACATGGCAAGAGCTAGAGAAAATTGAGAGAAAGTGAGAAATGAGAAACTGAAATTTCCTGAATGGTAGAATGTGTGGACAACAAGACAATAGTGTGGCACATATAGACTAGAGAGAGTAACTAATCGCTAACTAATCACATATACATCTGATTAATCACTAACTACCTAAACTAATCATTAACTAACACAACCAACACACTAGGTTATATGTGAAAGTCAAATGCTTCAAGATAACTTTCCATGAATGTATTGATTGCAATTTGTTGAAGAAGAAAAGTTTTTGCATGAAACCACTTGTGCTGGGACAGTTTTATAGGAAATCTAAGACTTAAGAGGGGCAACCATTAGCATTGTAACACACAAATCGTATTTGGAATCTGAATTGTGCTTAAGTACCAACCTCGTCCAAGATAGGTCCGTTTGAAAGGTCGAACGCGGCGTCGCTTAGCTACAGCAATCACAGACATGATTCCAAAGGAACATTTTTAATTTGCTATTAATCAATTAATAATGGAAACGATTACATGAAAATGGTGAGTATAGACACAGCAAAGGATTGCAGTGCACTCACATCTAATCGAAGATCGCGGGGAAGCTGCGCAAAGTAATCAGGAGGAAGATCAAAACGGTCCTGCAACACATGATTTACAAAATTAAAAACAAAAAATCGATTTTTTCATTTTCATTTTTAAGTTGAAATTTGAAACCCGCCCAAATGGGGGGGAAAAGCGTTAAATTTGAAGCATGGGAAAAATGAATGGCTTACAGCAATGTCTTGGAGAAGAGATTGCGGGTCAGGTTCTATGGATTTGGGCGAGTCCGACTCCGTTAGAGCAAAACGCACCGGGAGAGGTTTGGGAAGGAAAATGCTGTTGGTAGAAGAAGTAGCAGTGGTGAATCTGAGTGAGGTTAGGGACAGGGAAGCGATTTGATGGGTATAATGGTTGGATAGAGTGGCTATTGAGGTCGAGGACCAGAATTTGGAGAAAGGCGGAAGAAGATGAAGCGAAGCTGAAGCCATTGTCTTCTTCCCAAACTGGATTGAAATTGAATGCATATATGCAGTATGCACCACCACACCACTCAGTGTCAGCCACTGAATTTCCGACAACAAATTTTAGATGTGCATGGCACTTATCTATTAGTAGATAACCTTTTTTTTAATTTTATTTTAAATTAAGAAATACACTAAATTTATTATTTTTGGGACGTCTTTATTTAACTATCATAATAATTGAAAAAAACAAACAAACAAACAGAGAGATAAATTTTCATTATCACTTGTATGCAACTTTCTAGTATATTACAAATCAAACATCAACGACTGTAGCACATTTAATTGTACCTTTTCATATCTAGAAATAAGAAGGTGTGAACGAATTGGCATAAGGATTGAGATAAATGTGAAACCAACATTTGAGGAGTTTTCCACCAGAGATTAAAGTGATTATTGATGGATGTGCTGAGAGCAAATGAAGAGCAGGAGGGGAAGTCATTATGCGTGGAAATAGTGTGGAATGGCTCACATAGTGAACCTAGATTCGTGCTCGAATGTTGCCACAAAACTTTGGGTTAATATCCTAGACTGAGGATGGCTGGGAACGAATTTTCACATAGGCTTGTAGCTGATACTTGCTCATTGAATGTAAAAAAGACAATTACCGTAATAAACTACATCCTTGGCAAACCTCTTTACTTCTATATGCCTTGAATGGATGGGAAGCTAGATGTAAAGCCGTTAAAATAGGATAAATTCATTATATTAATCTGAATAACTGGATAAAATAGATATATTAGACTAATAAAAATAAATAAAAAATTAAAAATAATTTAAATGGACCAAGTCCAATCGAACTGAGTCGACCTGCATTAATAATATTACATTAAATTAAATTGGATCGAACTGAACCAACAAAATATTATTCAAAACTAACATAACTCAATCTGATCTGACTCAAAAATAATCTGATCCAATCTTAAAAAATAAACTTGTTTTGGATCTAATCTTCATACACTTATAGATAAAAAAAGCCTCAATTTATGACTGTTAGAATCAATCTTAGTTTAATCTCTGTCGTTAGATGAAAGTGAATCTAACGATTGAAAATAAGTATAAGTTAAAAAAGACTTACACTGATGTAAATCAATCCTCCCTCAGATAAAAATTGATATATATAATGTACATAAAAAATTTTAGATATATATCTTCTCATTTTCCACTTATCTATCTACTTAAAAGTATAGATTAAGTCTCAAATGTATGGTAACCCAAGGGGGGGGGAGAGGAATATTTACACTACAGTTGTATATATTCCGTACCAAGACATCTCTGGTGTAACCGAGATTTGTAATAACACTAGTTTCTGTGTCCATAAAATTATGGAAAAGATTCTGACGTAGGCCAATTCATTAGTTGAGTATTAATTTTGCCTAAATCTAAAAAAGGTTGCAAAGAATATTATATATAAATGATTTTTTCTTTAGATGTTGTGATGACGTCAGTTTTAGAAGGATAATAAAGTTAGAAATAATTTTTACTGTGATTGACATTTTGGTCATTTGTCCTGATGTTAAAAAAAATGAAAAACGAGAAATAGAGATATTAAGTATCTCTTTTTCTTCTTCTTCCAAGTCATAACTAAGTTTTCATCTTTCTTTCATTTTTTCACTAAATTCTTACACTCACTTGTACTAAGGCCTTGGAGTGGGTTTTTATTTTTTTTATTCTTATTTACTTTGTTTCGAATTTCATATTCTCTCAAACTTTTTTATCTCAAAAAATGATAAATATGTATATTTTTGAGTTTTGAGTAAAATATAATAGCGTCGGAACTTGGATTCTAGTAATTAATAATAGAAAAACCAAGCTTTGGTTTTTCATTTTTTCTCATGAGTTTCTTAAAAATCTTAAACCTTATAATTAAGGGTTTAACTAATCTCTTTACTTATTATTAGTTCAACCATAAATGAATTTTTTTAAAAATTTTATCATTTGAAAATTTTAATTAGAGTATAGTCATTTTATTTATTTATGCAGATTGTATTTTAAATTTCTAATATTTAGTGTGTAACTCTATGCTTTAAGGAAATGACAATAAGTTAAGAGTTAGGATAATTTCTTAAAAAATTTGTTAGAGGCTTTGGTGGTTGAGTTGATAGTAGAAACCTCTCATTTCCTAACAAAGCTTATAAATTTTACAGACTTATCTCTAAATGAGATGCTTTCCCTTGAGGTTGCTTCTTAGTGTAGGCCTTTGTTTCATTTGTTTTGATTTATCAAAATATTTATTTATAAACAGATTTAGTAGGTATTATGTTGTTTGCTTCTCTGAGAGTTGTGGGAAGCGATTGAATTGGTTCTTCGTATTTGTAAGTGGATAATTCACTTAGTCACATCATTTCCTAAGATTATTATATTGGGAAACAAAGATTTTCAAGCTTATTAAATGTTCCCTTTCATATAAAGTCTATTTCAATAAAGAAAATCAAATTACAACTTTCATTGCCGGTTTGAAATTATTATTACTATTTTTTTTTAACATAGATCCTATGATTATCATTTTAGACATTGCTAAACCTCTTTTACAATGACATTGAGTATGTTTTTAAGTAATGGTCCTATTGACAATATGAGTTACGTGGATTGTTACTTATGAGTATGTAATTATGATATTTTAAGTCTTAATGTGAAATTGAGAAATGAGTATTGACAACTTTGATGTTTTGGTTCTAATTATGATATTCTTAAGCTGAGCTTATTTGTTTTATATCCATAATGAGTTCCGTGTTAGAACACCGTTCACTATTAGCGAAGAAATATAAAGGTACCACTTGTCATGACAAAAAGATATAACGACCTATGTACTCATAGTAGATTTAGTAAACTATTGAGTGAGAGGACTCTAGAAATGAAATTTTATCACTTGTCATAGTGAAGAAATATAATGATCTATGTGCACATAGTAGATTCAATGAGCTATTGGGTAAGAAGACCTTAGTCATGAGATTTCACCGCCTGTTGTAGCGAAGAGATATAATGGCCTATATGCATATAGTATATGTAAATGTTTTGTCGGGTGAGACGAGACCCATGACCTGAGATGATATGAGATGAGTTTTGTTGAGTAGAGTTGATTTTTTCAATTTGTTATTTAGTTCTTTCAGAGATAACTCATATGAATTATTCTATTTATGACTAGCATTCTTGAATTCCTTTACAATTATGAATTTGTTTATGGAAAGCAAAGCATTTGATAAATGATTTTATTTATAAAATTCATCTATTCGGTGACTGTGTCTTGAGTTATTTTCAAAGCTTAAAAATTCGTGTTATTACTTGTTTCTCCTTCATATGTACTTTGTTTTGTTTCTCTTTCATATGCACTTTGTTTATTATGCCCGTTGAGTCTATGTGACTCACCACATTCATTTTCCTTTAAATTCACAGATTGTTAAGTATCTTGAGATTTGTTATTCTACCTAATAGTGGTTATTTTTTTTAAGCCTTCATTGTTATTGGTGATTAATGTTATGTATCGGCTTCAATATTTTGTAACTAAATAAAATAAGGCTTAATTCTTTCTTTTTGATATATATATAACCACAGAGTCTTAACATGTCATTTTGTATAGTCTTAACATGTCATTTTGTATAACCGACTTTGTACTAATGCTTGATATAAATATTTATGTTTGTTGATCGTTCTGAATATGTATTGCTAATCAAGTTGAAATAAAATACAAAATTTGTTATGTTCTTAAGAAAAATTCTATTGGATTTTCGATAACTCCATTCTCCGCTTTTAAATTATTTTTTTTTTATTGATGTTATATTATTTAGCTTATTACGCTCATTAAGTGTTGAGTATCTCTAACTTATGTGCCGGTAACTGCCTAACAAGAAGTCGTGATAGATTTCTTATATGATCTAAGAGGGAATGAGAAATATGAATGTGGAGAATCAAACTCTCACCACATAGATATAGCACCCTGACAAAGACCAAAGAAAACACCAGTTTAAGAAGAAGAAGAAGCAAACGAGCAAACAAGCCCCAACGTCATAGCAAGTTCATTGAACTCGAGAACTGCTTTTGAACGAATACAAAATTAGTTCCATTACAAGTTGAAAATTAAACCATGCCTTACAATGCAAGTAAACAGTATTAGCTGCTAAGCCTTAAATTGAGAAAAATTAAAATCCTGCTCACAACACGAGTGAAGTCAAATCCTGCGTTTATGCTACTTTGCATGTAAAACAATTTGCTACGTAGAATACAAGCTTGCGTTCTTGTATGGCTAAGAAAAACTGCTTAGATATAATTTCTCGCTATAACAAGGCTTGTTAGTAGATTTCTACAGAACCTATTGAGATGAAGGGGAGAAGAGAACAGATTCCAGCTTGACGTTTGGTATTCTTGTCAGCTTGCAACCTTTGCAACCTTTCTTTGCTCAATTTGACCAGTTAATGGGCACTGCATCTCTGTCCAACTTACTGGAACCATAGTTGCACCTAAACAGAAAGAAAGTATAACAAGTTAAGGCACACGTGGATTTGATCAGGTATACTCTAGGAAAAGACGAAGGGATATGTAAAACATCATTCAATGGTGTCACATAAGCTTAAATGAAACAATCCTTTTTAACATTGCCCAGTATCTATGAAAATCCCTACCTGATTGGTGCTCAGCCCCTGCAAGTGTACAACTTATAATTCAATTTTTAGATTTTACTTCAGTGCTTGCTATAAATAAGATGAAACAGCATTAAGCACATAGGACATAAGGGAACAATTCATGCGAGAATGCATGAAAAGCTAAACTTCAAGCCGCTCACCAGAGTAAAGTTCAAGTAGAATCTAAAACATTTCCAAGATCATCTCTAGTTGCATCTTTTCATTCAGACTAATAGTACAAGTTTTAAAAGCATCATACTTAGAGGGAGCTTTTTGTCAACACCAAATGCAATTCCACTGTTCTTATTGTGTCCCTTCCCAAAGAGAAACAAGCAGAAGAAATAGCACTAAATAGACAAAAAAAAGGGCAGGGGTGGGGAGGGGAAAGAAAGCCGCCACACAATCAACTCGACTTGAGTAATACAGCAACCTATATAAACACGCAGTCACATGATGACTTAAACTAGAGGGAACCAGCAACAAACTAGAACCACTTATGTGGGTGTAACTCCCAGAATACAAGCACAATCTCACCTGCAGTGCTTTCTGCAGAAACAACACCAAGTTCATTCTTCGCAGTCGACAGAAAGTATGCCCGTGCATCTCCAAGAGAAAGCTGAAAAAACAGATTGAGTTGAGGTGCTATTCAAGTAGCAACCAATGATTTAAGAGCAATTTGGCAAATTTGAAATCAACTTAATAGAACTGTTCAAGCAGTAATAATACCACAAGAGCTCTAACAATGTCACCAGGACGAAAAGATAGGTGCATGTCTACTTTATCGATCTCAGTTGCTCTAACATCTTGCTGCCTGTCAAAACAAAAATTATGAATACTTGAATATTTTCAAACATAAAACAATGACTATTAGAACTCTGAAGGTCAAACAACATGAAATACATGATACAGAGATAGCCATGCACATGTAAAGTAAGTTCAACCAAAAGATGAAGGAACTATAAGCATACAAGATTTATACCAACTACAATTCCTCCAACTCTTTTCTTCCTCTTTTTTTCCATGTAATTGCTAAAGTCCCTCTAAGGCTACAATGGTAACTTAGAAGGTAGAGGATGTCTAAGGAAGAATAGCAATCCAGTTTATAGCAGGCATGCAATAAAACAAAATTTTGTAAGAAAAAAGATGTTTGCACTGAGCAAGTTCATCAGAAAGTTCGAATGCCAGAACGTAATCCATGTATGCATGTCAAACAAGAGATCAGAGACAAATGAAATTGGTGATTAGAAGATCAGGCAAGTTCTCCACCCCCAAACCAAAAAAAGAAAAGGTTTGCACACACAGATTTAAAGTATTATGAGTCAGGGTATAATCAATTTCTTACTTTCTTTCTTTCTTTTAAAAAAAGGGGGTATTAGCATATTGAGCAAGCAATCAAGCATTATATGCACCTTGAGTTGATGTCATGGGATGCGAGAGAAGGCCACCTTAACCCAGGTTCCACCACTTTGTCCTCCACTTCCAGCCAATCAAAGCCAATGGGACAAAAAGTGATCAAATGGAGGTTTGAGTGGTGAGGCAGCCTCTCTGCATTCAATTACAATAAACATGTGTACGTACGTGCAGTAAATTGAAAAAAAAAATTAAAACTTAAGAAATTAGAAAGTGACAGGCTTGTAAACAAATCATTGCATCAAAGTCACTTGTGGTCTTCTCAAATGTTGCTTTGTGTACCTAATGAAGGTAAAAGTATAGCATAGAGGTACAGGCAACATACCTAATGATGCCAGTAAATTTTTCTCGAACAGACTTAGGTCCAACACACATAATATCAGCTGAAGCCGACCTAGCCATCACTTTCGTGACCTATGAATATGATAGTCCAAAAGGCAAGTGGTTGAAGTTACATCAACTAGAACAGTATAATAAAGTTAGACATAGACATAGACATAGACATGAACATACCCGGGCAATGACAATAGATCCAGGCTGTGGAACAGGTCCATGGGCCTTGTGACCAGTTACTTCAATAGTTGGTCTCTGTATATTAGAAAATGTCAGTAACACTATGCAGGCAAATGAAGCATTCAGAAAAACCCTAGACATAGCAGTTAGCAGTCTGAAACTTAACTGACCTTGTCCGGAGAGTCCGGGGCGGGAGGTATGGAACGGCGGAAACCAGTAAGGGAGGCGTAAACGGTGTTGTTGTGAAGCGCCGCGTATGCTCCTCTCCCCGCTTTCACTTCCCACCCTCTCCCCACCACTTCTCCCGGTGTTACCATCACTCCTTCTTTCTCTTCTTCCATTAACGCTCACTTAACACTTCCCACTTCAAAACCACCATTCACCACAACCACAAATAGCCTTTTATTCACCCGACCCGACCCAATTAGCATACACTTTTTGTGGGCTAATCCAATTCAATTCTTTTATTTACTTGATGGACCGGCCCTTTTAAATATTTTTAAATAAAAATAAACACAACTTGATTCAATTCGGGTTTCGACAAAAAAAAAATGAGTTTTGATTTTTTTATACTTTTTTTTTTCATATCACTTTTCACACCTTTTTTCATATCATTAATCATGTATACTTTTGATATTAATTTTTTCTCACTTAATTACAACTCATAAAAAAAGAGTGTAAACAATAATACACTTTTTAAAAAAGTGTAAGATAATATTTTGTAAAAAATAAAATAAAATTCAGGTTGATTTATCTTTCTAGACCATGCCATTAAAAATATAACTGACTCATCATTTTTTTTGGTCAACAGTTGAGCTTATTTGACAGCTCTATTGTCCATAATCTTTTTTTTTTTTTTTTAACAAATTGTTCATATAATTATATGTTAGAATGGTAGTTAAATAAAGTCCTTTTTTAAACTAAAGATTCCAAGATTCAACCTCTTAACATTACAAGTAATGACTTAGTCATAATTTTTATCCTTGTTTCTGATAAAAGAATTTAAAATGTTAAAAAATGAAACTTTTTTTTCATGTACCAAATACAAAACTTTTTTTAGTGAAATGTTTTATTTGTTTGTTTATTTATTTATTTATTTATTATAGTGAGCTTGTGACCACTTATCTATGTGAATCAGGAGAAATTTTTAGGTGCTACAAAGGTAAGAAAAGGTATTTGTTCCATATTATTTATGGTGTATTACTTCAAATATAACACTACAAATTTAGTTAAAATGTGAGACAATAATAGCCCACGTATTTATAGTATATTTTGTTCTTAGAAGTTAGAATAGAATAATGTTATCTTATGAAGAATGTAAAGAATACATTATCTATCAGACTCTTTTCAACATTTTCTTTTTTATTGAGTTACGTCACATATTAAAAAAATACTCAAACTTATTTATCGACTATCAAAGTTTTATTTCATAATTAATTTATTAAAAAAAGAAAAATTTCTTTTACTTTACTGCCACAAATTTCCCACCCAAGTCTCTTTAGTTCTACTATTATTATAAGACTTTGTAATCTATTGAATTCTCATTATCGTTGTTGTTGTCTATTCCCATCATCGGCGTCATTGTCTCCTGCCATTGCTGGCGTCGAACTGTGCTCCCATCACTAGCATCAAAAGCTACTCTGTCAAAGTTATGTTTATTGTTGTAAACATAGATTATTCATTGTTTTTTATCATTGATTGTTATTGGTATTTGTTTAATTATTAATTGAATCGTTTAGAGAAAGATGACACAGTGACAATAATCTAAGAGAGAATGGGGTAACCCAATGAGGTTACACTAAATATTATGTTATTACGTATAAGAGATACTAGTTGCTTCAATACTAGTTGCCATTGATATTTTACTATTAATTTGGGTAGTTTTGGTCTCCTTTACAGGGAAACAATATCAAGTACTCAAATTAGTGTAAGTAGTGTTTAAAACAAGACACTATATTTTGACAATGTTTTATATTGGATTTGACTTAGGAACTAATAATAATTGTTGAAATCCTGAAAAAGTGGGGCTTTCGATTGTGTTGAAGTGAGGGACTAGAACTTTCAATTCATAAGCATACAAGGGACAGTTGGATATGTAATGTATAGTTACTTGCCAAGGACTTTTGCTGTTTTAAGTTGTGTGTATAAGTTTATTTGAATTGAATTCGATAGTAGAATGTCAGATATATGTAAAGATTTTGGTACATACACGAACATATAAATCCAATTAGCAACTTTTTTTTTTATGCCAAATATGTGTAAAGATTTTGGTACATATTGTTTTTACTCCTTGATGAGTACTTTGAAATCAGCTTTAAGTAATTAATTAGGGGGTTAAGAAATATTCCCTCATGATAAGTGAAGAAATAAGTGGGTTTAATCATAAATCAATAGTTCCAAAACAAATGAATGAAACCAATAGTGCACTAAGCCAACTAAAAAGTGGTATTCTTTGAACTCCTAGAAGTAAATAATATTATTGGATGCAAAAAATAAAACAGTATGATACTGTGTATTGTAAAATTCACAATATGGGATTTTGGCACTTCATTGTATCTATAATTTATTAATTATTATTATTATTATTATTTTTGCAATGTTAGGTATCCATGGAATTTGGAGAAGATGTCATCAATGCCACTAATCACTAATGAAAGAGATTCACTTATTGAAGATTCTTATAAAATTGGATAAGATATTATTAATGGGAACACATAAAATGTTGTCAATGGGACTGACAATAACGATTCATGTGTTGATGATTATGATGTTGATGGTAGTGAGGAACCTTACACTAAAATGGAATTTGAGTTACAGGAAAATGCTTATTTATTCTATATATGTTATGCTAAATGTGTGGGATTTGGGGTGTCAATACATACTAGTTGTCGTTCAAAGATTTCTAGACAAATTATTGATGTGAAATATGCTTGCACAATATATGGGAAGAAACGAGAATCCACTACACTTAATCCACATCCTTGTTTCAAGGTGGAATATGAGGCTACCTTTCGAATTAAAAGAAGGTTTGATGGAAAATGGTTTGTCGAAAACTTCATCAAAGATCACAATCATGAGCTTTTTCCTAGATGCACATTATTTTCCTTGCCATGGGAGCATCAATTCAGCTAAAAAATAATGTATTTCAATCTACACGCTGTTGGAGTGAGAATAAGCAAGATTTATGCTTCAGTGGCCAAACAACATGGTGGATATGAAAACAATGGATGCTTGGAGAAAGATATTAGAAATCATTTGGATAAAGATCGTCGTTTGGCTTTAGAATTAGGAGATGCAAGTGCAATGATGAAGTGTTTTATGCTTATGCAAGAAGAAAATCCAATATTTTTTTATGCAATTGATCTTGATGATGAAGATCGTGTAAAAAATATTTTTTGGGTGGATACAAAAGGTAGAAATGACTATGTTGATTTTGGAGATGTAGTTTCATTCGATACAACATACATCACAAATAAGTACAAAATGTCATTTGTGTTGGAAATTCAAGTGCGAGTGTTGAAGTTCCACATTGGTAAAGAATTGGCAAGTTGAAGGTTATATAAGCGGAAAAGACCCATAGTGTAACATCCCGAAAACATATTAGGCTTGCATATGGTCTCAGAGGTACTATTATATTTGTATAACATGTCAATTAAGTTTTGTGACAAACTGAATTCGTTTAGGCACTTAGTTGCAACCCAGAAGATGAAAAGTAGCTTAAAATGACTCAGATAATATAACATAAATTATTAAGTTGAGGGAAATAAACCTAGAGAATTTGTTTTTAAGTCACAAATAGGGTGAATGAGGTATAGTTAAAATTTGAGAACAATCAGTTTGGTATTTTTAGGCATACTGGTTGTGTATTTTAATGTCGGATTGACTCCCAACAGATATGAAAAAGTATAGAAATGATGAAACAAGATTTTTAATGAATCTTATCATTTATTTCAAACTTGTAGGAAGTTATAATACTAGATTTAGAGAAATCTAAGTTTTCATAGTAGATCAGGAATTCCAGTACCACATTAGTGATTATCTTATAAGAAGCAAAGTTAAACTTTGTTTCTTATATTGTTTTTCTTCCCACGGCAGAGAGCCAAAATAGAAAAGAGGAAAAGAGAGAAAGAAGAGGTAGCAGCTGTAGGAGAGAAAGAGGAAGAGAAGAAGCTCAAGGACAAAAGTCAAGCTTGAAGATCTCCATCCAAGACAAGAGGTAGGGGTTTTATGCTTATCTCCACCACTTTTCATCATTGTCACCATAGTTACACCTTTGGTGCTTAAAAGGTCAAAATGAGATCTAGAGGTGTTTTATGTGTTTCTCTTGCTTGGATGAGTTATAAGTATTGTTTATGACTTGTTCATGCTAAGGGTTTAGATTAGAAACAAAAATCTATCCATTTGGACCTAAAATATTCAGAGTGTAGATTTTGGGGTTTTGATGGGTGATTTTGTATTTGAATCCATTTTTGTTGAAATCAATTGGTGTTTTATGTTCCCTTCATGTTTGTAAACTTGTTTGGGACTTAAAATCATCAAGAAACAATTTTGAAGTGATCAAATTTCGTGTGTGACACCAATGGAACAGTGCCACACTTCTGCAGAATTCTGTCGCTAGATCAAGCCTAGGTGTGGGGTGGTCAGTCTTGGATCCTGATCAGACAGAGAGTAGCGTGGTAAAACCAAGCCTAGGCATGGTAAAACCAAGCCTAGGCATGAGACAAGGCAATATCCTGACAGCTTGTATTGTTTATTACATAACTTGAGCTATAGATATCAGAATGACCTGATTCTAGAGGCATTTTAAAGCTAACATGCAAGGCTATTGGACTGGAAAATTTCAGAATTATATGAGTTAAGATGTACATTTGGTACATTCATAAAAATCAATCATTTTAGGTAATAAATCATGAAATGTCAAGATATAAATCTTGTTGAAATGAAATTTCTTACTTCCTGGGATTCTTTATATATTCTTTTTGGAGTATGTTAGAATGCTACTAGGGATATTTCAAAGAGGAAACAATCCTTAAGTATAAAAGAGAAAGTTTAGACCCTTTGTGCATCCAATAGTTAAAGATTGTCATAGGTAGGTATTTAACATCTTAGACACTTAGTGTTGCATTGGATATCACACAAGATGTGATGATATGGTGTAATAGATACAAGTATACTAGAATGAATTAGTAGCATTCACTCTAGTTAGTTGTTAAAGGTATGAGCCTTAGGATATCCAAGAGTAGTAGATTACTTTAGAAGGGTACCTGGAACCTTAAACAACAAAATGTTACAAGTACTAACCATTCTTGTGTTAGTTTCACTCGAGTGGGGTCAAGTTTGCGTGTTTAGTTCCTAATTGGGGATGGTTGTGTATTAATTTCTCTAATTAAGTAAGATCTCGTGCATTGATAAATACACAATAGAATGAATGGTGACTTGAGAGCTTGTCATATTCATTGAGTTTAGCAGAAACATGCTTAGCTCTTCTAGTAGTATAGTTGAGTTGGAGATGCATATAGGATGAGAGTTACTTCCTTAAATACTAAGTTAAGTACAGAAGATCAAGTTGTTAGGTATTTCAAGAATTAAGAGTTACCTAAAATAGGTATTTAAAACCTTGACCACTCTAGTGTAACACATGTTACTACAGGTAGTGTAATAGTAAGGAGAGCCGATTATAAATGAGATAGGTATAGTTTACTTATCTGGATGTATGAATTACTCACTTGTAGTTGAGTTGAGTCTATGAGCAAGTTTACAGTTAGTGAGAATGCCAGTTTTCCTCTGTCCCAGGTAGGACCAGGATATGATAAGTTCATTTCCTACCTTAGCAAGTATTCGTGGAGCCAGAGTTTCCTAGAATGAACAAGTAAATGTAAGGTTAAATCGTCTGTTTTGCAGTTACAGTCAGTTGTATGGGCAATTGTTTGTTGCTGTTGACATATGCGATTGTATAGGCGGTTGCTTATGTTAATGGTATATAGGCTATCAGTTTGACTATATTACTAGCTATTGTGCAATTATCAGTTATAGTGGAGGGAACTCCTATGATAGTTAATATAGACAATATTATACGGTTGTATGAGTGATTGCATAATATTGAGTTTAGTTTAATTATGTAGGCAATTTACATTGTTTGATGCCATGAAATAAATGAATATTACTAAGAATTTTCATGTTCTCACCCTTTTTTATGTTTCTATGGTAATAGCAGGTCAAGACTCTTCAAAGGATAAATAGATAAAGAAACAGAAGAACTAGTGTAGATTTAGTTTTATTTGTTTCTTTTATAGAAAAAGTTGATGTATTTATTTATATTAGCTTTGATGATGTATAAGTTGTATATATAACACTTTGACTTTGGGGTTAATCTTGTATATGTGTATGACTTTTAGTTATGGCTCTTTATAATTATTTATAAAAATTATGGATTAATTGATGTTCCAGTTAGAAATAGCATAACTATTACTATTTATCTAGGTATTTGTTAGTTATTATACTATGGTAACAGTGCTAGGATATTACACATAGACCTAATGTAAGTATTAAAGGCTATCCCTAATGCCTTAAGGTTAGGGATATAATTGATGTTCGGTTCAGCCCTAACCCATGTAGGAACATTAGGGCATACTCAAAATCGCTTCGCGAGGCGAGCACTATTTATCTAAGAATGTTGGAAGTTCAAGTGTAAGTATTAAAGTCTCACATTAGTAAAGAATGAGTAAGTTAAATGTTATGTAAGTGAAAAAGACCCATAGACCTAATGTCTTAAGGTTTTGGGACAAGATGTAGTGTCAAACTCATTTATATGATTCTTCACTTAGCTTATTGATGGAAATCTCCTCTACTCTTTGACTCCCCCTGTGGCCCAACAATTTGCTCCTTTCATTAGTGTGAACAATAATTTTTAGTCAAGGTTACTTGGTTGTGCATTACTAGCAAATGAGTCCTAAAATACTTTCACTTAGTTAATGAAGACATAACTTAGAGCTATAGGTGGCAAGCCTCCAAATGCTATAATAACATATCAAGACAAAGTAACAAAAGTAACTATTAAAGAGGTATTTCCCAATTGTCGACATCGTTTTTGTCTTTGGCATATACTAATAAAGGTACCTGAGAAACTTGATCATGTATTAAGAAAACATGAAGATTTCATGAGACATCTCAACACATGCATTTACAAGTCCTGGTCAAAGTAGCAATTTGAGGATAAATAGCAAGAAATGGTCGAAAAATTTCATCTCTCAGAGGATGAATGGATTTAGTCTTTATATGAAGAACATGAGCATTAGGTTCCTGTTTACATGAAGGATACATTTTTTAGTGGCATGTCAACAACCTAATGTTCAAAGAGCATCAACTCATTTTTTGACAAATATGTATGCAAGAAAACTACATTAAAGGAATTTGTTAAAAAATATAAACTTGCTTTACAAGATAGAGATGAGGCAGAAATGCAAGCTGATTTTAATACATAGCACAAGAAACTTGTTCTCAAGACTCCATCACCATTTGAGAAGCAAATGTCAATGGTTTACATACATGAAGTCTTCAAGAAATTCCAAGTTGAAGTTTTAGGATTATATGGATGTCATCTTATAGAAAAGAATGAAGATGGTCAACTTTTAAAATCTTAGACTTTTAGAATAATGAAGACTTTGTTGGATGCATCAAAAGAGGAAATTTATTGTTTATGTTGCTTATTCAAGTATAATGGATATCTTTGTAGACACTCATTAACGACACTCTAATAGAGGTGGCAAATGGGCCAACCCGCCCCACCCCGCCCCGCATTCAACCCGCAAAAATGCGGGCGGGTTAAATGCCAAAATGGGTTGGAAGAGCTCCCACCCCGCTTTAGTTTAGAAAAAAAAAAATAAGGAGTTGATCCTAAAAAACAAAATAAAATGTATAAAAAATAAAAAAATCATAAAAATAGAAAAATTATAATTTATAGAGGTTAAAAAAATAAAATAAATAAAATAAATTTAAGATCATTATCATAAACACAAATAATAAGACTAATTTGTAACACTTTTTTTAAAAAACTCAACCCATAGGTTCAAGAAATGTTATGCGGGCGGGTTATGCGGGTTGGAAATCAAAAATGGGTTGAAATCTTGAACTCAACCCGCAAAAAAATTGCGGGTTGGCGGGCCAACCCAACGGGTTGAACCCGTTTTGCCACCTCTACACTATAAGCTATAGGTGTTTGTGTTGTCCCATCACACTATATATTTAGAAGATGGACCAAGGATATTAGAAGCAAACATAATAAAAGAAATGCAAATGAAGAGACTCATTCCAAGAAAAAGGGATATGATCACTTATTTCAAAAGGGTAATGAATTGTTTGAGGAAGGGTTATTAACTAATAAAAGTTACTATTTTGCATATCATACATTTTAAGAGACCTTGAAACAATGTGTAAGCATTAGTCAGTCTTTGAAATTTGACAAGCAAACTATCATGCAAGGAGCTAATGATATTCGCAAAGAAAAAGTTGATAACAACATTTTTTGTGAGAAGTCCCTGCTTGACCCTTAAGTGTCAAAAACAAAAAGGGCTCCAAGAAGAATAAAGAGTGAGACTGAAAAAAGGTCGTAAGAGAAAATCTAGAGGCAAATTGAAAAAGGTTAAAAATTCTTATCTTTTTTGCTTTATCATTACATTTCCAATGTTCTTGTTTTAATGTAACTTCTCATTATTGTATGTCTTTATTGTGTTGTGATTTGTGAAAAATCTAAGTCTAACGTTATCCAAAAGGAAGCAATAAATACATTTGATGTTCTCAATAATGAAGTAGTGAATGCATAAAAAAGAATGGTATGAAATTACTTTTTTACTTTTATTTTTTTTATACTATACTATTTAATTTTTTTTATCTCTTCTAATGATTTCAACGTTTTATTGATTTTTAGAAGACTTTAATGGAGACTTCAAGCATAAAACAATCATCGCACCAAAAAGATCAAGTATTACCTTTTCATATTTTAAATATGATTATTTTCATTTTTTATAGTATTACTTTTCTCATTATGATAATAAATTACTATTTATTTTACAAGAAAACCTTTATTAAATCCCCATTTCAGTTTCATGGATAAGTCATGCATTTTCGTTATAAGACTCATTATAACAATGCTCATCCATCATCAACTCAATTTACATCATCATTTTTAAATAGATCATAATTAGTTGGCAATGATTTTAAATGATAAAGATAACATCAAAAGTTATATCAAAAATATATTTTGATAGGAGTATCAATTATTTATTTTATTTCATTTACTCTTGCATGTCTTAATTTAAAGTTATACTCGATGCATTCAAGAAATCGGCAAGAGTTTTGCTATGCAAGATGAACTCAGGGTTTTGCTCCAAGATTGTTTATTGATGTATTGACAACTCCATTAATTTTGTATATGTTAACAAGTTTAATATTAGCAAAAGTTTTTTGCAAGATGAACTCATAATTTTGAGTTTTAGTGGAAGGTTGTTTTAATTTATTTATTGATGTATAGACAATGTGTGTGTGTATATATATATAAAGACA
Source organism: Ormosia emarginata (assembly GCA_029884605.1). Taxonomy (NCBI): domain Eukaryota; kingdom Viridiplantae; phylum Streptophyta; class Magnoliopsida; order Fabales; family Fabaceae; genus Ormosia; species Ormosia emarginata. Next base: position 2,821,630 of record JAQQTP010000070.1, on the reverse strand, counting down.
ATATAGGAGTTTTACTTTTCCATGCTTATTTGTTTACAATTTGCTGTCATGTATGTTATTGAGTGCAAGTCAATTATTTTTGTTTTTGGTTCTTAACTTATAACATTAGTAGCTACACATACTTTCCAGACGAATGACATATTATTAACAAAATGATACACCAAGTTCTAATAATTTTACATCAAATGGCAAATTGTTATTGTAACACCCTCCAAAAGACATTACATTTTAGACTACAAACTTACCAAACGATTATTAAATTATAAAATATTTAATGTTATAAAATATGAGTTATAAAATTCTTTTTCGCAGCAAACTTAAACTTACCAAAGATGTAAGTAATATAAAAACATATTGAATTGATTAATACATACGTTACATACACCACATAATATTAAATAACATCTAGAACATAAAACTTACAGACTCAAAGAGAAATAGTAGCAAATCCCATAACGAGTCTTACTTAAAAACACGGTAACAACACTAACAAGAAAAACTCAACGCGCATAAAAACCAAATGCAAACTTCATGTGTCAGTGCCCTCACAGGCTGCGTCTTTAAAGAAGATTTTGTCTCGCTGTCACCACAGACTTCACTGAACGTAAATACAAAATAGAATAACAGAACAAACACAAAGAGGTGAGATCCCTTACATCAAATACTAGCATGGCATTGGAGAAACAATACGAATGACAATAATTTCATTCAAACACAGAGTAACAAGTATATTCATGTGACCAAGTAATAAATAATTTAATACAAATAATTCAACAGATACTTCTATAGTTATATTTAACAGATAATATAAATATCACTGAAATCGCAAATATAGTCATACTATCAATTAATAAATAACTTTCATAAACACATATCACAACAATGCAGATATCAACATTACTACGACTATAAATATCAATGATATGTATACTAACTATGCATATGTACAATGCACTAATTCCTACTCCATGGAGCTAACACAAATTTAGAAATGAATGACCCAGAAGATATGCCAGCCTCAATAACAGTCTATGCCAGACGCAAAAAGAATAGTGTTTATCGGGTATCCGCCGATGCGTTGCAACAGTTCATCACAACCAAGGTGTATAATATGATAAAAAGATCACTAGTGAATCACCACGCCTCGATGCCTCCCCAAAATCCATCATGGATCACACTATTTAATTCTCATTCACTCCTAGGCAACAAAAGTCGTATTCAATGCATGATAACTCAATGCATAACACAAATCACTATTGCACTGTTCCCAATGATATTAAAACAACCTCCTATACAATTGTCTAATACCATTAATATCAATAGTATTATATAACCGCCCATACAATTACATAATATCACTGATCCATCCCAATCTAGTGCGTCAGTCCTACAACAACTGCTATCATTCTCAATTACATAATAATTTTATCATATTTTTACAATCACGCAACACCGTTGTTATGTTTTCCAATTGCGTAACCATTTTCTAACGTTTTTTCAATCGCGTAAAAATATTTGAATATTTTCTAAATCGCGTAACTCAAAAATTCATGTTTTTGAAACGTGTAAGGTTTTTCTACTATTTTTCACTGTATAAAATATTTATTGACGTTCTAAATTCAATTTTGAAACTTTCTAAATTTAAAATATAATTTAAACTTCCCATTCCCATTTTTCTCATGAAAACATCTCTAAATAATATTTTCTCGACGTTTTCCAAAAAATCTAAATTGTTTTCATTTAATAAAATCTTTTCCATTTATTTTACTAAAAATCCACTTAAATAAAATACCTTAAAATTGTAAATCATCTTTCAAACTTATTTCAATTTCTTTTACTAATAACTCTTCTAGATAATATTTTCCAACTTTCTTCACAAAAACTTTTATTACACAAAATCTTTTTCCATTACTCTTACTAAAATCCACTTAAATAAAAATACTTTAAGTTACATTTCACTTCTCTAATTTATTTTTCCTCATCTTGGCCGAAATCCATTTAATATCTAATTATAAAATCCTTATCCATTTCCTTTTTCATTTTCTTTGTAAATCCTTAATCAAATCTCGTCTAAATAATATTTTACAATGTTTGTTTACAAAACTTTATTATCTTTATTAAATCATTCTTTTCGAAAATCATTCTACATTTACCATCACTTAAATACTTCTAAACAAAATACTTAATATTGCAAATCCTCTTTTCAACTCATTTCCCTTCTCATGATAAAAATCAATCCTTTTACCAATAATAAAACTTTGTTCACTTCCTTTATCAACTTGTAAAACCTTAATTCATAACCTTAATATAAAATCAATTAAATCCATGATTAATAAAATATTTTCAGCTTGGAATACCCATTTTGGGGCATGGAGGCCGTGAGCCTCACTTGGTCTTTGGACCCAAAACTTTTCATTCTTCTAACATGATTCACACATACAACATATTCCACTCATCATAGTTCTACTATAGCAATTTAATTCATACTATAAAAGTCACATAAAGCATCTAGCCATCAATTTCTACCATATAAAATATCATGCATACTATCAAAGTTATAAAAATCATATAAAACAATTTAAAACACAAACAAATAAAATTATACATACTAGTGAATAAATCATCACATAAATTTTTTACCAATAAACACAAGTTTCGTTCCTCACCACCATAATTGATTGATGAGGTTAATCTCCCTCTTACCTTAGATGATGATCAAAAACTCCTTTAGTTGCCTCCTTGATGATTTTGTTCACCACCAAGGCAAATCCTATAAACTTTCAAACATACAAATATCACAAACAAATCTTAAAGCAAGGTGACCATGGATCTAAATCATGGTTTAGGACCTTGAAAATCAAAAGAAAAGTGAAGATTAATGAACTTCACCTACAAAGTTTCAATCTTTAGCTTGAAGAACAAGGTTGAAGATGAGAGAATTAGATAATGGTTACAACATGAAAAGGTCTTAGAATCATGTGTAGATTCTATATCTAAGATTGTTTAGAATTAAAAAGGGATGGATGGTGATTTGAAAGGGTATGACCGTGAGTTTCTCAATGAGTGAAAGGAGGGAGCTTTTTGGTTTTTAAGAGAGAGATGAAGATGATCACAACACCAAAGTATCTTAGTATGGTATAGAGATTCAATATATGGAATTAGATGAAATTTAGGAAGTTGAGAGGTGGGGTCTTGGTGCTTTGGACGTGGGGTTCTTGGAGAGAAAATGATTAGAGTTTTGTGTTTAGTTCTCTTGGTTCTTGGTGAAATTGAGAAAATGATGAACTAAGTATAGAATTTGGTCTCCCAATGTGTCTTGGCCGTGGGTTTAGTGAAGAGAAAGGGTGAGAAAGTTTTCATGAAAGTTGAGAGAATTTGGTGTGTAGCTTTTAGTCTTTTGGAGGAAATAAATGAAAAGATGACTAAGTGTAGGAATTTAGTCCTCCTTTACTATGCTTGGCCGTGGAGTCTAGGGAGAGAAAATGAGAGATATTTTGTTTGTATAGCTTTCTAGAAAAGATGATAGGTTTAACTTAACATATTCTACAACTTAGATATTTGTTTGGTCAAAATATCTAACCATGATATTTAACCAAAATATCTAACTAAGATATTTAACCAAGATATCTTCAAGCTTTAGCTTAGCTAGTAAGCTTTCCATCCATTGGTCCATGAAGATGAGTCACACGTTGAGTCACATGCTGAGTCATGTAAGTGAGTTATGAAGTTGTGAGTCACTTGGCGAGACATCCAAGAAAAATTTCTAGAACACGTGATTCACTACAATGAGTCGCTATGGAGGTTTCCAGAATAGGTGAGTCAACATGGTGAGTCGTAGTGTTGAGTCACTAAGGGAACCTTCTGGAACGTGTGACTCACTATGGCGAGTCACCATTCTACCACCTTCTACAAAACGGCGAGTCATCGTTTTATAAGCTTTTAGAATACAATGAGTCACAGGGTGAGGTGTCCACGCAAGTTGTCTAACTCCTATTAGTCCATTTCGATGAGTCACAACCGCCAAGTTTGACCAGTTCCTCATTGGTGCATACAAGGTGAGTTACGCACTAGAATCTTCTAGAATAGTTTAGGACATATGAGTCACTAGGCGAGTCACTAGGCTAGTCACCAAACGATGAGTCATCGTCTAGAACATTCTAGAGTGGATGACTAAACTTGCGTCTAGAGTCATCCACTAAATATTTTTTTGAGATTATCCAATGGACAAAGTATACTGCTAAAAAACCAGTGGTTACTGTCCAATAGATAATAACACACAAAAAAATTTTATTGACAAGATAAATTTTAAAAATTAAAAGATTTAGAACTTTGTCTTTCGGTTTCAGGTTTAGTAAGCTCCCTCAACCCTGTATTAACAATCCAAAATTTTTTCAGCCCCGAAATATTTTATTTGTTTGGCCCGGCTTCAAACACACAGAAAGCTCAAAATTAACAACAGAAAAATTAAAATAAATCAAACAGCTCACAATCATAAAATCAATCCAAAATATCTAAGATATATTAAAATATTTAAAATATCCCAAAATATCTAAAATATATTAAAGTATTCAAAATATCTTAAAATTTTTAAAATATATTAAAATATTCAAAATATCTAAAAATATCTATAATATAATAAAATATTCAAAATATCTAACAAAATATCTAAAATATAATAAAATATTTAAAATATAATATAATATTCAAAATATCACAAAAATCATATAACTCATAAAAATTACATGTACTGTGAAAAATTGGGGCGTTACAGTTATACAAGCCAATATTATACTAATAAAAATATAACAAGCATCATATTGAAATATAATTTGCTTGGTTCAATCCCTTCAGTATGCATTTCTATAAAAAAGCTCTCTAAAGCTTCCATCAAACTTTGCAGATATTTAATAAATTTTTTGATCTTGTTAGTCTCACATTCTTGTCAATCTACAACAAGAACCAAACAATCGTGATCTTGTGTGAATGATGATTGGTGGGCTTCTGGCATATAGCAAATGTCATATTGCAAGGTCATCCTTCTGTACCAAATTTTTTCAGCATAGATTTTTTAACACTTTCTCAATTGCATCTTGTTCATCTTTGAGACTCTCAAGAGTCCTTTCCCAGTATTTCCAGTGGTCATCCTAGTTTATTGGTGACCTTAATATAATCCAGTACCCACCAGTGTGTAGGACTCGATCAACTTTAGTCAAATAAAGTCCATCTACCAATTAGCATTGCAAAACCAGAAGCAATTTAGTCTCACATTCACACAAACTGGCTTCTAGGAATGTGAATATGACATATTGCATAGCCACAACCTGTTTACAATCAGGGTAAAAAGTCCAATTCAATAAGCTTTACACTAGTGGGCATAGGGACTAATAAGACTCATTTACAAACCTTATCACATGTAATGTGTCCCTTGTAAATATTGAAATAGAAAAAAATATTATGCTTCCATTAATATGGTCATATTCCTGTTAATTGGTTTTAAGTCAACTAAAGAAAGTGCATATACTTTCCCACCATTACAATAACATGGTCAATTATAAGTATGTAACCAAATTTATTATTTGACTCAGCCATATCAAATAGATACATCCTCTTAGGCATTTTGTCAAATAGAACATCTCCAATTTGTTATTTTTGAAACATATGCACCAAAGATGCTTACGTACAATCTAGAACTAGGTTGCAGAGGATGAAAATTGAGGTGGAGAGTAGATGAAAATCAAGTTGCAGAGAATGAAAATCGGGGTGGGCTTCTCCAACATGTAGGGTGCCCACCTGCAACTTTGGCTAGATCAAGGGGTGGTCGGTTGGGCAGCTGAAGTTGCTAGACTGAGGATTGGCCACTTAGATAGTGGCTGACGACAGGCTGGGGGTAGCCGTTGACGGAGGGTGGAAAGAGGTGGGATGTATATGGTCCTTCATTGAAGGGGATTCTTAATGGTTGTGCTTAAACAGTGGGATATTTTTTGCAGTAATGTAAAAAAAGTTTTCCCAATAGAAGAGAAATTGTTAAAATTAAAGAGTATAATTGAGAGTGTGTTTTTAGTATTCCTCGTTATTTTATTTGTGGTGTGTCACTGCTTCTTGAGTTTTCTCATTCATATTTCAGAAGTCATCAAATTCCCACTGGCACCCAAACGTGTGGGTGCCATTGGCCATCATCTTTGTTTAGCTTGCATCACATCCATCCGAGAGATGACACTAGTAAACGGAAAGGAAAAGACAAAACACACTTCTAATTTCTAGAGACATTCCATCCTTGAAATTAAAAATACTCTTTTTTTATGTTGACAAAGAACAAATCAGCTCAAAGACGCATATTGATATTCTCTTCTCGCTAGCTAGGGCTGATCATGTTTAAAATAATGTATTTGGGGTATCCATTCTTTAGTGCCAAAGGGCCAAACGTTGACATTAGCGGTGCAAATTGGCTCAGCACATCGTTTCGTAAAATTTGAGCATCAATTCCTAATTAATAAAGAAGACACTCCACATTGCCACTCAGATAGATACATTTTATTTGCACATGTCATAAAGCCTGAGATTTTTAAGGTTGTGGTTGTGGTTATGGGATCACATGCAAAAAGATCAAACCAAGAATAAAAAGAAAGAACATTGTTATACATGTCAAGAAATATTAGATTATTTTATTTTATTATTTATTAAAAATAGAACAATATTTTTTGTTTTTTAGTCTATATATAATCTTTTTGTATTTATGTTAAATTATTTTTTTTATATTCAATTACATTATACATTGTTGAATCCTTAACTTATTTTTTACAAATATTTTTGTATTTCTTTAGATTCTTTAACAATACATTTACAAAGACTCTAGTTCGGATACAATATTGTTGGTAGACTACAATGATAGAATTCACATGAGAGTGAACCTCACCTCCTTTGTCTATCTGAAATATATCTGACGTTCGGAACTGAAATGCTCCCGGCTATATTAGAATTTCCGATATAGAGAGAAAATCAGGCCAGGCTAGCTTCTTCTTGCATGATAAGATAAATTAAAGGAATATATAGTAAATGGCCTAAGCTGATCAGTCAAAGCAACATGGAAAAGTGCATGCATCCTGAAACTCAGTTTCACATGGTGAAAATGCATGCTCCTTCTTTTCCTTTGCTAGCTAGCTATACATTTTTTAATTAAATAGCGAGTCAAGGAGAACTTTGAACATTGAACTCGAAATATAGCTCTTATATGTACCCAAAAAAAAGAAAAAAGAAATATAGCGCTTATAGTAGTAAGTAACTTCTATTAATTTATTTTGCTGATGAATATTAAGCACCATAAACAATAAAAAATCCAAATATTTAGCTGTGATTGCAATCAGTAGGAGGAGGATGAGGAGGAGGGTGTAGGAGAGGAAGACTCGAATTTGTAATGCTTGTCCACTGCAACGGATACTTCCCATGTGCAACTAAGTCCCTTGGGTATGGTGACAAGGTCGCCGGCACCAAACTCTACAGACTCACTTGATGAGCCTTTTGGGTAAACCTTCACTCTCCCTCTAAGCAAATAACATGTCTCTTGAGCATCGAATTTGAGCATGTACTTCCCAGGAGGACAACCCCATCTAAAATAAAAAAAACAAATTCATCGGATCCATCGATTAATCATACATCTATAGTTAAGAAGAAATTACTGTCTGAAAAAAGCTTACCTAATAAAGGAAAAAGAAAGAAAGAAAGAAAAGAAAGAAAGAAAGAAAGAAAGAAAGAAAGAAAGAAAAACTACTCTATTAACAATCTATTAAATTGATATCTTGGTCACTCACTTGGGCCACGAATTTATACCCAGCTCTGATAATCGTGATTTTGAAGGATTACTTTCAACTGTGATAGTTAGCTCTGAAGATAACCCTGGTGTTGATGTCGATGCCATGAATATATATGAAGTTGAACAGATGAAACTAAAAGAAGAAGGAAAAGGAAAGAGGAATCCAGAATTAAACTGGTTAAAGGAGTGGTTGGCCTGCTGCTTAGATTTATAATTAAAAAAAAAAAAAGGCTGTGGTCGGAGGTAGAGAAATGGAATCTTTGTATATCAAAGTGTGATATAACAAAAGAAGAATCTTTTGGTCATGCTGCAACAAATATAGGAAGAGCTTTCAGCACAGCACTTGTAAATTGAATTGATCCATTATTATTATTTGGGAGGAAAGCAATTTTACTTCTATAAAAAATATATATTGTGCATGAACTTCATGATAGTTCCCTTGAAGTAAACAAACACCAGAATGGAGAGAGACAGTTGAAAACGTGCTCCAATCTCCAATATCATTATATCTATACAAATATTTATGTAATATGCGCAAGTGTGCTGTTTTGCAATCAAGATTAAACAGTATAGCAACTAACAATTTAGGTCAAGGGTTGACTTAATGGAGACAAAATACGGGTCAGTGACTGAGAATAATGTTCTGAAATGGGGCTATCACAAACTACAATGGCTTATGGCGACTTGGCGACATACATGTATCCACCCGGCTGCCTTTTGTCTTGGAAGCTGGCATCACTCGTGGGTAGTGGCCTCGGAGGCCACTCAAATGAATTGCCTGAGGCTAAGAGGCAAGAAGTCAGTTTTTCATGTTGATGGTGGGGCGGGCATTAAGGGAAACAACCACAATTTTCTCACATTAACTTTTTATATTATTTTTTATATTCATTAATGAATTATAAATTCGTAATTAATTATGTATATAAGTTGATTAATGAATATCATATTAATAAATTAATACATAATTTTTATTAACTAATTAATATATATAATTAATTACTTAATTTATATTTCATTAACTATTATTAAAAATGATGTAAAAAAATGATGAGATAATTATTTTTGTAAAAGAAACCCCTCATTGGAAACGAATAATGCAACATAGCTTTTTTAAAAAAAAAATCTGTGTAATTTATAAATTTCTCATAGCATTCAATTTTTATTTTCTTAAAATTATTATTATTAATTGAGTTTTACTAGTAAGTGTCAAATAAATTGTTTAATGAGTATTTAATATTTTTTATTAAATGTTTCTAATCACTTAAAAAGTAAGTATCAAATTCTTTTTATCCCAATATAATAAATTCTTTACATTTTATTTAATAATTTATATTTTTGTTAGTTAATTTTTTTCTTTAATTTATTTAACCAATATTTGAAAGCACTAGATAACAAAATCCTTATTAATTAATAATTATTTATTTAAAAATTTAAAAAAAATATAAAAATAATTGTTATACTATTAGACATTTAGAGGGTGTTTGGCTGCGGAATTGTTTCAACATTCATGGGAGGAGGGGTGTTTAGTTAGTTTTCTATTTTTATTTTCAATTGATATGTTTTTTTTAATATTTACAAAAAAAGTCATATTGTTTTCACTTTGTGTATTGTTTTTAAAGTTTTGTGAATAAAATTGTCAAAACAACTTTTTCTTGTTTTCCTCATTTCCTTAACAAAACTTTAAAAATAGGAAAGAAAGTAAAAATAAAGTGATATTTTTAAAATTAACAATGAAAACATATCAAGTAAAAAGAAAAACAGAAAAGAAACCAAACATCTCTAAGGTGAAAATATTTTGTTCCCATGTTTGGTAAAAGATACAAAAAACCATTTTCAATCACGTCTCATTCCTAAAAATACTTATTGACCACTACTCTAATCATAATATTCCCAAGGGAGGAGGTGGGCTGAGAAAATACTCATGTGGTTGGAATAATTATAGTTACACAATGATATTCTTACCTGCCCTTACTCTCAAATTCTCATAAATAGTCAAAGTTAAACAAATATAAGTTTGATTAAATTCTTAGGAATACTTCCTTAGAATGTCTTTCTCAAGAGTTCTATATATAGGAATGAGAAATTAATTTTTGAACCAAAACACCTCAGTGTATAATAATATGAGGGAAATTAGTCCCATTCCATTCTCTTCCTTTTCTTCCATTCTCTTTTCCTTGTTTATAGTTTGTTTCGAATGTGACATTTAAAAATCTATATAAACTATCAAGTATCCCCGTGCAATATATGATTTTTTAAAATTCACATAGAATCTAAATAGATATAAACTAAAAGAGAAAAAATATTTAAAATTATTAAAATTATAAATGAGATATACATAATTAATTAAAAAGATAAATTGAATTTGAAAGAAAAAAAATTAAAAAGAACATGTGGCATTCTTAAAAAGAGAATAGATTAAGAGATTAAGTCACTCTCACAAGAGTGTATTCTAATATATACAGGGGTGGATGTTAGACATGCTATTGGAAAGTAGTTTATCTTGACCAAGGCCTATATGAAAAAAGTACCATTCTGTCTAGAAAAATGATATTTGCACATCATAATATGCACAATCTTTTGTACACTTTTTTAATTTTGAGAAAATAAAAATAAATAGAAAGTATGTTGAAGTGTATATTTTTTTATGAAAAAAAGGAGGTGTACAAATACGTTAGATGAAAATGAGTTAGGTTAGGTTAGTTTTTGCCTAAATAAACCTAAGTCTATTTTGCAATGTATCATCTTGAACTTGACTTGTTACTTATTATTGATTTTTTTATGGGATTTGGCCTGACGTATTTATGAAAATATAAAAGTTTGACCTAACTTGAAAACTTGTTTAACATGAAGGCGATATAAGTAAAAAAAAAATAAACTTTTTAATTTTTAAATAAGTATTACATCCACAAAATTATTATATTTTATATAAAATAAATATATTACAATTATATATTTTTACACAAATTATGTAAGTTTTATAAATTTTTAATTATATATATAAATATTAAAGAAATAGGCTTAGTTGGTAGGCCAAATAAACTTTTTTAAAAACTCAAGTCTTAATCTACATAGTCAAATATGCTTTTCAAAAAATTTAAGTCTAATTTTTTTGCTGATTAGGCTAAGCTTATGTAGGTTGAAAATAAGTTAAGTCGTAAGCCTTAATAGATTATTTAACCTATTCTCACTCCTATAAATACGATAAAGATATCTATAGAGACACCTAACATCAGACCTCACACGAAGAAAAAGGTATATCATAGGCAAGGAATAAATCTTTTCATGTGAAATTTTTACATAACAAGATTATATGAAGTGAGAAATATATGTAAGATCCCACAAAGTTTAAGAAAGTCTTACTATTTAGTGTGTGTTTATTTTTCCATTTAGAAATTTGAACATCTGTTATATGTAATTGAAAGTTGTGCCATGGTTGTTTGGATTTTTTTTAGTTGACACTGTTTCAACACAACTTTGCCACTAACGTAAGTTTGTGGCAAAGCAAGAATTTATTGTTTTTGTGATACAACAAACTCATTTAGAGTATTTTCTCTAACATTTATTTTATCAAACTTATTTTTGAGATAAAAGTTTTTAAACATAAATCACATTACCATAAACTCACTTTCAATCAAACATAAGTTTGCAAATACACTTTCAACTAAACTTAAGTTTATCAACTTTAATCCAAACACACACTTAATATCTTTTTGTATATATCTCTTCACATGATAATACATATAAAAAAAATGCATTCCTGCATGGGTGTGATGGGTAAAGTGAGAGAGAGAAATGAAAGAAAAAAAGAATAAAATACTCTAATTGTAAAATTTTTTACATACCGTTCTATTTTCAAAAGCTAAAAAATATATATTTAATACTTACATAAATACTCCATATATTTTGAAAAAATATTATACATAAATTTATTTAAGCAGAATAAATTTAAAATTAAGTAATAAAATCATTAATCAAATATTAATAACCTTGAAATAATATTTTTGCTCTTAATGGCACTTGTGTTTATTGCGAGAGAGATCATTTCTGTATAATTAACAGCACTCGTGCAAATATCTTAACCCAACTTGATATCTGATAAAAAATTAGTGTTTCAGGCTCAAAGCACAAACTTGTGTTTAGGTTGGATTCGTCTCGCAGTCGCAGTGGATTTGTGTGTTAAAAAGAAGCCCAGCCCAATCTGGAGAGCACCGGCCGTCCCGTCCGGATCACCTCCGAGACCCAGGCACAGGTGTGTCTTTGATCATTGCTCAGATGTGAATGTGCTTCTTCTGATCTTATATTTTCATAGTTTCTTTTTCAAATATTCTTGAAATCAAAGCAAAGCGGTGAATCATTTATGCACAAACAAGATGGCTGATGTTAGCGGGAGCACAGTGGTATATACCCCTTCCCATCTACTTGTACTTGTTTGGTTTTTCAGTTCAACTGCTCCTATTCTATTCTATTATCAACAACTTGTTGGAGCGACTGCGAGAATTTCATTGAATGTTTGGTGGTGTGCACTGTAGAGCCCCTCTCATGCATTCGATTTGGAAGCATTCGTTGGGGACTTAACTGTCGAAGACGATCTAAGCAGGTCAAATATTCTCTTCTACTACCACACATGATTTTATTCTCATTACTATCTGTTTCAGTTCGTCCTTCTTTCAACTCGAATTCCACAATCAGAATTATTAGTTTTAGATGCTTTTGGTTAACTTGTTTTGCAGCGATGATATATCATTGGAAGGACTTCAACAGGAGCTCGAAGAATGTAAGAATGATGATGTAAGCTATTATTTCATCCTTTGTCTTGGAAACTCTACTATTTTAGATGCTGCTGAAATCGCCTAATTGATCTTAACATAATGCTTTATTAATTTCAATCTGCTATATCCTTTCTGCATGCCGCTTTGTAATGTTGGTGATGCTTGTTCTTAGTTACTATTTTTTTACCAAAATTACCATTAGCTACCTAGTTGAGAAACTCAACTGTGTCCTTGTCATGAAATCTTATCCCTCGTTGGGCATTTCAATTTAATCAATCACAGAACTAGCTTTTCTGTTTTGTCTCTCTTAGCTAAAGAGTCTGGTACATAGGGCAGTGATTTTTAAAGAAAAAAGATGTTGGAATTACTTTAAAGAGTGCTTCATTGGGAGGCTATTGCATCAACTAGTTTCATGTTAAGCATTTGAACAATTTCATACTCTTAATGATGTCATTTATGCTAACATTTTATGCACAATGGTATTTTCTTTCCGTGCATGGTCACAAATCACATTCTATATAGTTTTCCTGGTTTCATTGCCTTTGAAATATTCTTCTGGTTATGCACATATATAAAGTTATTAACTTGTTTTCGTTTGTGTAGGTAGTTGCAAACATACTATCTAAAGGTACAAAACTTAGGGACTATACAAAGGGAGTCGAGAATGATTTGCGCAAAGTCGAATTGGATTCAATTCAGGTTTGTTGTTAATTTTGTCAAATTTTTAATAGCCACTCCATTTTATTTGCTTTGCTAGATTTGATGATTAGTATGTGCATCTGGTCTCTGTGCGGTTGTAGTACTGATCTTACATGTAGGCCTTGTTTTATGGATATCATATCTCTCTATCCTACATGCTAAAAGAATGATAGTGACCTCTTGTACTACTTCTAGGAGAATGTTATCCTTTTATGATTTTTTGGTAACCAAGTAACTGTCAATATTTGATCATAGGGTGTTTCTGGTGCAAGAAATGATTTATACTTGTATATTTTGTATGTGGCCCTTGACATAGTGAAGTATTCTAAATAATTGCTTCTGCTTTATTATAGAAATTTTTTATGTCATGCTGTTCCTAGCATTAATCTTGTTTTGTTCCATGGTTGCTGACAATACACTAATCAAATATTTTTCCAACTGCTCCATTTATTGCAGGATTATATTAAAGAAAGTGATAATCTAGTCTCTCTTCATGATCAAATTCGTGATTGCGATAGTATCTTGTCACATATGGAAACTCTTCTAAGTGGATTTCAGGTGTGTTGGCCCCTTTGAGCAATTTGAAGAAGTTTGCATTTATGAGCACCGGGACTGATCATGTATTGTTTATATTATATCTTTCAACTCATGCTGTTTTTATTTTGCAATTATCATGTATGTGTCTATGTGACAGAATCCATTTTATGAGTATATGCAGCTGGCAAACAGTTTATTTCACCCATAGGAAAGTTGTATTAATCCAGAGAGTTCATCTTAGTTATCTTCCATATATTTTGTAGATGAAATGATTGCTACATGAAAGTTGTATCTTATTTTTTCATTCTATTCATGATTATCTATATATATAGTTATGAAGGTTATCTATAAAAGTGTTTATGAGTGTATAATGCTAAAGAAGCAAAGCAAGTTCCAGGTGAAGTATAGTTTCAATTAATGGACTTAAGGCTTGCAAACTATGTTTAGGTTGGTAAAGAGATGAACCAAGCAACCAATTCTTAGTTAATGATGATCATTGGAAAAAATGATGGTAGAAGTGTTATCCTGATTTTTCTGATAAGAACAGTAATGCTAGTGTTTTAAAATTTGGAACCACAATCTTAACAATTTTTTGAAATTAAAATTTATTTTATAGCTTGAATTTGACACTTATTCAAAGTTGTTTTTGTTTACGAAAACTTTTCCCTATGAAAAGCAATATATTCACCTTACAATAATGAAGTGCGAACCTGCTCTGGGGATCTTTTAATAGTCATGTATTAAACAAATGTTACAATCATAGTAGTCTATTAAAAAATTTGAAGGACTTCTTCAACAATTTGAAGTACAGTTTCTATATGGATATTGAATATTAAATCATGAACTCTTTCTTCTTCTTCTTTTTTTTTTTTTTTTTTTTTAATCAGGCTGAGATTGGTTCCATTAGTTCAGACATAAAGATTCTCCAGGAGAAGTCTATGGATATGGGTTTGAGGCTTAAGAATCGCAAGGTATGGCCATTTTATATAAACAAAATAAGATTTCAAAGGTGTTCATGAATTGCAACACCCTTTGGCCTTTGCTTAATACAAGAAAAGCAAAATGACTAGTACTATGTAACTTACTGTCACTTTGATCTGGGAAGCAAACTGCATCAAAAGGCTGTATATATATTGACAATTAGGTGAATTCATCTCTGAATAAGAATTTCTTAAATTGTTAGGTTTCTTTTGATGTTTGTATGAGAGAATTTCAATATCACTTACTCATTCTCTATTTTTCTTTTCTCTGCTTCCCCCCCCCCCAACAAACAAAAAAAAATTGGGGTAAGTTTTCTGTCTTTTCCCATTTGTACATGTGTTATATGTAGTGTGATTGGTCTTGTTTTTTTCCAAAAGATGGCTGAATCCAACTTGGCTAAGTTTGTGGAAGACATAATAGTCCCTCCAAGGATGGTGGACATTCTTGTCGATGGAGAGGTATTTATACTTTCTCTGTAATCTACTTCTCTCTGGTAATATTGTATTAGTTGCTTTTGGTGGTGTGCGACTTACATTTAATATTTTCCAATAGAATTCTTTGCATCTATCTTCTACATCTCTATCAGTTTTTCAGGCTTTAAAACAAGGTTCTGATTGAGTTTCTCTCATATATTTTATTAGTGACTTTGGTTGTTTAATTAATGCTTGAAAATAGACATATATGACAAATATTGAAGCTGATGTCTGGAAGGTCTGCACATTGCATTATAAACATTGGTCACTTTATTGTCTATGATGTTGTCATTTATGTGATAAAGTGACTCATGTCCTTAGGGAATTAGCTATAAAAGGCTCGAGAGCTTTACTTGTTTTGATCATTTTATTGGATTTTTTCAGAAACTTGTAGCTTGATTTTGTTTATTAGTTTTGACATATCTAGATATTGGTAGCTATGGCAACATTAAAAAATATACAATGATTCTTTTGGATTTGAGAATAATACATAGGTTGACAGTTTATTGTTGCCAATCAGATGCCTCTTCTAGCTCTTCTTTTACATTTTAGTCTAGAGTTAATATGTTTTAATCATTGAGGTGTATATTTTAAATTTCATGTACATCACGCAGTACTTGATGTGCATACTGCTCAGCATACCTTATGTTCTACCATTATATTCCCTTTTACTTAGCTTTCTTGGACTCTTTGGACTTTTTTCAGGTCAATGAGGAATATATGAGAACCCTTGAGATTTTGAGTAAGAAACTGAAGTTTGTTGAAGTGGACCCAATGGTTAAAGCTTCAAAAGCTCTAAAAGATGTTCAACCTGAGCTTGAAAAACTTCGGCAAAAAGCAGTTTCAAAGGTTATCAACACCTATAATAGTTTAGTATGACTTTTTCTTTTCATGATATAACACCTTGCAGAAATTTTCTTTTACTTGGAAAGCTATTTATTAGATAAACAAATATATTTATCATGGCTATCCATCCATCTGCAGGTATTTGACTTCATTGTTCAGAAACTCTATGCATTGAGAAAACCCAAAACAAATGTCCAAATACTACAACAAAGTGTCCTTTTAAAGTACAAGTGAGTTTTTTTTTTAATTGATTTTTAGAATGCGGTAGTTTGGTATGATGATAAGCTATAAATTCCAAATTCCAATTGATAAGTTCTACTAGCGCATAATTGTATCTACTTGATAACAGGCCAAACAAGTTTGCTTGTGCGAGTTTTTTTTAATATATATTTTTTAAATGTGTCTCTCATGAGTATTACTTCTTGTTCTGCGCAAATCTATTCATTCTTATATTGTTGACTGGATATCAGGTTTAAGTTTATTTTGAATAACTTTGTTTGTATTCAGTCTTACATGTACAGCAGTAGCTAAATCATTAGAAATTGTGCTTATAAACAGAGCTGTTGATCTTGTGACATGTAGAGTTACTGAATAAATATTTAAGGATTTTTGGTTTTGAATGTTTTGGTTGCCATCATTTGCATATTTTTATTTAGCCTGCCAACAAGAGAACTAGAGAAGGATGTGAAATGTACCAATCTATATGATAGAGCCCAAACTGAGCTATTGGGCTCAAAGGAATATACGGGTCAGTTTGTTACTAATAGGCCTAGGATTTGGAGGGTCTATTCTAGAAGGAAGAGAGAGAGAGCTGCTGATGTGGCAGTGAGAGAGGATAGTGGAAGTTAGTTACGTGATTTGGGTGTGGGATTCTGTTACTAATAGGCTGGGTGAGGAATAGGAAGGCATCTTCAGTATCCTTTTGGCAAGTTTGTTATGGATGGAGAGCTGTAGCTCTTTGTAGGAGCTTAGCTCTGTGGCAGTAAGACCTTGGTCTACTATAATTACTCTTTTTTGTCTAATAATACTCAGTATTCTTCTTAAATTCTCTTCTACTATTACATTGTCCTTGCTGTTATTTTCCTAGTTCCTATCAAACTGGTCCGACCTGCTGGATACGAGTACGGGACCAGCGCAACAAGGTGACGGAACGGTGAAATGCCACCCAAGAAAAAATCAGTGAAGAAAGGAGGTATGGAGGATAAGGTAACAACTATGGAGACAGAACTTACCAACGTCAAGGCATCCCTAGCCGCGATCGAGAGTAAGGTCGATGGCAACCATAAATCTTTGATGGCGTTGCTTGCGAAGTGTTTGGGCAAGAACCGGTTGGAGGAGGAGTAACCGGAGGATGAGAATAGCAACAAAAACAAAGAGACAGAGAAGGAGGATGAGGAGAAGAGTTCGCCGTCCAAAAAGATGTGTTTGACGTCAGGATTGAAAAAGCTCCACGGTGAGGCATTGGACGAGTTTAGGCAATCGGTGAAAAAGATAGAACTTCCTATGTTCGATGGAGAGGATCCAGCGGGGTGGATCTCTAGAGCCGAGGTGTATTTTCAGGTACAAGAGACACGTCCGGAAGTACGCGTCAATTTGGCCCAGTTGTGTATGGAAGGGCCTACCATCCATTTCTGTAAATCATTGCTTGATGATGAGAGGGAGCTGACATGGGAGCAGCTTAAGGTGGAATTACTCGAACGCTATGGCGGAACTGGCAAAGGTGATATCTACGAGCAGTTGACAGCTCTTCGTCAATGGGGCAACGTTGACGAATATATACAAGAGTTCGAGAGGTTGACAGCCCAGGTGAAGAGGTTACCCGACAATCAATACTTTGGGTATTTCCTCCATGGTTGCGGGGAGAAATCAAGGGACGGGTTCGAAGTTTGAGAACTTTGGGACCTCTGCCGCGATCTCGTCTCATGAGTTTGGCCAAGGCGGTTGAGAAGGAATTGCAAGGAAGAGGAGGAAGTTCGATCGGGTCTAATGGTTCGAAAGGTAATGGAGCTAGAGGCGGGTATGGATCGGGTCCAATTATCTGAGCTAATCCCAGTCAATTGGGTCGCAACACAGGATCCGAGTGGGTCTTTGTTCGTGGGGAAAAAAGGGTAGGCCCAGTAGAGGGGAATAAATCAACAAAAGGAGGACAGCATGGGTTTAATTCGAAACCAGGCCCAAGTTTAGAGAAAAAGAGATCTGGAGATAGAGGTTTTAAGCACTTGTTGTATTAGGAGCTTACTGAAAGGAGACAAAAGGGCTTATGTTACAAATGTGGGGGTCCCTTTCACCCACTTCACCAGTGCCCTGATAAGCAATTAAGGGTGATGGTGATGGACGATGGGGAAGAAAACGAGGCAAAAGATCAACATCTAGTCGCCGAGGAAGAAGAGGAGGTCGAGCTAGATGGAGAGTGTAGCATCATGAGTTTAGGGTGCATGGTGACAGAAGAGAGAGGGAAGCCTCAAACCATGAAATTTCGAGGTACTGTTAATGGTGTACCTATCCTCGTTTTGGTGGACAGCGGAGCCACCCACAACTTTATTTCCAAAAAGCTCGTGGAAGCCATAGGATGGCTGGTAGAAGACACCATACCTATGACGATTAAGTTGGGAGATGGTCGCAAAGCAGAGGCTCGCGGTAAGTGTAAAGGGATCAAGCTGGAATTAGAGAAAGTCAAGGTAACAGTGGAGGCTTTTCTTTTTGATTTGGAAGGCATAGATATGGTGTTGGGAATTTCATGGTTAGCGCCTCTTGGGAAGATGTTAGTTGATTGGGGTACACAAACCATGATATGCCAATTGAATGGAAGATGGGTAGAATTAAAAGGAGAGGACAGTCACCGTTTATCTTAAATAGCTTTACAAAGTTTCGTCGGTAAGCCAAAAAATATGATTGAAGGTCTGTTCTTATCAATTGAGGTGCAGCTTTCTAACAAAATCGAGAAAGGAGCAGAGACTAGGAAACCGAGTTTGGATCAGCAGAAGGAGTTGGAGGGGTTGTTGATTAAATATGCTGCTATTTTCAAAAATCCAGAAGGGTTATCGCCAAAAAGAGGAAGGGAACATGCTATCATTTTGTTTGAGGGACAAGGCCCTGTCAATGTAATACCGTACCGTTATCCTCATCACCATAAAAATGAAATTGAGAAGCAGGTAAAGGAGATGCTGGATTCCGGAATGATAAGGCACAGCCAGAGCGCTTTTTCTAGCCCTGTCATTTTAGTGAAAAAGAAAGACAACACATGGAGGATGTGTGTGGATTACAGGGCCCTATATAAGGTCACGGTATCGGATAAGTTTCCTATCCCAGTGATAGAGGAATTGCTGGATGAACTGCATGGTGCTCAGTTTTTCTCTAAACTGGATCTCAAGTCCGGGTATCACCAAGTGAGAGTCAGGAGGGAAGATGTTCACAAGACAACTTTTCGTACACATGAAGGCCATTACGAGTATTTAGTGATGCCATTCGGGTTGATGAATGCGCCGTCTACCTTTCAAGCTCTAATGAATGAGGTTTTCAAAACGATGTTGAGAAGATTTGTGCTAGTATTCTTTGACGACATATTGGTGTACAGTACGGATTGGAGGACACATGTGGCGCATCTTAAGGAGGTGTTGGAGACATTACAGAGGCAGCACCTAGTAGCTTATCGGAAGAAATGCTATTTTGCCCAATCTACGGTGGAATATTTGGGGCATATCATATCTCGGGAAGGAGCAGCAGTGGACCCGAATAAAATCAAGAGTGTGATACAGTGGCCCGTTCCAAAGAATGTCAAAGGTGTGAGAGCGTTCTTGGGGTTAACGGGATATTATCGAAAATTTATCAAAGATTATGGGAAGGTAGCAAAGCCATTAACTGATCTCACCAAGAAAGAAGGGTTTAAGTGGAATCCAAGAACACAAAAGGCTTTTGAATTTTTGAAGGAAAAGTTGACAACAACTCCAGTTTTAGCGCTGCCAGACTTCAACCAGGGGTTTGTCATAGAATGTGATGCTTCAGGCCAAGGAATAGGAGCAATCCTGATGCAAAAGGGTAGGCCTATAGCTTTTTTCAGCAAGGCTTTGAGTGAGAAGAATTTAGCAAAATCAGCTTATGAAAAGGAGCTGATGGCGGTAGTTCTAGCTGTGCAACATTGGCAGCCTTATCTATTAGGAAGGCAATTTACAGTTTACATTGACCAGAAGAGCTTAAAGCAATTGTTGCAGCAGAGGATCACTTCCGTAGATCAGCAAAATTGGGCTGCGAAATTGTTGGGGTATCAATTTGACATTGTTTATAAACTAGGGGTGGAAAACAGAGGAGCTGATGCCCTTTCTCGTGTGACTGAAAAGGCTGAATTTGGAGCTTTGATATCATATCCAACATGGGTAGAGGGGAAGGAAATTTTAAAAGAAGTCTACAATGATGAGGTGTTGCAGAAGGTGATAGCAGAGCTGAAAAATGGAGGAGAGACAGGACCAGAATTCACATACAGCAATGGGGTTCTATACTATAATGACAGGTTAGTCATATCAGCGAATTCATCTTGGATTCCCAAATTGTTACAAGAATTCCATGCTACTCCTCTAGGGGGACATTCCGGGTTTTATAGAACATATAGAAGCGTGGCTGCAAATTTGTATTGGATTGGTATGAAGCAGAGGATCCAAGACTTTGTCAAAGAGTGTGATGTTTGTCAGAGACAAAAATATATGGCAGCAGCTCCCGGGGGTCTCCTTCAGCCACTAAATATTCCAGAGGTAGTATGGGACGAATTGTCTATGGATTTCATTACGGGTTTGCCAAAATCAAAAGGGTATGAGGCTATTTTAGTGGTGGTGGATCGCCTGTCCAAATATAGCCACTTCCTACCCTTGAAGCACCCTTACACAGCTAGAATGGTGGCAGAGGTGTTCATAAAGGAAATTGTGAGGTTGCATGGGATTCCATCTACCATTGTGAGTGATAGAGATCCTATCTTCATTAGCAATTTTTGGAAGGAAATGTTTAAACTTCAGGGAACACAGCTCAAGATGAGTTCGACTTATCATCCGGAGACGGATGGCCAAACGGAGGTGATTAATCGATGTTTGGAGACTTTCTTACGCTGTTTTATCACTGACCAGCCACGAAACTGGGTTCAATGGCTGCATTGGGCGGAGTATTGGTATAATACGACATTCCATGCATCTATAGGGGTGACCCCATTTGAGGTGGTGTATGGTAGGAAACCTCCAGTAATCACAAGGTTTTTGCAAGGGGAGACAAGGCTTGACGCAGTTCAAAGGGAGTTAGTGGATAGGGATGAAGCTCTTAGACAATTAAAGCATCACCTTTCCAGGGCTCAAGGAAGGATGAAGGTACAAGCTGATAACAAGAGGAAAGAACGAAGTTTTGAAGTTGGGGAATGGGTCTTCCTGAAATTGCGCCCTCATAGGCAGCAATCGGTGATTTCGCGGATCAATGCCAAGCTAGCAGCACGTTTTTATGGTCCATTTCAAGTACAGGAACGTGTTGGAGCAGTTGCTTATAAGCTCAAGCTTCCTGAAACTTCAAGAATACACCCTGTTTTCCACGTTTCTTTACTCAAAAAGGTTGTGGGAAACTACAATGTGGAAAAAGAGTTACCTATGGGAATTGAAGGAGAATATATGGAGGTGTTGGAACCTGCTGCAGTGTTGGCCACCAGAACTGTGAACAAGGGAAGGGAGTCAATTAATCAATGGTTGGTACAATGGAAAGGGAAAGGAGCAGATGAGGCTACCTGGGAGGATGAATTCACTATCCTCAGCCAGTTTCCAAAATTCAGCCTTGAGGACAAGGCTGGAGTTGATGAGGGAGGCAGTGATAGAGCCCAAACTGAGCTATTGGGCTCAAAGGAATATACGGGTCAGTTTGTTACTAATAGGCCTAGGATTTGGAGGGTCTATTCTAGAAGGAAGAGAGAGAGAGCTACTGATGTGGCAGTGAGAGAGGATAGTGGAAGTTAGTTACATGATTTGGGTGTGGGATTCTGTTACTAATAGGCTGGGTGAGGAATAGGAGGGCATCTTCAGTATCCTTTTGGCAAGTTTGTTATGGATGGAGAGCTATAGCTCTCTGTAGGAGCTTAGCTCTGTGGCAGTAGGACCTTGGTCTACTGTAATTACTCTTTTTTGTCTAATAATACTCAGTATTCTTCTTAAATTCTCTTCTACTATTACATTGTCCTTGCTGTTATTTTCTTGGTTCCTATCACTATACTTCCTTACTTTCACCACCTTTAAATTGTGGAATCATTTTGGTTATTTTGTCAACTTTGGGTTCTGTATAAATCTAACAAATGGAAGTTTAAAAGTGTAGGTATGTTGTTATCTTCCTCAAGGAACATGGCAAGGAAATATATAATGAAGTTCGTGCAGCTTACATTGATACAATGAACAAGGTAATTGTTATAATCAGATTCTTCCATCAATATATTTTTTTTTTTTTGATGAAAAAAGAAATATTATTAGATGAGAAGAAGAGAGTACAAAGAAAGAGGATAAGGAATCCTCACAAAAAAAAAAGAGAAACAACTAAAACCTATGTGGGAAAATCATGCAACAAGGCATGCCAATCCCTTTGCATGTCTACCATAGAAACACCATAGAAACACCACTAAAAAGACCATGAGCAAAACACCAAAGGGATGCCAAAAGGGTAACCCTATCCCAAATGAAGTCTAGAGTCAAAAAAAAGCCCTTGAAGATTCTAGCATTCCTTTCCAACCAAATACACTAAAGAACAGCATAAACAGAGCACTGCCACAAGATCTTTGCTTCTTTATGAGCACCAAAACCTCTGAACTTGGTAAGGAGAAAAAGATGTAAGTCCATCGGGCAAACCCAATACTCTCCAAAGATCCCAAATAGTCTATTCCAAAGATAATTAGCCGCAGAACAATGCAAAAAGAGATGAGCTTCTGATTCCAAATCTGAACCACACATAATACACATATTTGGAGACAAAACAGTGAGAGACATGCGCTTCTGAAGCATGTCATTAGTGTTAATCCTATTAAGAATAGCAGTCCAGACAAAAGTTTTGACCTTTGAGGGAACTTTGGATTTCCAGATGGGTTTATCCAAGAGAAATTTATTTCTGTTTTGAGATTGAGTCAAGAACTGATAATAAGATTTACAAGAGAAAACTCCTGATGATTCAAGAGTCCAAGTTCTTGAATCAGGCACAAAAGAAAGACGAATCGAATCAATTAAAATCAGGAGAGACTCTAACTCACCAACCTCTCTGTCATGCAAGTTTCTAAAAAAATGAAAGTTCCAAGAGAAGTTATCATGAGAAAAAAATTGGCAAATAGGAGCATTATGTAAAGAAGAAAGGCGAAAAAGCCTTGGAAAAGCCTCAGAAAGAGGGACAATACCAACCCAAATATCTTCCCAATGACAAGAGAGGCAAAAAATTAATATGAGAGTCATCACCTAGATGCAATGACAAGAGAGAAGTAAAGGAAGGAAGACCCTGAGAGATAAATTTCGAAGGACTAGCATGAGAAACTCTACTTGCAGAATTGGTATCCCACCCATTCGGATGCAAACCATACTTATTTCGAATAACATGATGCCATAAAGAAAAAGTTTGTAAAGGAAAACGCCAAAGCCACTTAGTTGCCAATGCCTTATTCTTGGACACCAAATTTGAAATGTTGGACTACGTATTAATAAATTGCTATGAGGAGTAGAGAAAGTTTGGTTGCTCTTGATGTAATTATCTTTATTTTTATTTCTTGCTTTAAAACATCTTTCTCAAAGTAGAACGAACTTTACATCAACATTGCAGCCCATATGTCATCAGCAAAGTCTTCTCTTTTATTTTTTATTTTTCGGTTTGATAACTTTACTATTTTAAATGGACCTAAGCTTCTTATAAACTTGGAACCTGTTGACAAAAAGCTTGTTTTGTAGGTTTAATATTGAAGAAAGCCTACGCCATAAATACATAATTTTTTTTTTCCTTAAATGAAGTTTAAAGTGAGGTATGAATGATAGCATCTGAGACTTTAGGTAGCTCTACTTTGGCCTGACATATTCAGGTAACTTCTGTCTGGAAGATATTACTTTGGTTCTATGAGGGTTGCTTCATAGTTTAAATGGTCAATTGACTTAAAAGACTTCTATTTGGGTTGTTGTATGAACTAAATGGTCCGATTACTGATCCATGTTACAATTGTCAATTTCTGGCAGCTACTCCAATATGTAACCATGTAGAGTAGTATAATTTTAAAGGGAAACAGTGAAGTTGAAAATAATTCCAAGAAGTATCCCAATGCTGCTGTATATTTGCAGGTTCTCAGTGCTCATTTCCGTGCCTACATACAAGCATTGGAGAAACTACAGTTGGATATAGCAACATCTAATGATTTAATTGGTGTAGAGACAAGAAGCAGTGGTCTTTTTACAAGAGCAAGGGAACCACTAAAGAATCGGTCTGCTGTTTTTGCTATTGGGGATAGGATTAATATATTAAAGGTATAACTCATTTAAGGAAAACGGGGATAGCCATGCAGATTATTCTTTTTTTGAATACTAACTGAATTGAGCAAGAGAACCATGTGTTTATTTAGTGAAATTATATTATCTTTGGTTTCAATAGTTCTGTTCAAGGAGTGAAGGTCGGTCAAGACAAGGATAACAATTGTGTGAAGAGAAAGAAGCTTTTTTTTTTTGGCAGGATTATGTTTCAGGCTCTAGGGACCTGTTTCTGGCTTTATAAATTGATGATTATTGATTATAACTTGAAATTGATATGAAAAAGAAATAAATTCTTCTTAGAAAGCATTTGCTATACTTTTTATTTATGATATTTAATTTTTCTTGACCTTTGAAATGGTTAATAGGAATTTATATATCACTAGATGACTCTGATATGCACAGATTGTACAGACTTTGGATTACTGCCTTAGATTTGACAGTATATTAAATGTCACATTGGTACCAGGAAATTGATGAACCTGCATTGATTCCTCATATAGCGGAAGCCAGCTCTATTAAATATCCATATGAGGTTCTGTTCAGGAGCTTGCAGAAGCTGCTTATGGATACTGCTACTTCAGAGTACACTTCAGTTTGCTATGCCTCTTAATATTGTCATATAAAATGCTAATGTGCATAAAATCGCTAGTAAAATATGCATGTTGACATTATTTTCTTTCATCTGCAGATATAATTTCTGTGATGATTTCTTTGGAGAAGAACAAATATTTTATGAAATTTTTTCAGGTATCTGTGATGGAGTTTCTTGATTTTGAGGAGTGTTTTCACTTAATTTTAAACAGATTGTGAACAGGAGGAGGAGTTCTAGGTCTAGCTTAATGATATATAAGATGAGCTTTGTTGGATTCACTGTTACATTTGCCACTGGGCTTGTAGATTATAAACTTTTTAAATAAGCTACCGTTGTTGCAAACATGGGAACAAAAAGATCATGATGTTACAGAACATTGGGAAACACTAATGACTTAGGGTGCTTGATAAAACTGAATAAAATTTAGCATTGATAATCCAGTACTGATTTATTACGGATGAAAAGTTAAGTACTGAATTTGTAATGTTTGCGTAGAATTTTATTTGAAGTGTTGAAAGTGTATTAAGCGAAACTATTGGCATTTAATATAATAAATAAAGGATATGATAACAAAAACTATTGTCATTTAATGATTTAAAGAAGGAAAGGGTTGTTGCTGGGTACATTCAGTAACCTCCCATGTGCTGAATGTTTTCAGCACTTTTTTACCTTGCCTTTTTGGTATGTATATTAAACCAACACCACTATATCGTTGTCAGTATTGAATCTTTTCATTTTCAGCTATGGATTCAGTTTTCAAATAGGCCATTTTATTTGCTCTTTGGTATTGTCAGGTCCTTTTGGTGTCATTGATGAGCACTTCAATTCAATACTTCCAAATTGCTATGATGCTATTGGCCTAATGCTTATGATTCGCATAATACACCAGCATCAGGTAATGTTCCAACTTATAAGACTCTGACTTCAGTCCTGGGGTAAGAAGGACAACTTATCAAAGCCAACACCATAATGATGCTAATTTGACTATTCTAGGCTAAAGTAGGTATAATGCCGATGGCTGATTCTCAACACAACAATTCTATCATTCTGTTTCAAGGATCTGAATTTTAACACCTCGTCCCCACTCCCTTCTTGAAATTCCCAATGAGAATTGACTAACTGGTTTGGGGACACAAACCATTTCTTAGGAAGGAAATACCAAATAAGTGAATAATGTCCAAATGATCTGTGCAACATTGTGATGCTAATACTGATGACTGTCTGCTCATATACTTTTACAGCACTTAACACAAGCATACAGAGATAAAGCTTTGTTAGAAATATTAAACACATAACAGAATCTATTGCAAAGTTAGCATTCAAATAAGTTCGATTCTGCACTGCATGTTTCAGCCAACACCAAACTGTATTGTGAGTGTTGGCAAATGGTAGTGCATTTGCAACTGGTTCACTTTTTAAGCAATTAATTTGTAATTGACATATTTATTCGTTTCAGCTCATTATGTCTCGGAGGCGGATTCCATGCTTGGATTCTTATTTAGACAAGGTCAGTTTCCTATGCAATGCATTATACTTATTTAGACAAGATCAGTCTTTTCTTGATAGTGTGTTTATGCTGGGAGTCGACAGCCAACGTAAAATTTTGTCGAATCTTTATGACATGGATCAAAGAAGTAATTGTGTTAATGCTAGGTCGTTGCCCCTAAGTAACGCGCTGTATGGCTCGAGTACAGTGTCAAATGAGCAAGAGCCGCTGCATCGCCGCCTGGGTGTAATGAAAAATAAGCAAGGGTTCCCACATTTTCGTGAACGGGCGTGGGTAAAGAAGTTAGTTCACAAGAGTAAGATGCGTTTTGGAACTTGGAATATAGGCACACTTACAGGTAAATCAATGGAAATAGTTGACACCATGATTAGAAGGAGGATTAATTTTATGTGCCTACAAGAAACTAAGTGGGTTGGAGAAAAGGCAAAGGAACTCGACACTTCGGGTTTTAAGCTTTGGTACACTGGCAAGATAAAATCTAGAAACGGGGTAGGCATAATAGTAGATAAGAATTGGAAGAATTATGTTGGGGATGTGACAAGAGTTGGAGATAGGATTATAGCTTTGATGTTTGTTGTGGAACAGGAGACTTTTAATGTTATCAGTGCGTATGCACCCCAAGTAGGGTTAGACGAGCACTACAAGATTAAATTTTGGGAGGATTTAGAAGGTTTAGTGCAACGAATACCATTGGGAGAGAAGATTTTTCTAGGTGGGGACCTAAATGGTCATGTGGAGAGCGAATCTAGGGGGTACGAGGGTTTGCATGGGGTTATGGTCTAGGAGTAGTTAATGCAGGGGCGAAGCGATTCTAGATTTTGCGGTAGCGTTTGATCTTACAATAGCTAACACTTGTTTTAGGAAGCGGGAAGAAGATCTTATCACATATAGAAGCGGGGTTCTTTCTCTCAAATGATTTCTTTCTATTAAGGAAATCTGATAGAAAGTTGTGCATGGATTGCAAAGTCATCCCTGGAGAGAGTTTGACTACCCAACACAGGGTTTTGGTTATGGACGTACGAGTTAAGATGAGAGTAAGGAGAAATTGTCGAGACAGAGAGCCAATGATCAAATGGTGGCAACTAAAGGGCGGAAAACAAATGCTCTTTCAGAGGAGGATTATGGAGGAAGAGATTTGGGAAGTATAAGGGAGTGCTAATGATATGTGGAACGAGATGGCTAAAGGGATTAGGAAGGTAGCAAAAGAGAGACTCGGTGAATCAAGGGGCTTTGGACCCAAGGATAAAGAATCTTGGTGGTGGGACACAAGTGTACAAGATAAGGTTAAGGTTAAAAGGGAATGTTATAAAGCTTGGCACGTGTAAAAATGATGAAAATTGGGAAAAATATAAGGCAGCTAAAAAAGATACTAAGAAGGCGGTGAGCGAGGCAAAAGCTAAAGCGTTTAATGGGTTATATCAATCGTTGGGCACCAAAGACGGAGAAAGGTATATCTACAAGCTTGCTAAAAGTAAGGAAAGGAAGACAAGAAACCTGGATCAAGTGAAATGCATTAAGGATGAAGAGGGTAAAGTCTTGGTTACGGAACAAGACATCAACGATCGATGGAAGGGTTATTTTCACAAGTTATTTAATGAGGAACACAGGGCATTAGGGGACTCAGACATTCTAAACACTAGAGAGGAAGACCAAAATAAAACTTTTTATCGTAGAATTCGGGAGTTTGAGATAAAAGAAGCATTGAAGAGGATGGATAATGGAAAAGCGGTTGACCTGGATAATATACCTATTGAGATATGGAAGTGCCTAGGAGATAAAGGTATAAGTCGGCTTACAAAGTCAGCTTTTAACGAGATATTGAGGTCTAAGAAAATGCCGATGAATGGAGGAGAAGACTTTAATCCCTATTTATAAGAATAAGGGAGATATACAAAATCACAAATTACAGAGGATTAAGCTCATGAGTCATATCATGAAGTTATGGAAAGAGTCATTGAAAGGAGACTAAGACAAGAGACTCATATTTCGAGAGAATCAATTTGGTTTTATGCCTGGGAGGTCAACCATGGAAGCAATCTATCTTCTACGAAGATTGACTGCTTACGATAGAGTATCGAGAGAAGTCTTGTGGAAGACTTGGAGAAGAAAAGAGTTCGCATTGCCTATATTCGAGCAATCTAAGATATGTATGATGATTTAAAACTAGTGTGAGAACACCGAGCCCAACGTAAGAGTTCCCTATAACTATAGGACCGCACCAAGGGTCGCTTTGAGTCCTTATCTTTTTACCTTGGTCTTGGATGTGCTTATCACAGATATCCAAGAGCCGCCTAAGCCACACAACGCATGCTTTTTGCCGATGATATAGCCTTAGTTGGAGAGTCGAGAGAGGAAATAAACGGAAGCTGTAGTTATGGAGACGGCTTTGGAAGAACATGGCTTTCGCCTTGTTAATGCTAGCTTAGCGGTAAAAATTGGAGATCATACCATACCACAAGTTACACTTGGTTAAGATCTCTTGATCCATCATACAAAATGACGGAGAGATAAGGAGATGTAAACCATAGGACTCAAGTGGATGGATGAAATGGAGGAGTGCTTCGGAGTTATTTGTGATAGGAAAGTCTCTCAAGCTTAAGGGTAAATTTTACTGAAAATATAAGGCCCGCAATGTTGTATGGTCACCGAATGTCGGCGGTAAAAAGCCAACAAGAGCACAAGATCGGTGTCGCGAGATGAGGATGTTGCGTTGGATGTGTGGCCATACTAGACAAGATAGATTAGGAATGAATGCATTAGAGAGAAAGTAGGGGTAGTACCTATTGTGAAAAAGATGGGAGAATCTCGCCTTAGGTGGTTTGGACACGTAAGGAGAAGACCCTTAGAAGCCCTGTAAGAAGAAGTAGATCGATGGAGAATAGCCAATAGCAGAGTGTATATAGGAAGACCAAGAAAGACTATAGGTGAAACGGTTAAAAAGATCTAGATTTGAATGCTTTTTTTGAAGACTTGTTCATGATAGACACACTCAGGCGTCGTTTGATCCATGTAGTCGACCCCACCTAGTGGGAAAAGGCTTGGTTGTTGTTGTTGTTGTTGTTGTTGTTCAAGGAGCAAAGCTTCGATTACAGATCTGGAAAAACTGGAAATATAAGGGAACTACGGAAAATAGAGAAAAGGAAAGAACAATCAAAGGTGTGATGCACAGCCTCTTCCCTTGGCCTAAGCCTCCCCAAGATTACCCAAATTCTCTCCCCCCCCCCTATACAAAGGTTGAGGTCTTGCTTTTATAGTAAAAGCAAGACCTTTGCAAACTACAATTATTGAACTACAACTTCCTAGGCACAACTTACTAGAGTGTAATTTATTAAGAACAACTCCCAATTCTACCATCCAAGCTACCGTCCATTCTACCATCCATTCTGTCGTCCATTTTGCCGTCCACTCTGTCGTTCATTCCTTTTATTCTTTCCTTTCCTTTTATAGACATGCGTTAATGGCTCATCAATACCTGCCCCAATAGCTCCACCTTGTCCCAAGGTGAAATTCTGGAAATTTTTGTTGGATCGCATCAAAGTCTTCCTAAGTAATATTAATAGAGTTTATACTGAGCCAAAATGCTTCCTCACTCAGCCAGTCCAGTCCTAACATCATATCAGTCCCTCCTGGATCAAATAAGAAGTTATGGATTACCCGAGTGTCCTGCACTTTCATCAACCCTCTGTTAATTAATAGCTGCAATGGTTCTTCCTTCATCATTTCTCCCTCTTCTTCTAGTTTTTTTTTGTTTTTCGTTGTTTCTCCTATCCGAATTCAATACCAGCAGCTAGATTTTGTCGTTTCTCCCTTTCGACTTCACTACTAGCAGCTGGATTAGTTTGAAACACCACCCTATATGTTGTTGCTTTTGTGATTCATCATTTGCAATTTGCCAAAAACCACCTCCTCTTCGGCTACTTCTGGTTAACTCTGTTGGCTAGCCCCTATTGATGTTTGGTTCTGAGAAAGCTGTTGGTGTTGCTGAACCCCTCCTCTCAACTTGGGTTTGCTAATTGGGCCGTGGCCCAAGATCTAATGAAGTGGTTCTGATGGGTTGGGTCATTTTTGAATGAACCCCTCCTCTAATCTCCATAGTTTTCCCATTATCCTTAATTTCGATTAAATATTCCCTGAAATCAGCAGTGAATTTCCCCAAAATTTTCAACCATTCGTACCTCAAAATCACATCCACTCCTCCTAATTCAAACAAGAAAAAATCCTACACCACTTTCAGAGTTGGTAGTTACAACTCCATGCCCCTACAGACGCCCTGACTGACCAACCTTTGCCCTCCGCCAACTTACACAAAATATCCTCGGGTGTTTTCAGGTTGCATATGCAACTCTTTTACCAAATCGTGGGACAAGAAATTGTGAGAAGTCTCAGAGTCCTCCAAAACAATCACCTTCTTCCTATTGACTGTTCCCTGTAACTTCAATGAATTTTTTGATGTCATTCCAGCAATACTGTTCACATTCAGCTACAACTCCATGCCTTCCTCCTTTTCTTCTTCATCTCCCAAGTTGACATACTCCCCTCCTCCATCATCTTCGTCCCTTAGCAAGATCACGTGTAGTTGTTTGTTTCTGCAAACATGCCCAGGATAATACTTTTCATCACACCTAAAACATGCCCCCCTCATTCTCTTATCTTGCTCCTCTGCTTCTGTCAGCCTTTTGAGCCCAAATCCTCCCCGATTGCTAGCCTATGAGCTTCCTTCTCTGCTGAAGGTCCGATTTCCCTTTGCCACAGAAACTTCAGCCCTTTTTCCACTGTTCAACGAAAGAGACTTTTGGCTAGAGCCCATATTGGGCTTGTTGAAAGAGAGAAATATGAAGAAACCGTGTGTCTGAATTATACAACGGAGACTAAATTATATAAAGTTATTGTAATAAATACAAAAATTACAAAAGATCCTAATTACCATAATTACATGATTTGATTATGATTTAGTTAGCCGATACAATGAATCTAGACATAGTTTTCAACACTCCCCCTCAAGCTGGAGCATATAGGTCATGTGCACCAAGCTTGTTACAAATATAACTTATCCGAGGACCTTTCAAAGACTTGGTGAAAACATCTGCCAATCAATCATTCGAATTGACGAAGTTAGTGGTGATGTCTCCAGATAGGATCTTCTCTCTAATAAAATGACAATCTATCTCTATGTGTTTAGTCCTCTTATGAAACACTAGATTAGAGGAGATATGCAATGTAGCTTTGTTATCACAAATGCGCATCATTTGCATAATATCCCCAAATTAGAGCTTCATAAGCAGTTGTTTTAACTAAATGAGTTCACAAGTGGCTAAAGTCATTGCTCGATATTCTGCTTCAGCACTTGATCTTGCGACTACATTTTGTTTCTTACTCTTCCACGATATCAAATTACCTTTGATGAATACACAATACGTAGAAGTGGATCTTCTATCTATAGGAGAACCTACCCAGTCAGCATTTGAATATCCAACAATCTGAGTATGACCTTTATCTTCATAGATGAGGCCTTTTCCTGGAGCTCTTTTAATATACTTCAGGATACGAATGACTGCATCCCAATGTCCTTCACAAGGTGAGTTTAGAAACTGACTTTACCACACTGCAAAAGAGATATATGGACGAGTAACAGTGAGGTAGTTTAATTTTCCGACTAATCTTCTATATTTTCCTAGGTCTGAAAGTGTCTCCCCCTGATCAGGTAGAAGCCTGACATTAGGATCCATAGGAGTGTCAATATGTTTTGCATTCAATAAACTTATTTCCTCAAGGATGTCCATAGCGTACTTCCTTTGTGAGATAACTATACCATCCTTGGATTGTGCCACTTCGATTCCCAAGAAATAACAAAGTTTGCCAAGATCTTTGGTTTGAAAATGTTGACAGAGATGTTTTATCCGAGTTATGCCCTGGTAATCGTTGGCAGTGATAACAATGTCATCCATATATACAATCAAATAGATGCAACCTCGGGCTTATGGCGATAGAAGACAGAGTGGTCAGCCTCACTTCGAATCATACCAAATTGCTGAACTACAGTACTGAATCGATCAAACCAAACTTGAGGAGATTGTTTGAGACCATACAAGGACTTGTGAAGTCGGCAAACGAGGCCAGAAGACTCTCCCTGAGCAACAAAACATGGTGGTTGCTCCATATAAACCTCTTCTTCTAAATCACCATGGAGAAAAGCATTCTTGATGTCTAGCTGATGAAGGGGCCAATGGCGAATAGCAGCCATAGATAGAAAGAGCCGAATAGAAGCCATCTTCACCACCGACGAGAAAGTGTCTCCATAATCCAAGCCAAAAATGTGTATACCTTTTTGTCACCAGACGCACCTTGAGGCGATCAAGCTTGCCATCTGGGCCAACCTTGACTGTATAGATCCACCGACAGCCTACAACAGACTTCCCTGGAGGAAGAGGAACAAGTTCCCAAGTACCACTATTTTGAAGAGTATCGGGATGGGATAAGGCGTCACCTGTAGATTTATGAATAGACACAGAAGACAAGGAAGAAAGACATGCAAAATGCGAAGAAGACAAACAATGATAACTCAAAGTAACATAGTGGGGAGAAGGGTTATGAGTAGACCATATACCTTTTCGGGGAGCAATGGGAAGTTCAAGCTCAGGAGGCAGTGCCGGAGTTGGTAAAGGAGTTGGTGCCAGAGGAGAGTCTGTAGTGACCTCTGTAACTTCTGGTGGAGGTAGTGGCAGTGGAGGTGGTTGGGGCCGGCGATGATATACTTGAAAGGGTTGTATGATCTGTGGGGGTCCTTCAACAGGAGGTGGCTGAGGGGTATCATATGCAGTTGGGACAAGAAGATGAGGAACAGGGAAGACCTCAGTAATGGGTTCAGGAGTCAAACTAGAAAAGTCAAAGAAGGGAACCGACTCGAAGAACGTGACATCGGCAGAGACCAGGTAACGGTGGAGAGTAGGTGAAAAATAACGATAACCTTTTTGAGACCGATTGTAACCAAGAAAAACACATTTGATGGAGCAGACAAAAAGTTTGTCAAGACCGGGAGTGAGATTATGGACAAAACATGTTGATCCGAAAACACGAGACGGAAGAGAATGGAGCAATTGATGAGGAAACAACATAGAGTGGGGTACCTAGTTATCATGCACAGAAAAAGGCATGCGGTTAATTAAGTAACAAGCAGTAAGAATTGCATCACCCCAAAAACGGAAAGGGACACGACTATGAAGCAAGATGGTTCGAGTTGTCTCAATAAGGTGTCTATTTTTGCGCTCAACAACCCCATTTTGTTGAGGAGTATAGACACAAGATGTTTGGTGAAGAATGCCATTAGATGCCATAAAATGTTGAAAAGACTCAGATAAAAATTCACGGGCATTCTCATTACGTAAGGTACGAATTGGAACACCAAATTGAGTTTTTATTTCATTATAAAATTTCTAAAAAATAGAAAACAACTCAGACTTGTTGTGCATTAAAAATAACCAAGTACACCGAGAGTAATCATCAATGAAAGTAATAAAGTATTTGAAATCCAAAGTAGATTCAATACGACTAGGACCCCAAACATCAGAATGAACTAAAGTAAAAGGAGACGCAACTCGACGACAGACTCTGTTGGGAAACGGACTATGGCTGTGTTTCCAAAGTTGATACGACTCACAAGGTAAACTAGATAACTTAGATAAACTTGGGACCATTCTCTGTAGTTTGGCAAGGCTTGGATGACCCAACTGAGCATGGATGGTGAGAAGGGAATCCGTGACAAAGCAAACACGAGAGGTGGCAGAGAGCTAGTAGAGGCCATTAGACTTACATCCGGCGCCAATCATCTTTCCTGAACTCTGGTCCTGCAAAATGACAGAGTCTTTCGTGAATGTAATGTTACAATCTAAAGAACGGGTCAAACGACTGATGGACAATAAATTAAAAGGACTCCTAGGAACATAAAGCACGGAGTCAACAGACAAGGAAGGGAGGGGATGGACAGTGCCAATCCTTTGCAATCGTGTTTGGGAACCATTTGCTAAAGTGATGACAGGTAAATAATCAGAAGTAGAAATTTTGGAGAAAAGGTGCTTACTACCAAAGATGTGATCAGAGGCACTAGAATCAAGGACCTAAGGATGGTGACTGAGAAAGACAAGCAAATGCATTACCAGTGTGCTCAACAGATGTCGTGGAACTAGAGGCTTGATGTTGCTCATCCACTTCAAAAAATCTGCATAGGCAACGAGAGATGCGGTTGGTTGGGCAGAGGGATCAGATGGACTCGGGGTAGCAATCTGGGCAACATTTGCAGCCCAGGGAGGGCGGCCATGTAAAATCCAACATTTATCAATGGTATGACCCAGCTTGTTGCAATGATCACATTTCGGACGGGGTCTACTCGAGTTTCCAAAATGAGAATGACCACGATTGTTGCTCTAGGAGACAAGGACAGAGGTATTAACCAGAGCTGGAGCAACAACAGAATCAGAGGGCTACTTGGCAGGGACCCAGAGTAAAGTGGACCAAGCTGTGCTCAGAGTAGGGATAGTAGGAGAACCCAAAATATAATCATGGTTTGCAGAATATTCTGGAGGCAAATCATACAAGGCCATGAGCATGAAGAAGGTACTGCGTTGCTCGAGTTCCTTCGTCGGGGTATCAGTAGGGGTAGCAGCTCATTGAAATCATGGAGAGCATCATGGACCTTCCCCAAATAGGCCGACAAAGGACCATCAAACTTCCGAGAAGCAACACTCATGAGGTTATGACACACCCCATATAGCCGTTGAGTGTCATTGGTGTAAAGAACCTTGACTTGCTCCCAAACAGATTCACAGGTAATATGAGCGCGGAAGATCTGCTTGAGGGAGGGATGAATAGTGGATTTAATGACACTGCATGATTGGGCATCAATCTTCTTCCACTATGATTTGTCAACCTCAGGCACATACTCAAGCTTCGTGATAAGGTGCTCTTCATAGCCTTGGCCATTGAGCCATAATTTGATGTCCGAAGCCCAAGTATCATAGTTATTGCCATCCAATTTGTCAGCGGAGAGAGGGGCACTGACGTAACTAGTGAAAATAGGATGCTCTGCCTTCGAGAGGTCTTTAGAGCCAGTTGAGGAAGGAGAACTAGCCATGGATCAGTAAACAACAGGTCAAAAACACAACCAAACAGTACCTAAAAGCACCGATGCAAAAGGGGTCTCGACAAATGGTCACGAACACAAAAGGCGAGAGCAGATCCAGAAAGAGGAGAGAGGCAATCACTGCACAATAAACGGTGGCCGGAGAAGGTGCGCTATGCGCTGCCATGCACTGGAGAAAGGACGGTCGGTAGAGCTGTGCGCAGAGGAGTTGGCCAGCGCATGTGGACGCGTCTTAAGGGTTTTCCGATTGGGCTTTTGGGTTTTGGTCGAGTAGAGAGAGGCGATTCCGGTGGTGGGATCGTCGGCCGGAAAAGTTGGAGCCGGCGGTGGACGGCGACGAGTAGCGGTGGGTCTACTGGATAGAGGACACAACAAAAGGTGAAAGGCCGACAGGCTGGAATGGAAACACGGTTAGCCGGCAAAATTTTCACAGGAGAGCAGTGGGCTCACCAGGCGTGCACGGCTCTAGAATTGCCTCTCTTTAGGCTCTAGATACCATATTGAAAAAGAGAAAAGAGAGAGACATATGAAGAAACTGTGTGTCTGAATTACACAACAGAAGCTGAATTATATAGAGTTATTGTAATAAATACAAAGATTACAAAAGATCCTAATTACCGTAATTACATGATTTAGTTATGATTTAGTTAGCCTATACAATGAATCTAGACATAGTTTTCAACAGGGCTCACTCACTCCTTCACCTCCTTGATTCTCATGGGCCCCAGCCCATTTATTTGTAAGTGCAAGTCTGTGGTAGCTAGGCCCAGTGCCATGAGATAGGTACCCATATGTCTGACCCAACATGCTATTTATGTCCTCCACCTTCTGTGCCATCTCCATTAGAGCAAGAAGATCCCTTGAAGTCATTAAACGTACCTCTACCTTTATTTCTTCCTTTAGCCCATTCATGAATGCTCCTCTCATAAATTCTTACTCAGCATGGTGAAGAGGTGCTGATAAGAGTTCAAATTGTTCACGTTATTCCATGACACTCCCCTTTTGTCTTAGCCCGATCAATACTTCATAAGGATTTTCTGACGAAGAATTCTGGAATCTCCCTAACAGCCCTCGGGGAAAGAAAGGCCAAGTCATATTTCCCATCCTTGGTTCCCACCACTGGAACTAGTTCAAGGCCTTTCCTTCTAGACATATCACCGCCATCGCCACTTTCTCCTCTTCCAGGATCTAGTTGACCTTGAAGTAGTGTTCCACCCGATAGATCCATTCATGAGGATCATCTCCCGTGAAATATGGCACCTCCAGCTGCCTCAAACGGTCTTCCCTTCTGCCATCTCTGTTGTTTCCTCCACCATGAGTACTTCCCCCTCCTTTTGGGCTCTCGCACCCATTTTGTACTGCTTCAAGGATCTGTTCTATCATCATGATCATCATCTCCTGAAATTGTTGTTCAATGGCCTCCATCTGTCGTTCCACCACTTCCAATATGCTCTCCATGCCTGTAGATACCATCCAGACGCTCCTTGGATCGGGAGCTCTGATACCAATTGATAGGTACTGGTTTTATTAAAGGAGTTTAATAGGAACTTCAAGGAGCAGAGCTCTGATTACAGATCTAGAAAGACTGGAAATATAAGGGAACTATGAAAAATAGAGAAAAGGAAAAGAACAATCAGAGGTGCGATGCACAACCTCTGCCCTTGGCCTAAGCCTCGCCAAGATTACCCAAATTCCCCCCCCCCCCTATACAAAGGTTGAGGTCTTGCTTTTATAGTACAAGCAAGACCTTTCCAAACTACAATTATTGAACTACAACTTTCTAGGCACAACTTACTAGAGTGCAATTTATTAGAAACAACTCCCAATTCTACTGTCTATGCTACCCTCCATTCTACCGTCCATTTTGCCATCCACTTTGCCGTCCATTCCTTTTATTCTTTCCTTTCCTTTTATAGACATGCGTTAATGGCTCATCATAATATTCTCAGATGAATGGACTTAGCTGTTCACGAGAAGCCCTAGATATCCTGTTGGGCTCTGAGTCTTGACAATTATGGTATTGAAGTTACTGGGATGTCAGTTAGAAAACTACCTAACTGCAA
The DNA here is from genome assembly GCA_029884605.1 of Ormosia emarginata. NCBI lineage: Eukaryota > Viridiplantae > Streptophyta > Magnoliopsida > Fabales > Fabaceae > Ormosia > Ormosia emarginata. The sequence goes on along the minus strand of JAQQTP010000070.1, from coordinate 2,783,731 downwards.
CTGGAACTTAAATCTTTGTTAAAATAATAATCAAAGGGAAAAAGGACTAAGTGATTGAAATTGCTAGATGAAAGGAAAAGTACAAGTACGACAAACGTTTCCCTTTGGTTTCAGTGAGATAATGCAGATCAGACTTTTGTATAATATATATATTGTTTTAAGCCATTTCTTTGTTTATAATTATCTGTTAATGATTGTGAGGCGCATTTTGTAGTGTGACTGAATTTGCTGGATGACAGGAAATCTAGAGTCTGAAAAGTTTTCCCAACTTTAATGCAAACCACAATTAATAATAAAGTTTTTCCAACTGAATTTACTGGATGACAGGAAATCTATAGTGTGAGGCATGCTCATTTCTTTATTTACTTTTCTCTTTCCCATTTCTATGCTCCCCTCCTCCCCTCCTCCCCTTTCTCATCTTCCTTCATACTTTGTAGCGTAAATTACCTCTTTTATTTATGTACACATTCTTGGTTCTCTTACTTGCAGTATACTTAGTGTCATTTATGAACTCCTCCTCATAGTTTAAAATGGACCGACAATTTTGATGGCTTAATTGCTTAAATGGATAAAACTAGCAAGATAATATTGAATCAATGGGCCTGTGCAGCATATGGAGTTTACTAAACTTGATCCATAATTAAAGCTAATTCTTAATTTTGGCAGGTCAATATTTCCCTTTGGCCTCGATTTAAGATGGTATTTGACATGCACCTCAACAGCCTGCGTAATGCAAATGTGAAGACGTTATGGGAAGATGATGTGCATCCTCACTATGTCATGAGGCGTTATGCTGAGTTTACTGCTTCGTTTATCCACTTAAACGCTGAGTATGGAGATGGTCAGGTCAGCATAATAAAGATGAGAATCATCAACTTTTCTTTTGTAAATTTCTAATATAATCTATCTGCTGATTAATTGCAGCTTGAATTGAATTCGGAACGACTTAGAATGGCTGTTGATGACCTACTTATCAAGCTTGCCAAGAACTTCCCAAAACCAAAACAACAGACTGTGTTTCTTATAAACAATTATGATATGAAAATTGCTGTTCTGAAGGTAGGAATCTGCAAGCTGACACTTCAATTTTTAGTAGAGCTATATCTGCATAAATTAAAGGTCAAGGGTGTTATGTGACAAGAAAATTACTGGACAAGACACTACTACAAATTTGAATGGGAAAGAAAAAGGATAAGTTAACCAAATTGGGGTGTGGTTCACGTAAACATTGATTATCATAGCTTGCTCTAGCAATTTGGAATGTCCTTGGGCCTTTGGCAATTGAAATTTTCTCAAATGCTTGATTCCAGGAAGCAGGTCCTGAAGGTGGGAAAATTCAAATGCACTTTGAGGAACTACTGAAGAGCAATACAACATTATTTGTGGTAACTGCAATCATTTCTTTTATACCTGGTTTCAATGCAAATCAAAGTTTGTATTTTAATATTGCACACAAGGAATATAAGAGCATTGATTTTTTCAGTTGCTATGTCTTAACATTCTTGATTGAGAAAAACATTGCCTCTGAGGGAATAACACCATCTTAGCTCCAATTTTAGTTTCTGTTGCCTTGTGATGTTCATATCTAAAACCCACCCTCATTTGGAAAATTGTGGTGTTAAAATGACTTCCAAATAAGACTAAGCTGGCTGAATGGTTCCATGTCCAATTAAATGGGGGGAGAACACAATATATTACTTGTTGAGAACAAGCTATTTGTGCTTAAACTTCAGAAATCTGGGCTGTAATTTACCGCTTTGACTTTCAGAGAGAAAAATGGGAAAGTGTTAAATTATGTTGGGGTATAACTTAATTTACCTTCTTGCTATCATTTGCAGTCGTCTTTACAGTTTTATTTTTCAATCCTTGCAGGAAGAACTGCTTCAAGAGCATTTTAATGATTTAATCAAGTTTGTTAAGGCCAAAGCTTGTAAGTATTAAAAAACAAATGACACCATCGAAACATCTTTTTTGTGTTCATGTTTGGGAAAATATGGTCTTAATTGCGTGTAATTATATCAGCTGAGGACCCATCATCGAGTCCTGATAAGCCAATAACTGTGGCTGAAGTCGAGCCACTAGTGAAGGATTTTGCAAGTAGGTGGAAGGCTGCAATAGAGCTGATGCACAAAGATGTTATCACTTCTTTCAGCAACTTCTTGTGTGGTATGGAGATCTTAAGGGCTGCATTGACTCAACTGTTGCTTTATTATACCAGACTCTCGGATTGCATCAAGAGGATCGTTGGTGGGTCTGCACTGAACAAGGATCTTGTTTCCATATCTTCAATCATGTATGAAATTAGGAAATACTCGAGGACTTTCTAATTTATTGAGGGAGGCAAAGTTATCTACTGGATCTAAATTCCCAATCCATGATATTCCATTTATGTTGTGTTATGTAAAAGACATTTTCTTTTTGGATCCTGAAAGTGAAAGATGTTCTGCTTCTTTCGGGTACGTTTATGGTTCCTGAATTAGTGCCCTCACGCCATCGTTGAAGAATGGTGAATGTTTCAGTTATAATAGAAGTTGGGTGCAATAAATATCGAAATCCATGAGTTCCCAGAATGCGAAGATGTATGCATACATGCATACAATAGATGTGTATGACAGTAATACGCTGCTTTTCATTCGGGTGGAAATTTTTTTTCTTGGTTAGCATTTCAGTGGCTAAGATTATCACGATGGTACTGCAACGTTCGCTTTATTTTTTTGGTACAACACTCGCAGTTAGGCATCAGATTAGCAAGCAAGAAAAAAGAAAATTATTTTAAAAAGGGAAGGGATCTACTTACATTTAATATAAATAAAAAAGATTTATACTTAATCTTATATTTTTATTTTATTATGATCATGTGATTATTATTTATCTTGGTGTAAGTGGATTTTTTTTCTTTTAAGAATTAGTATGATAAGTATGAAAGTTGTTAATATTAAAAATTTAAATTTTGTATAGATCTCATAATTATTTTTATAAATAAAATGAAATTCTAAATATTTAATAAATTAGGATGTAAATTGTCAAAAAGATACTAAAAGTTTTCAAATTTCGTGCCAAAAATATAAGGCTAGAAATGATAAGACCCAAAACCAAAAGACGGAAATAGAATGAAAAGAAAAAGGAAGAAAAAAGATGTGTTCAGTGATTAATTTTGGATGAGAGGGCAGCCCAAAAAGAACAAGAGAAGTTAGGCCGGGTCACTAGGAAGCCTAGTTGGTTTCTCTATTTGGATCATTGGTAGTCACTCTATCTCTATCACCTCACTAGTAGTCGGTCACCTTTCACTTGCAATTTTTATTTGACACGCTCCATACCCATGAAAAAAAAAGAAGAAATAAAAGTAATAAAATTGAAGGGTCAAAATTAAAAGACGAAAACACCAAATCAAATCCAATCTGACGGTTCCGAACCCACTACTGTTTCCAAAATAGTACCCATCAAGTCTTTTCCTTCATAGCAAAATAATAAAAAATAATTAAAAAAAAAAATTGCAGTGGCTGCCCTTGCAGGCTTTCTTCTCCCTCTTCTCTTCTAAATGGAACTCAATGACAACCAACTCAGCTCCTACTTCCACCACCACCACCACCAGCAGCAGAGCACCACCACCGTGACCCCCACGACCGCCGCGTCCCCAACCAACGGACTGTTGGCAAGCACTGATGGGTCCCACTCCCACTCCCACATGGGGTACCCTCATACACATACTACGGTGGCGTCTGCAGTGCAAGTGGAGGCTCAGCCGGCGAAGAGGAAGCGTGGGAGGCCCAGGAAGTACGGGTCGCCAGAGCAAGCTCTCGCTGCAAAGAAGGCCGCTACGTCGTCGTCTCACTCCTTCTCTCCCTCTCCCAACGACAACGCTTTCGCTCTTCTCTCTGCCTCTGCTTCCAAGAAATCAATATCATCCCACTCCTTTTTTCTAGGTTAGGTGCCCTTCTTCTTCATACTCTCTTATCATTTTCCAGAATATAGCTTTTGGGATTTTGGGGTGATCCTATGGCCCTGCTTGTTGTCGAGTACTTCAATTCTCTGCGGACTGTGACAACAAAAATTGTTAGTGATACTGTGGTAGTAGTTTTGTGTTTAATGCTGAGGCACTAGTTCAAATAATATTATTCACTAAAATAATTATTTGTTCCCCCTATTTTAGCTGATATTTCTAGGTTTTCCATCATCTTTATGCTCCATTTTGGTTCTAGACTTCTAGGGTGTGTCTTGACGTGTATAATTGGTTCTGAAATAGGACTGAATATTTCCATAGAATCAAATGCCAATTATTTGGTTTCAAGGCTGTGCTGCTTCTTAATAATTCTTCAACAAATTCAAACATATGGCCTTGTTTCCTGGCCTTCGATGTTGCAAAATTGATCAACATTCCATACCAAAAAAAAAGAAAAAAGAAATGACATTCACTTATTTGCCATGGATTTTTCTCAAGAATTAGAGGATGCAAGTGTAACATATCTTACAAATCTAATATGGTTTTTTAGTTATATAACTATCACTCTTATTCATCTGTTTCTGTTAACTTATGTTTATGTTTATAACACCGTCTTTACCAACTAGCCAGCAATTACCAAGTGCATGATAGGATCATAGAATTTGAATTTGATGCTTCTGCTGCTAACTGGCTGATGCAGGCAATGCAGGACAAGGCTTCACTCCACATGTCATTACTGTTGCTGCTGGTGAGGTATGCATTATCCACTGATCCTTAAATATGGTTTGTTGATTTTAGATGTCTGCATCTGCTTGCAGAATCTGGTAAGTTCTTAAAATAGGGAGTTTAGTGACCTGTGCTCATATACCAATCCAATTGGAATTCCAAATGTTTAGTTTATATACTTCCAGGCATATCTACAAAACAGTGCACTTAATGTAAATGGGCTTGCATCGGAGTCTAAATTTAGTCTAATGTGTATACATACTATAGGGCTTAAAGGGGCCAATAATGGGTTCAGGTGAGACACAGCGGTGTGTCTAATAGCTACAACTAACCCTTGAATGAGTGATGTGATGTGAACTGACAGAGTCAGAGTAATATGTCTTGATTTATCTTCTGCATCTCCACATATAACAATTTATTTCACTGAAATGTGAACATTTATATGCTTGTGTGTATTTTTCTGAATTTAGCCCTTTCCTTCTTGGAGTTCATCATCGAAATGGCTTTGGATCCTTTCTTCTTTAAATAACTTCAATTTTCCTTCTTATATGAAATTTGAATATGTTATATTTTCCATTTGCCCAATGTTATTAAATTCTTCAGCTTTCTTTTGTCTATCTATTACTCCCATAATTATTTGAGCATGCATTCAATAGGATGTTGGCCAAAAAATTATGTTGTTCATGCAACATAGCAGGCGTGAGATGTGCATTTTGTCTGCATCTGGTTCCATCTCTAATGCCTCTCTTCGTCAGCCAGCAACTTCGGGAGGCAATATTACATATGAGGTAAAATGTTAATCACTTTTTTTTTCATGTCTTTTATGTTTTATTATGATCCCTATTCTTCCAACAATCTTCAAAAGGAAATGGGACTGTTGCAACCTTTGGTCAAAACCTGATCTTATGAGCATCAGAATAACCCAGGTTCAAAATCTTGTCTTTTTTTATTTTAAATTTTATCTGTTTATTTAAGATTTTTCTCTTACCTTCAACCAAAGTGATTAAATATGTCAAATTTGAAGTTATCTCCACTATCAATAAAGATACCAAGGTTCCATCTTCACTTTATTTTTTTCTCACATAAAGTTCTAAAACAGTCCTTCCTTTGTTCACATGTTTCTCAAATAAAGTTTTAAAAAAAAAACATAGGATTACAAATGTAAATATACAAATTATAATGAATATTATATTAACTATTTTTATCTCTCCACTTTACTGATATTGGTCAATCACTTTTTCTGTCTCATCATATTTTCTCTCCATCTCTTTAATTTTAAGCATACTAATGTTCGATCTCACACCTAGTGTGTATAAAGCTAACAAAAAAACGGTGGTCTAGTGCACAAGGTTCCCATCATTGCGGGGTTTAAGGAGGTTCAGATGCACTCAGTCTTACCCCTGTGAGAAGATTTTGATAGTCAAAAGTTGGGATTAGAAGGTTTAAACAAAATAATATGTCGATTTATGTAGATATCTCTTGCACTCCCCTTTTATGAAAATTTTGGCCTGTTATCACTGTTTAATTATTTCTTTGCTTTGTTATCAGGGTCGGTTTGAGATTATTTCACTTACTGGTTCCTATGTCCGTAACAAATTTGGAGGTCGAACTGGTGGTCTCAGTGTATGCTTATCTAATACTGATGGGCAAATCATAGGTGGTGGCGTTGGTGGACCCCTTAAAGCCGCTGATCCAGTTCAGGTAATTTCATAATGAACTTTGGTTGAACTTGAACCTGTGGTGGGAGATACGAGCTGTGTCCTACATCATACTTTTGTCTTGATCAATTCTTAATATAGACTTACTTTATACAAATATATTGTCAAATTTCACTATTCTATTTTTCATTTTCTTATTTACACTTATACCAGATAATGCCTGGTATAATTTCCAACATGAAGTCACTTTGGATTTAATTCACACAGGTCATCGTTGGTACATTTTTTATTGACCCCAAGAAGGATGCTAGTGCTGGTATAAAAGGTGATGTTTCTGCCAGTAAGTTGCCACCACCAGTTGGTGAATCAGTATCAAGTTTAGGTTTCCGCCAAGCAGTTGACTCTTCTAGTGGGAATCCAATCAGGGGAAATGAGGAGCATCAAGCTATTGGGGGAAGTCATTTCATGATTCAACAATGTGGTGTGCATGTGACACCTTCGCGTCCCTCAGACTGGGGAGGTCGTCCAGATTCAAGAAATGCTGGCTTTGAACTGACAGGTATGAACTTCGTTGGTTTTGGAAACACCTCACTCCCCACTTTCTTTTTGTGGTGGGTTTAAAAGGGAGAGAGACAGGAGACTTAAGTGAGGTTTTCTGTATGCAGGAAGAACAGGTCATGGAGCACACCAGTCTCCTGAGAATGGGGACTATGACCAAATTCCTGATTGAGATGACTTTTGGGTTTTGAAAATACCAATCTGTGGTAGATAGATTTATGATATCTCTACGTATCAGCAGTCTTTGTCCCGTGATGCCCTTCATAGTTTGAGAAATGCTAAATCATCCTAAAAAATCAGCTTAACAATTCTCCTATTTCCTATGGAGGAAAGAAAAGACTAAAGGCATGTAAATTTAATATACTGAAGTTATGAGTGTTCTAAAATTGTCTTTTCGGTCTTTTCTTTCCGCTTTAGATAATTAGAAGACTGTTTGGATGATTTTTTAGAAGAATTTAGCATTTCTCTAGTTTGTATTGCACCATCCATTTAAGGGTCTTAGCTTTTGAAAATTAATACTCATGCTTGTCCTTGAAACCTTGTTCTGCTTCATTTACTCATGGCCTATTTCTAAATCAGGGTTGCCAGCTAATGCCTCTTCATTTTTGCGGGCCTCTATACCGGGATAAAACTACGGTAAGATACATGGATATTAGTTCTTAGATTAGCTTCTGGGCTACATTTTCATTTAACTTTCAAGGTGAAGGCCTATTGTTCAAAAGTATGTTGCTCATAGATTATTAGAGTTCTTTATTTAAATAAATCTTTTTCGAAATAATAATTTCTTTTTGAACTTCCTTTCTGTTTTTTCTTCCATTTTTAATTCCTGGTAGTCAAGTGGTAGAAATACACGGTAAAGGGACAGGAATCAAACCAGATGCCTTCGCTATATCCATAAGGTTTGGTTTTCCATTCAAATGGTGAGATCAACGAAACCGTAATGTGGCTATGGCAAGATGTGCTAAAAAGAAATTGCTGATTGCTGATGTCATTGGGATTAATTTAAAAGAAAAGGAAGATGAGTAGATTACTCAACGTATAAAAAAGAACAGTATTGGAACTATAAAATAATAACTTGGAAACTCGTGAAAGCTCATGGAGACTTAATGTAATTATACATCATTTAAAATAATAACTTGGAAACCGTAATGTGGCTATTGCTAGATGTGCTAAAAAGAAAATGCTGATTGTTGATGTCATTGGGATTAAGTTAAAAGAAAAGGAAGATGAGTAGATTACTCAACGTATAAAATAGAACACTATTGTTGCATCCAAAAAAAAAAAAAATAGAACACTATTGGAACTATAAAATAACTGCAGTGTTATTTGTTTATTAAAAATATTCTAATTTTTTTAATTCATTCATAAATTTATTATGTATTTTGTAAAAATATTATAATTATATATAATCTGATTTGATATCTCTTTTACATAAATTTACTACAGTAAATATAATATGTATATTTTAAGTGTATGGATAATATTATTCATAAAATAATAACTTGAAAACTCGTAAAAGTTCATGGAGACTTAATGTAATTATACATTATTTAAAGTATGTGTTAGTTATAAGCAATTATACTTTGAATTTAGTGAAGAGTTTAATTTTGATGTATTGTAAATGTAAATTTTTTTATTTGGTTCAATTTTGTGTTAATATCTCATTTAATGAATTTAATTATGTTAATAATTATATGAGATATTAAACTCATTAAATAATAAGCAACGTACATTGAATGCAAATATAATTTTTTTTTACAATGAATGTATCAAAATTAAAGAAATTTGTGATGCCAAAGGCCAAAGCACATTAAAAAAATGAGAATTTGGATCTTTTCATGTCTCGATTATTTAAGATAAAAAATGACATAAAAAGATCTAAATTTTTAAAATGAATATCTTTAGTACCTTGAATAGGATTAATTAACATTCAAAGAGTATGGAAATATTTTGGGCAAAGATGAAAAAAGAGTAATCTTAATCTACACAGTAAATAAGAATGGTTTTTATTTTTCTTTGATCAAAATATTTCGACAAACATTACTATGAGAAGAATCGGTAAGTTAGCATATTATAATTTTCTGCTTGCATGACAAATTTTATTAGACATTATATGACATTTATTGCTTCAAAAAGAAATTAATCTTTATGTCATGGATAATAATGAAAAAGAATTTTATATTAAACTCTTAAGAAAAAATTAAAACACAATTCAAAACTCTTTCCTTATTTTAAGAAAATCTTTCCACATGTGATGCTAAATCTTTTTAACATCGAAAAGTTAAGGGATTATTAATCAATCGTCGTCTTGTCCCTTTTTGAAAGTGTTGCAATAGAATCCCCTTCATTCAACTGGGCAACGGAACATACGGAACATAATGGAGACAAAAATGTCTTCTCGTATCTTTAATTTATGCTCATGTTTCTAACAAGACGGTTGTAGGAGAACTCATAGTATTTCTTCCTTTACCTCTAATTTTAAGGGATAAAAAATTGAAGATTTAAGTGATACACGAGGAACTACTCTTATCATTCTATTATGTCTTTTTAAATCACGAATTATTCATTTATCATTATACTTCTTCCTTTTAAATTACTTTTAAGTATATTTATAATAAAATTAGTTTTTTCATATTTTATTACTCTTTCTCTTGTCATCCATCCAAATATAATCTTACTTAAAAGCGTATAATAAAATGCAACAAAAGAATCAAATCTAGTTTTAAAATTTTTATATGAAGTTGTCATGGTACTTTATGTTTACTAAATTCATATCGAAATGTTAAATCAACAAAAGAGAAGTAAATGAGTTATCAATCTCTATTTAATATCATTCAAAGAAAAAGAAAAAATGTATATAAATGAAAATAATGAATGTAGATTTTAGTGATCCATCAAAAAAATTCAATTTTTTTTTCGTTCCCAATTACTCCAACAGGAAAGGGATAGAATATTTGTGGAATTCACTTAAATTCAATCCCTTCAAATCACTTTATTTCCCCATAAACATGTATACCAAACAAAGGATGAGGTCAATCACTAACCTGCATCATTTCCATTCCACCCCAAAAATCATACCAAATAAATTATTAGGAGAGAATCAAAGTTTAAATTTTGGAAAATATAATGATTGAAAAGGCTACTTAATTACGATAGTGTCTAAGAGTTGATCTCACAATAATACATATACGGATAGCTGATCACATACCAAAAAAATTGAACTGTTAAATAATTTATTTGAATAAATATTTAAGACTTTATGAAATAGCAATTTCTTAAAAAATATACTTAGAATATAGGTTAAGGAATAAAAAATAAAAATATTAAATATATTAAAAATTTTAAAAAAATTAATAATTTGAAATATCTAATAAAAAATATTAAATATTTCTTAATTAGTATCCTAAAAACACTTACTCTGTGTTTGGATATTTTTCATTAACTAATAGCGGAATAGGTAGAGATGAATCGGAAAGGAAAGGAATAGAATGAAACATGGTTTCTTCTCTTTGTTTGGAGGATTCATTAACTAACTAACTAACACGTATTCCTCCATTCCACTTCAATTTTGAAGAGAATAAATATTAGACATTTGAAGGGAAGAAGAGGAAATGATTAACTTCACGCTTGCTCCATTTCGTTCCTATAAATTTTAAAACTTCTAAACACAAAAATTTATTTCCGTTTCTCTTATTTCCTTTTCGTTCCCTCCATTACCTATCATCCAAACATAGTGTTAATTAAGAAGACCTTATTAAATAGCTTATAAAATAATTATTTCTATATCTATTTTTTTCACAATTAAGGTGAATTATTAAAAAAAATTGTTAATTATTGATTGCATTAAATAAATTTTAAATATTTATTAAGAAACCAACAATTAATAACTATTTCATGATTCATCCTAATAATGTATCATAACTTCATAACAAGTTACCAATTTTCAGTTCATTTTACGACAATAACTTTTTGAAAAAAATAAAAAAAGAGAGTAGCTGGGTATCGAATTGAACTCATCATGGTCATAGGTGTTAGGTGGTCGTTGTAGGACATGTTTGACGAGGAGTGGATGCACTGAACAGAACAACAGTACGAGGAAGTTGGATTCAAGTACGTTATAAATCTACGTGGGTCCCACCCTCTCTCTTCCTTACACGCTTTCCTTTTTTTTTTTTCTCTTCCGCTGTCTTCTTCTTCTCTCTCTCTCTAAGGTCTACACCGCACCCCGTCAAAAGTTTTGCTTTTAGTTGCTTTTGGAAGGGAGAGAGAGGTGAAAATGAACTGGGGTTCTTCACTTTTTTTTCATTTTGATTGATTCAGTGGAGAGTTCAATGCCAAAGCTTCAAATTTCAAAACTTGAATGAAACCCAAATTAATTAATCAGTGTGGGACTCTGGGAACAAAGGAAGTACTCAAATCTGGTTGGTTTCTATGCGCGATCTCCCTGCATCACATCACTCTCTCTACCTCTCATGTGTTGATTTTGGCAGATTCGGATCAGGTTAGGTATGGTCGGTGAAGCTTTCTCTTTTCCCTTTTTGACTCAGATTATGATCGCGAATGGTTTGGAAAACCACTGATATTTTTTTTGGTGCCATGGAAAGTCCTCTTCTTTTGTTGTTGTTGCTGCTTTCTTATCTTATTCTCTCTGTCTCTGCCACCACCGATGTTGAATATGAACACTGCAACTGCGATGAGGAAGGGGTTTGGAGCATACAAAACATACTAGTTGGCCAAAAAGTTAGTGACTTTTTCATTGCCATTGCGTATTTCTCCATACCCATTGAACTCCTCTACTTCGTTAGCCGTTCCAACGTTCCATTCAAATTGCTCTTCCTTCAATTCATTGCCTTCATTGTCCTCTGTGGCCTGACCCATTTGCTCAATGCATACTCTTATCATGGCTCTCCCTCCTTCCGGTTGCTCCTCTCCCTTACCGTTGCTAAATTCCTCACTGCTCTTGTCTCCTGTGCAACTGCATTGACCCTTCCCCCTCTTATCCCTCTTCTTCTCAGAATCAAAATCAGGGAGATTTTCTTGAGGCAGAATGTGTTGGAATTAGGCCACGAGGTTGGGATGATGAAGAAACAAAAGGAAGCAAGCTGGCATGTGAGGATGCTCACAAGGGAAATTAGGAAGTCTCTTGATAAGCATACCATCTTGTACACCACCCTTGTTGAGCTTTCAAAGGCATTGGACTTGCATAATTGTGCAGTTTGGATGCCAGATGAGGACAGGCGAGAAATGCACTTAACCCATGAATTGAAAACTAACCGTGCAAAGAATTTTCACAATTCTATTCCTATAAACGACCTGGATGTGTTAGAGATAAGAAAAACTAAGGGGGTGAGGATTTTGAGGCCTCAATCTGCACTAGGAGCTGCAAGTAGTGGTGGCCCTGGGGAGTCGGGTGCCGTGGCAGCTATTCGCATGCCGATACTTCATGTTTCAAATTTCAAAGGAGGGACACCGGAATTGGTTGAGACATGTTATGCTATACTGGTTTTGGTTCTTCCAAAATTAAGCTCTAGGGAGTGGACCTACCATGAAATGGAGATAGTTGAAGTAGTTGCTGACCAGGTAGCTGTAGCCTTGTCTCATGCATCCGTTCTTGAAGAGTCTCAGCTGATGAGGCAGAAACTGGCAGAGCAAAACCGAGCATTGCAACAGGCTAAAAAGGATGCAATGATGGCCAGCCAGGCAAGGAAGTCATTTCAACAAGTGATGAGTCATGGAATGCGGAGGCCTATGCATTCAATTCTGGGGCTGCTTTCATTGTTTCAAGAGGATAATATGAGGCCTGAACAGAAGGTTATTGGTGACACAATGCTGAAAGTTAGCAATGTGCTCTCAAGTTTGATCAATGATGTAGTGGAGATTTCGGAATATGAAAAGGGAAGCTTCCGGTTAGAGATGAAACCTTTCCTTCTACATTCCATGATGAAGGAAACTGCTTGCATTGCCAAGTGTTTATGTGTATATAAAGGCTTTGGTTTTGAAATTGATGTCCAGAAGTCTTTGCCTGATCAGGTTATAGGCGATGAGGCAAGGGCTTTTCAAGTAATTTTGCATATGATTGGCTATTTGTTGAACATATATGACAGAGGGCATCTCATTTTTCGAGTTTTTGTTAAAAGTGATAGTGGAGATAAGGATGATCAAAGTTTTGGAATATGGAGATCAAGCAGTCAAAATGAGTATGTACATATAAAATTTGATTTTCAGATAACTGGTAGTTCTCAGTCAGATGAATCAACTTTAACGAAACATTCTGCTGGTAGGAGGCACTACAACAATGAACCTAAGGAGGGCCTGAGCTTCAGCATGTACAAAAAGTTGGTGCAGGTAGGTGCATCGTTTTCTATATCAAATTTATGTATCATCATCTACTTGATTGTAGTCATATGGATAAATTCCATATTAATTTTTTAACTGTTGCTTATAGCGCAGCCCCCCCTTCCCCTCCCACCCCCATCCCTACCCCTCCTTTCCTAGAGAAATTATGCATTCACAAATAATTGTTTAAATTGTTAGCAGTTAGCTGTAGACCTTAGAATTACATTTTATGCTTAGAGGATGATGCTTGGTTTGACTAATTTACTGTTAACCTGTATTTTCATAATAGGTGAATGATCCATTTGCCATTTGGAATTGTTTATGATGTAGGAAATGGGTGGTGAATCTGTCATAAGAAATTAGATTGGGTGGTATTGTTGTCAGATCAGATTTGATAATGCTTAGAAAGCCCTTTTTTAGTCAATGCTGCAACAAAACTTCACATGCTTGATTTTGTTAGGACCAATATGTGTACTAGCACGGTTGCTTGCATACTAACAGACACAAGTTTGATTTGAAAATTTACTTGCTTCCTGTTAGATTCCTCATTTAGCTTTCATGTGGAAAAGATTCCGGGGATATAAGTTGAATACCACTTCTAGAAGGGCTAATGCATCTGCAGTTCCACTTCAATGATTTTTGGTGCCCATGCAACCTTTCTTCTTGATATATGAATTTGAGATTCGTTGCATAAAACATTTGAAAGAAATATATATTACAAGTCAGCAAATAATTTATGCAACATTGGCAGGTTCACCTTCTATTTGCCTTTAGATTTTTGGTTATCCCCGTGACATTTGGAAGTCATATATAGGGCATGGCGTTCAGTAGAGGAATTGTCATTCATTGCTTTGCATTAAGCTTAATGTGGGCTCATATGATGCTGAATAATAGTGGCACCTTAGGATGCTCAAAGGAGATCTTCTATTCCAAATTGATGGTGTATTTTTACAGTCACTGTGTTTCATTAGAACTTTAGGAATTAATATTATAGAAAGAAGGAATGTGAATGTATGAATATTATTCCTTGAATCAATTGTGTACAGAGAAGGTTACAATATATAAGCTAATACCATTGATTGCTATCCTAAATATAAGAGACAAAAATCAGCCCTAATAAAAACAAGAATAAAAAACATATCTGTATAAATCTGATATTAATGTTGTACATATCTGATATTAGTGCTGATATATTACAACACTCCCCCTCAAGTTGGTGAATGAATATCTATCATTACCAGCTTGCAAGTAAGACCTTGAAATCGCTTTGTGGGAAGCCCCTTGGTGAAAACATCTGCTAATTGGTGCTTTGAAAGGACGTACTCTATAGTTATAAGGCCATCATCTAATTTTTCCTTGATAAAATGGCGATCAATCTCTATATGCTTTGTACGATCATGTTGCACCGGGTTGTGAGCAATGCTGATTGCAAACTTATTATCACACAGTAACCTCATAGGAGCTTCGTACTTTATTCTGAGATCATCTAGTATGATTCTCATCCATAACAGTTCACAAATTCCTTGTGCCATAGCTCGAAATTCAGCCTCTGCACTTGACCTTGCAACAACATTCTATTTCTTACTTCTCCAAGTCACCAAGTTTCCTCCTAAAAACATGCAGTAACCTGAGGTAGACCGCCTGTCTACAACTGACCCGGCATAATCTGCATCTGTATAGGTTTCAATGGTTAATTTTTGTTCTCTCTGAAATAGAAGTCCTCTTCCCGGGCTTGTCTTCAAATACTGGATAATTCTATTCACAGCTAGCATATGTCTCTCACGAGGATCATGCATGAACTGACTAACCACAGTGACAGCATAGGCTATGTTTGGTCTGGTGTGAGATAAATATATCAGTTTTCCCACAAGTCTCTAATATTGTGCCTTATCCACCCTTGGGCTCTCTTCATTGTTTCCAATCCTGTGATTTTGTTCAATAGGTGCCCCTGTGGTTTTGCAACCTAGCTTACCTGTTTCCTTAAGAAGATCCAGGACATATTTCCTCTGGGAAATAAAGATGCCTTGTTTGGAATAGGCAACCTCTATCCCAAGGAAGTACTTCAGCTTCCCCAAGTCCTTCATTTCAAACTGTGCAGCTAGTTTTTCTTTTAGGACCTGTTTCTCAACCTCATCATCACCGGCAATGATCATGTCATCAACATAAACCAGAAGAAGTGTAAGCTTGCCTTCTTTGGAATGTTTTATAAAGAGGGTATGATCTCCCTGGCTCTGCCTATAACCTGAGGACACCCATATAAGGCCTTCCTTAACTTGCACACCATATTCCCTCCACCGGTAGGTTCATATCTTGGTGGGATATCCATATATACTTCCTCTTCCAAATTCCCATGGAGAAAAGCATTTTTAACATCAAATTGGTGCAAGTCCCATCCAAAGTGTGCTGCCAAGGAGAGAATGATCCTGACTGTGTTCATCTTTGCTACTGGGGCAAATGTTTCCTCATAATCAATCCCATATGTTTGAGTGTACTCTTTTGCAACCAGCCTTGCTTTGTACTGGTCTAGAGTACCATCAGACCGATATTTCACTGTGTAAATCCATCTGCACCCAACTATCCTTTTGTCCTTCGGCTTCTCAACAATTTCCCAGGTCTCATTCTTGTTCAAAGCACTCATTTCTTCATGTATGGCTTGAACCCAATTCTTATCCATTAATGCTTCTTGTACTGAAGTGGGGACTCTGGTAGAATCAATTACTGAAATAACTGTACTGATAGGTTTTTAGTGGACACAAACTGAGATATAGCATATTTTGCACAAGTTCTTCTGGCTTTTTTTAAGGCTATTGGCAAGTCATCAGGGTTAGGTTCACAAATATCATGTAAAGGACTATTCAAAGGTTCAGAATCAGGAATGCTTACCTCTGGTTCGGGCGATTGAAGCTATTGTTGGACCAGGTTTGGTTTTTTCCGATAATACACCTGCTTGTATCGATCTATAGGAATAGATACTGATTCTTTAGGTGTCTCTGAAGTATCAGAAGATGATGCCACATCCTTCATCAGAGGAGGGACAGATGACTCAATAGATTCAGCCAAAAGAGGAACAAAAGATGACTGAAGGGACTCAACTTCTTGACCACTCTCCCCCCGAAGCTGAGGACGAAGGTGAAAAGACTCTGATTCATAAAAAGTAACATCCATGGAGACATAGACACGACGACTTTGAGGATGATAACATTTGTACCCCTTTTTGTCTGGTGCATACCCTATGAAGATACATTTGATAGCCCTAGGATCCAACTTATCATGATATTGACTATGGACATGAACAAAGGCAACACAACCAAAGACACGACGCAGGAGATTCTTCATGGTAGGAACGAAAAGGAAGAAGGAAGTCATGAGTTGCACAGGACTAAGACCATTCAAGACACGGGAGGGTAATCTGTTCATCAAGTATGCGACAGTTAAGACAGCTTCCCCCCAATAAGACTTAGGGACAAACATTTGGAATAGAAGTGTTCTTGCAATTTCTAGGAGATGACAGTTCTTCCTTTCTGCAACCCCATTTTATTGGGGGCTATCAACACAAGTTAACTCATGTAACACACCATGCCTCTCAAGCTTAAGGGTAAATTTTACCGCACAGCTATAAGGCCCGCAATGTTGTATGGTACTGAATGTTGGGCGGTAAAAAGCCAACAAGAGCACAAGATCAATGTCGCGGAGATGAGGATGTTGCGTTGGATGTGTGGTCATACTAGACAAGATAGGATTAGGAATGATTGCATTAGAGAGAAAGTAGGTGTAGCACCTTGGAAAAGATTATCGCCTTTGGTTTGGACATGTAAGGAGAAGACCATTAGAAGCCCCCTGTAAGAAGAGTAGATCAAGTGGAGAATAGCCCAATAGTTAGAGGTAGAGGAAGACTATCAAACGGTTAAAAAGATCTAGATTTGAATGGCATTTCATGATAGGACACAATGGCGTCGTTTGATCCATGTAGCCGACCCCACCTAGTGGGAAAAGGCTTGGTTGTTGTTGTTGTTGTTGTTGATTCACATATTCCTTGCCATTATCAGATCGTAACCTTTTTATAGATTTTCCAAACTGGGTTTGAACCATGCGATAGAAATTCAAGAATATTTGAAACACTTCAGATTTATCTTTCATAAGAAATATCCATGTGACCCTAGTGTAGTCATCAATAAAAGAAACAAACCATTTTGCACCAGATATATTAGAATTAGAGGAAGGTCCCCACACATCAGAATGAATAAGATCAAAAGGTTCAATACTTTTATTATTACTTGGAGAAAAAGTTGTGCGATGGTGTTTTGCAAACTGACAAACATCACAAAGAAAAGACTCAACAGACTCATTTTTAAACAATTGTGGAAATAACGACCTAAGAAGAGTGAAAGGAGGATGACCAAGGCGTTTGTGGTGAAGCCATATCTGAGATGCAGCGGAATCTGAACTTGTCTCATGACTGGATGTGGACACCGTCTGACTGGTACTACCATGAGTCCGATGTAGAACATATAACCCTCCATGTTCCTTAGCAACCCCAATCGTCTTCCCCATGGTAAGATCCTGAAACACACAAAGAGAGGGAAAGAAGGTCACTGTACAGTTTAAATCTCTGGTAAGCTTATAAATAGAAATAAGGTTATGTGACAAATGAGGGACATGGAGCACATTATGTAAAGGAAGGGAAGGTTGAAGTGAAATAGTACCACATCTTGAAACAGGGACATGGGATCTACTAGCAACCGTGATGTGATGCTTACCAGATAATTTAGAGTAAGTGGAAAAATATGAGGGATGAGGGGTCATATGATCAGTAGCACCAGAGTCAATAATCCAGATATCCTCAGATACAGTACTAGAAACATTAAAGGAGAATGAACTTAACCAGTCATGGTTAGAGAACAAGTGCCAGAAGGCTTACTCATAGAATCCAAGAAAGTGCGCAAGCGATCCATCTCGGCTTTACTAAGCATCGGAATTGCCTCCCCAAAAGGTGGTGCAGATACCTCTTCACCCTCAATAACTAAGTCGAACATAGTTTGATTAACTTGCCTTTGTTGACTGCCTTTAAAACACCCAGAGCGTCCAAGAACCTTGTCTCTGTCATGGTGTTTAAAACAAGTGTCCGTAGTATGACCAAACTTATTGCAATAAGGACACCAACGCTCGTCACGTTTGGCAGATGACTTCCAAGAGGATGATCCAGGCTTTTTAGATGATAACCCACCAATAGGACCTTTGCCGGTGGCCAAAGCAGAATCATCACTTGAATTACCCTTATTCAACATGACAGCCTGACGACTCTGTTCCCCCCTAACTGTGTAGAACACCTCGGAGAGAGAAGGAAGCTTGTCCTTTCCTAAAATCTGAACCCGAATAGGATCATACTCAGAATTCAACCCAGAGAGAAACTTAAAGACCCGTCCATGCTCAATAAACTTGGTTAAAGTAGTAACATCCTTAGTGTATTTCATCTTTAAATCCTGGTTTTGATCTAGCTCAGTCCATAAACCATTCAAAGTACCATAATAATCAGTGACAGAAAGAGAGCCTTGCTGGGTATTAAAAATTGTGTTTTCTAATTCATAACACGCAGCAATATCTTGTTTCATAGAATAGGTTTGACTCAAACTATCCCAAATTTCACGTGCAGAAGTAAAAAACATACAATTCTTACTGATATCTGGTGTCATAGAGTTCCATAGCCAAGTCATAATCAAAGAATCTTCATCATCCCAAATTCCAAACTGTGGGTCATCTGCCTTCGGAGGATCCCCGACAATGTGTGACAACTTCTGACGACCCTTGAGAGTGACCTGGGCCCATTGGAGATAGTTCTTACCATTGAGGTGATAAGAAGAGTATAAAACTGGAAGATCATTTGGATTCAGTGCTGCAACGGCAACCGGAGGCGGTGGAACGACAACCGAAGGCGGCGTAGTGATGGTGGAGGACTGGGGTGTCTACTGTAGACATTCTGGTTGGACCCGAAAACAGTCAGAAATGAACGGGGAGGAGCCGACGATCAGAACGGAGGGGGTCGCGCAGTGAACGGCGGCGTGGAGGGCGGCGCATGGCTCTCACGCGTGTATAGTGCAGCGGCGTGTGGGCTGCGCGTGGGTGGTTGGTTTGGGGTGGGCTTTTCGGATGTGGCCGGAAAAACGCCGACAAGTAGTCCGGCGAGGATGGTGAGACAAAAAACGGCGGCGGCGGGTGGCAGGTGGTGGTTTTAAGTCTCAGGCAGTAATAAGGCTGTAATAGGAGACTGCTCAACGAAAGGAAAAAACAAAGGCAAGCCCTAAGAACGACCTAGGCTGCTGATACCATATAGAAAGAAGGAATGTGAATGTATGAATATTATTCCTTGAATCAATTGTGTACAAAGAAGGTTACAATATATAGGCTAATGCCATTGATTGCTATCCTAAAAATAAGGGAGAAAAATCAGCCCTAATAAAAACAAGAATAAAAAACATATCTGTACAAATCTGATATTAATGATGTACATATCTGATATTAGTGCTGATATATTACAACAAATATGACAAATCCAACTTTACAATAACAACCAAAACCTTCTCTCACTAGGTGAGGTTGGCTACATGAATCAGACTTTGCCATTGTATTGTATCATAAATCATGTCTTCAGAAAGTCTATTTAGTTCTAACTCCTTTTAATGGTTTTTCTTGGTCTCCTTTTATCTCTAACTATTGGACTATCCTTCATTTGATCCACTCTTCGTACTGGGCTTCTAATTGTCTTCTCCTTACATAGGCAAACCACCTAAGACGAAATTCTACCATCTTTTCGTCAATAGGTGCTATCCCTACGTTTTCTTTAATATATTCATTCCTAATCCTATCTTGTTGTGTATGTCCACTCATCCAGTGCAACATCCTCATCTCTGCAACACAAAGCTTATGCTCTTGTTGGCTCTTTATCGCCCAACATTCAGTACCATAAAGCATTCTGAGTCTTATAGTTGTGCTGTACAATATTCCTTTTAGCTTGAGAGGCTCATTTTGATCACAAATAACCCTTGAAGCACTTCTCTATTTCATCCACCCCACTTAGATCCTGTGGTTTACATCTCCCTTTATTTCTCCCTCTATTTCTCTGTCATTTTGTATGATAGGTCCAAGATACCTAAACCGTATGACCTGTGGAATGGTATGATCTCCAACTTTCACTTCTCTATTACAAAGCTTGTCTCCACAACTCTAGATTACCATTTATTCTTTTTCTC
This sequence comes from Ormosia emarginata, assembly GCA_029884605.1. NCBI lineage: Eukaryota > Viridiplantae > Streptophyta > Magnoliopsida > Fabales > Fabaceae > Ormosia > Ormosia emarginata. Next base: position 2,763,269 of record JAQQTP010000070.1, on the reverse strand, counting down.
GATTCTCCCACTAGGACTATATCATTTGCAAAAAACATGCATTGTGGCACTGGCTCTTGGAATGCTCAGTAAGCACATCCAAAATATAAGTGAAAAGATAAGAGCTCAAAGTTGACCCTTGGTGTAATCCTATAGTTATACGAAAATTTTTTATGACCCCACCGTGTGTTCACACACTAGTCTTAATCCCATTATACATATCTTTGATTGCTCAAATATAAGTGATACATACTCATTTCTTCTCCAGAGCCTTCTATTAGACCTCTTTTGGCATCCTATCATAGGCCTTCTCCAAATCAATGAAAACCATAGGCAAATCCTTTTGCTTTCTCCGATACCTCTCCATCAATCTTTGTAGAAGGTATATTGCTTCCATGGTTGATCTGCCTGACATAAAGTTGAATTGGTTATCTGAAATGTTAGTCTCTTAATCTCATTCAATTACCCTTTCCCATAGTTTTATAGTATGACTTATGAGCTTAATTCCTCTGTAGTTAGCACAATCCTGTATATCACCCTTGTTCTTATAAATAGGAATCAAAGTATTTCTCCTCATTCATCTAGCATTTTCTTTGATCTAATTATTTCGTTAAACAATTTTGTGACTTAGATTATACCTTTCTCCCCTAAACGCTTCCAAACTTCAATAGGTATACTATCTGGCCCATCCTCTTTAAAGCTTCTTTCACCTCAAACTCTTGGATCCTATGATAGAAGGTATAATTTTGGTCTTCCTCTCTAGTGTTCAAAATATCTGAATCCATTAATATTGCATGTCCTTCATTAAATAGCTTGTAAAAATAACCCTTCCACCTTTCCTGGATATCTTTTTCTATAACCAAAATTTTTCCCTTTTCATCCTTGATACATTTCACTTGATCCAGGTCTCTTGTTGTCCTTTCTCTTCCTTTAGCAAACCCATAAATATGTCTTTCTCCATCCTTGGTGCATAAAGATACCCGCCCCTCGAAAGCTTTAGTGCAAATATTGTTTCTCCTAACTATTCATTGAGAAAGTCAAATTATGGGTGATCACTGATCTGTTAATCCAAAATCACTTATTACTAATATTTGACACACAATTTGCTTAGATTCCTCGCTACAGGTTGCAGCCAAGAGCTGACATGCCTTTTCTGTTATGGTCTAACTCCTATTTTTTTAATAAAGAAAAAAAATTAAACAGCATAATCATGATGTCCTTTTGGTTTAATAGCATTGCATAGATGCTATCCCCCCCCCCCCAAAAAAAAATGGAAGGATCCTTTCGTGTTTATCTCATATATATGACATCATTTATCCTCGTTTGAAAGCTTAGCCTAGTTAGTTGAAAATATGGATTCTGACATCACAGGCATCAGGGGGAACATGAGGATTGTAACAGCAGAAAGAACTGGCTATGATTGTCATGTATTATCGTAAGATCATTTAGTTTTAGAATTCCAACATGAACTAGACTTGAAATGTTGTCTTTTCCTTTCATCAGTTGGATTAGGTGACCAATAAGTAGGTTCATGCATTTTGTGGTTAGGAGGGTGTAAAGAAAGCAAAATGGTAAAGTGGGATCTTATGTGGCTTGGAAAACTGGTATTGTAGGATCTTGCTTTCTATGCGCGTAAGATTTACTACGATACTTCAATGCTCATTGCATTGCACTATTCTTCTATTAAAGCATTATTTTTTCTCTCTGTTTTGCCCAAAACCAAATTTCTAGTTGTGCCTCTGCCTACCTGCTAATGGTGTGGATTGGGTGGGCAGGCTTCAGAGAATAAACCTTATGAAATATGTTTTAATTCATCATGGTATGATTGTTTTCATAATTCTGACTTTACAATGTTGAATAATATGCAGATGATGCACGGTAATATCTGGATATCATCAAACTCTCTGGGTTTGGTGCAAGGCATGACACTTCTTCTTACGTTTCAGATAAGACCATCACTTGAAAAATCCATATTTGCACCTAAAGATTCTTCAAACTCACAGTTTAGAGGCCTTAAGGTTGTGTTAGCCGATGATGACGATGTAAACAGGACCGTGACCAAGAAGCTACTTGAGAAGCTGGGATGTCAAGTAACTGCGGTTTCATCAGGGTTTCAGTGCCTAGGTGCTATAAGAGGCTCTGGTAACTCATTCAAAATTATCCTGCTGGATCTTCACATGGCTGAAATGGATGGTTTTGAAGTGGCGACGAGGATCCGGAAGTTCTATAGCCATAATTGGCCCTTGATTATAGGTCTTACAGCAAGCGCAGAAGAACATGTGAAGGAGAAGTGCCTACAGGTGGGAATGAATGGATTGATTCGAAGACCTATCCTCCTTCATGAGATAGCAGATGAACTTAGAACAGTCCTGCAACGTGCGGGTGAAAAAAATGTGAAAACAGTTTTTTAAGTGTCCCATATTTCTCAAGTTCCTCAAAATCCATAACTTCAACATACATATACAAAAACTTTGAACTTGGAACTGCTAACATACTAAATAATAAATATACTGGGTTCATTTTGCTATACATTTCCGTGATTGAGGTTTTGGTACCATAATGAATTAATTATAGCTTTCTTCGTGGTGTGTCTAAGTCTAACCGCTTACCTTCACCGAACAGAGAAAGATAAAAAAGCGTATAAATTTATAGCAGATATTAGTGAAAAAATCAAGATATGGATGTTAAGCATTTGGAATTTTTCAGAATCACGAATTAAGAAAGATCCTTTTGTGCATATGTTTGGAATATTGTGAATTAGTTGCGAAAGTAGTTGTTTAGTGTTTTTAATCTTTTAAAGGTGTGACAGTCAATCAAGATGTAGATTTGATTATATTTTGAAGACATGTCGTACATGTTATGTATGAGGATATTTATGCTATCTCCGCTTGAAGAATTTAACTTTGACAAATCATAAATTTTGAATTTGTAATACTGCATCTTACCACACACCACGTAAATATGCAGCCACTGAGATTTTTTTTAGTAAAAAAAAAAAATGTTGAGATGGTAGCTGAGTAAGAATTGAGGAAGTGAGCTCCAAAAAAAGGGTAAATGTAAAACTACAAGTTTTACATTTATATTAAATATCGGTAGTTTTACATATAAAATTGTAGTTTACATGTAAAGTACACGAACCTTACATAAGATATGGTCTTTGTGTTCTTGTTCATATCTATTTTGATTATAATAAATTTCATGCGAATTATTACATTTCAATTTTTCTTGAGGTTTATAGTTGTCACTTATATTATTCTAGGTAGAAAATGAGCTGCTGAGTATAATGAAAGTCAATTCAACTGCTAAGATAACTGCTCGACTAAGGATTTTGGGTTCAATTTTGGTTGACGATATCTTATATATTGATGGATCATTTGTAATTAAGCTATCTAATTACTTGTTTAGACTTGTGATATCCTTGACGTTGGAATACGGTAACCTCTTTCGTCTAAATTTTTAGAATAAAGATCATTATATATTTTATTTTAAGAATATATGTATTGTATACATTTTTTTTTAAGATATATGATTTAGTGAGAGAAAATAAAAAAAAATATGTATGATAAATAATATTAAGAAAATATAAAAAATAATGTGAGAAAAAAATGAATAATAAAATTAGAGTTGAAATTTTCATATAACAAAAATGAAAAGAAAATAACTTGTTGATATTTTTAACCATTGATTATAAGATATTTCAACAACTTATTTTAAACTACGTACCCCACATGAACATGGATCGTTTTTAGTTCCTCGAACTATGTACGAAGTTATGCATGAGTGTAAAAATTCTAGAAAATGAAAATTAAATACGCAATTACATGATGGAATTTCGTAACGTATTATACATCATAAAATAATTACACTTAAGGACTATCAAAATTATGTAGATATATTTAAAATTTCATTTGAAAATAAAATTTCTTAATTTCAATATTCTTTCAAATATTTTAAAGTAATTATGATAATCATATGTATTAGATCAAGCCTAATTCCAAGTAAAGTATACGCATATCTTACATAAGATATGGGTATTCTATGCAATGTACGTGTACCATATTGATATTATACTATCCTTTGGCTTCAATTTGAATATATTTTTTAATCAAAACAATATTACACTTAAACACTGTGAAAGTTATGAGGATATATCTAAAATTTTCATATGCCAATGAAATATCTTAATTTCATTATTTCAAGTATTTTAAAGTAATTATGACAATCATGTATATTGACTCATGCCTCATTCCAAGTAAAGCATATGTACCTTACATAAGATATGGATACTTTATGTAATATATGTGTACTATATTGATATTCTACTACTTTTTTGCTATAATTTGAAAATATTAGTAAGTTCACACTACACTTATATATATAGAATTTTCATTTGACAATGAAATTTCTTAATTTCATTTTTTCAAATATCTAAAAGTAATTATGACAATTATATATAAACTGGCTCAAGCCTAATTCCACGTAAAATATGTATACCTTACGTAAGATATATGTGTACTTTATATAATGTACATGTACCATATTGATATTTAGTTACATTTTTGCTTCAATTTGAAAATATTTTTTATTTAGTCAATATTATACTTAAGGATCGTCAAAGTTATGTTGATATATTTGAAATTTTATTTTGACAATTAAATTCATTATTTCATGTATTTAAAAGTAATTATGATAATCATATATAAATTGGCTCATGCCTAATTTCACGCAATGTATACATACCTTAAGTAAGATATGAGTAATTTACATAATATAAGAATTTCAAATTGAAGCCAAAAGATAACAACATATCGATATAATACTCATACATTATATGTTCATCAGTTTTTGCCTAATTCCAAATAAAATATGTGTATTCACATAAGATATAAATACTTTATATAATGTATGGGTATCATATCGATTTTTTACTACTTTTTTGCTTCAATATCTGAAAACATTTTTTTCAAATTAATAGTTCATTTAAGGACCATCAAAGTTACGTGGATGTATATAAAATTTTCATTTGATAATGAAATTTCTTAATTTCATTTTTTTCAAGTATTTAATAACGATTATGACAATTATGTATAATTTGACTCATGCCTAATTACAAGGAAAGCACGAATACCTTACGTAAGATATGAGTACTTTATGTAATATACACGTGCTATATCGACATTCTACTATCTTTCTGCTTCAATTTGAAAATATATTTTTATCAAATCAATATTATACTTAAGGACCATTTAAGTTATGTGGACAAATAGTCAATTTTGAAAGAACTTATTGTCAACCTCTTTCAGATATGAATCTACCCGATTCAGAAGGGAAGAACTTGCATCAGTATCTCAATTTCAATTCAAACATGGGTTTGATTCACACTCCATGTTCTGAGAAATATTTACCATCCGAAAAGAGGAAAAAACGGAGTCCTTGTCTAAAAAAATGCCTTGAGAAAGGGCAGATACAAAAGGAGTTCAAATACAAATTGCGGGCGTATTTATCAATGGATCAGAGAAGGTAGGGTTCCTCTACAAACCATTCGAGCTAAAATTGATTATTGCTCCTATACAGTTCGAACTATTTATGGGATATTAGGGATCAAAGTTTGGATATTTGTAAACAAAGAATAAGAAACTTTTCCTTATCTTTAACCTTCCATGTTTCGATAAAACAAAAAATGAGAAATTTTATAAGATTGAATAAAATAAAAAAATTCAATTAATCATTTGATATTGATATAATTGCTATGCTTAGTGTGCGACTCGTTGGTTTTATATTTAAAATTTTCATTTGATAACAAAATTTCCTAATTTCATTATTTCTAGTATTTTAATGTAATTATGACATTCATGTATGTTCATGCTTAATTCCACATAAAGTACGCATACCTTATATAAGATATAGATACTTTCTGTAATGTATAGATTGGTACCATATCAAAATTTAACTACTTTTTTGCTTCAATTTGAAAATATTTTTAATCAAGTTAATACTACACTTAAGGACTATCAAAATTATGTGACTATATCTAAAATTTCTATTTAACAATGACTTTTTTTAATTTCATTTTTTCAAGTATTTAAAAGTAATTATGACAATCAAGTATAAATTGGCCCGTGCCTGATTTCACGTAATATACAACTACCTTACATAAGATATGAATATTTTATGTAATGTATGGATATTATATCAATATTCTTCTACCTTATTACTTCAATTTGAAAATATTTTTTATGAAGTTAATATTACACATAAAGGCCGTCAGAGTTATGTGAATATATCTAAAATTTAAATTTGACATTGAAGTTTCTTAATTTCATTTTTTGAAGTATTTAAAAGTAATTATGATTATCATATATAATTTGGCTTATGCTTAATTTCAGGTAAAGTACGCATACCTTTTGTAAGATGCACGGGTACCATATTAATATTATGCTACTTTTTCGCTTCAATTTGATTTTTTTTAATTAAATCAATATTACACTTTAAGACTGTTAATAATATGTGAATAGATATAAATTTTTCATTTGATAATGAAATTTATTAATTTCATTATTTCAAGTATTTTAACGTAATTATAATAATTATGTATATTGGTTCATGTCTAATTCTAAGTAAGGTACATGCACCTTACATAAAATATGAGTACTTTATGTAATGTATGAGTATCATATCGATATTTTGTCAATTTTTTGGTTTAATTTAAAAATATTTTTAATAAAGTCAATACTAGACTTAAGGGCGTTAAAGTTATATAGATAGATCTAAAATTTTCATTCGACAATAAAATTTCTTAATTTCATTTTTCAAGTATTAAAAAGTAATTATGACAATCACTTATAAATTGACTCATGCTTAATTTCAAGTAAAGTATGTGTACCTTATATAAGATATGAATACTTTATATAATATATGGATACCATATTGATATTTTGCTACCTTTTTACTTCAATTTGATTTGATATTATTCTTTATCAAGTCAATTTTACACTTTAGGGCCGTTAAATTTATGTTGATATATTTAAAATTTTCATTTGACAATGAAATTTCTTAATGTCATTATTTCAAGTATCTAAAAGTAATTATGACAATAATGTATAAATTGAATATGCCTAATTCTACAAATAGTACGTGCACCTTACATAAAATATGTGTACTTTATGTAATAATGAAATTTCAAATTGAAAGCAAAAGGTAGCAAAATTTCGATATGGTAAAACGTTACATGTATATTGTCTCATGCCTAATTTCAATTAAAATATGTTTATCTTACGTAACATATGTATACTTTATGTAATGTATGAGTAGTTTTTTTGTACTTATATCAAATATAAGTAGTTTTTTTTTGTCAAAATTACGAGGTATCTTGGTATATTTAACTTATTTAAATTATTTATGAAATTAATTTTTATTTAACTGTAAAAGTATAATAATTATGCAATCTTCTTATGGATAGTTTGTACTTAAATCTTAACTTTTTCAATTAAATGAATATATTATTCAATATTTCATCTCAAAAAGTTCAATAATTTTTCTTTAATTTTATCGATATAAGACAATTTTTAAATCTTAGAGAATTAATGATGAATCAATGTTAAGGTCTAATGGCTTTTAATAAAAGGTGGAAAATTGCGCCCAAAAAATAAAAGGGGAAAAAAAATTCAATGAGGTGAATCTTTGGTTTGTACTTTTACATTATATCTAAATGATAAGTAACAGAAAAAAAATAAAAAAATAATTTTATATGTTTAAGAATTTTAAAATATATATGAATAAAATACATAAAAAAAATTTATTTATTTTTTCTTTAAATATTTAATTTTTATTTTTTTAAAAATAAAATAAAATAAAAATAACACATATTTTATTCCATTTAATTAATAAATTTTTAAAAAAAATAAATTTATTCTATTTTTTTTTTTTTTTCAATCCATCTCTACTTATTCCGTTTCAATTCATCCCATCCCATGGTATTAATAAAAAAAAATCTAATTACAGGGTTAACTTATTAGTAGCATGAACGAGTTGAACACAACACAAGGGATGAAGAATGGGCGATGGTGCGAATGGAGTGAGTGAGGAAAAGGAGAATCAAGAATGAGTTGTGAAGGGGAAGCAGAGGCAGAATACTTCTGTAAGGACTTCGAGTGGGAAGAACTAAGAGCAGAGGTGGAAACAAACCCTTGTTTTGGGTATCACTTTCTTCCCTTTGAATCATCCGCACAATTACAATCACAATCAGACGTGCAAGCTTGGAGGCAATTTCACATCCGTCATTCCTCCGGAAAATTCTTCAAGGTTCCTTCCTTCCTTCCTTCCTTCTTCCCTTTTCCTTTTCACTTTTCATTTTCACATTCACATACCCAAACTAACTAACTAACTAACTAATTTTGCATTCAGGAGAGACGCTATTTGTTAAAGGAGTTCCCCGAACTAATTTCCTGTCCCCCAAACTCTAAGCTTTTGGAAGTGGGCTGCGGCAACGGCAGTACTGCTCTTCCAATACTTAGGTTTATTTATCTATCCCTGCCCTTCACCTATGTCTACTTCTTTGATTAAGAATTGCAAAATAGTGGTTCTGTCTGGTTCATTTACAAATTTTGAATTACCAGAGCAGATTAAAATTAATGGCTTCCTTTTAGTTATTTTGGCTATTTGCTATTGGTTTTTTATATCTTGCATCTTTTATTCGTGTAGGGCCAACAAAGATGTGATTGTTTATGCGTGTGATTGTAGTGATGAAACTCTTGAGAGGGCTAAAGAGATTATAAGTACCACCACTGTTGTCTCTTTTAAGCATCGTTTCCATACATTCTGTTGTGATCTTTCCACTAATGGGTTCCCAAAATGGTTGGCATGCAACCCTTGCCAAGATAAATTTTTACAAAACCAGTCCAACTACTTGTCAGGTTTCTCACTCTACCTTTTTGCTGCTGATTTATGCTACTAGTTTATGTTATTGTCGGCTCCGTAAAAAGTTAGACTTAGTTTTTTCTGTTTTCCTCCAGATGTCAAAGAGGATAATGAACTACATTTTACCAATTCATATTCATCAGAAGATTGTGACTCTTGTGTTGGCGGAGTAGACTTTGTTACATTGGTATGAGCTTTTCTCCTTTAAAATTATCATAAAGTTCAATGATATAGTGCTTCCAGATCTTGAGCTTACGTTAGAGCCAAAATCAGCATCTTGAGTTATTTTAATATTTATTATTTCATATCTTTCTCTTTACTAGCAATGTCTCTTGACTAAATATTCCTAATCCTAACAACATATGTTAACTACTGCTCATAGTTTCAATTTGGAAGATCCATGCATTCCGGGACAAATCCAGGAATCAACTAATGAGGGGGCCAAAATTATAGAAGTTAGGAATCGAGATATTTAAAAGAAAATTTGTAAGTTTAAAAATTAAATACATCATCCATTTATCAAAATTGAGCACGACGCTCCTTCATATCATAAAATTCATCAATGATTAAATCTGTGTCAAACTTTTCAGCAATTTTTCTCTCAATATAAGTGACTAAACAATCAACAAAAAAATCATCCTCCATCTTGTTTCTGAGCCTGTTTTTGACAATTTTTATAACTGAAAATGATCTTTCACTAGTAGTAGGGGCTATTTTTCTTGACATGTTAAAAATACATGTGTTAAAAATTTATATAAAAGCTGGGGGGACTCCAGTCTGTCCCCTCCTAAATCCATCCCTGCATGCATTCATGCTTTAATCTCAATTATTTTCACATTTAGTTTTTGTAGAAAGAAATTACTTAATTCTAAGTAGAAAAAAAACTGTGTATTACATCATCAGAATGATTACAATGGAGGTAATATATATAGGGAGCTGTACATTAAACTAGTCCCTAGAAAACAAGCTAATCAAGCCTAGAAAATAAGCAACAATTAAACACTAAAAACAATGTCTACATTAAAACATGAAAACGTGGGAACAAGACCAAGAGGCCACTGTCCAATAGGAATGAATATGGACATATTTCAACACTCCCCCTTAAGCTGGATCATAGATATTTAACAATCCCAGCTTGCCAATAAGGAAGTCAAACTGCTGACTTTGAAGACTTTTGGTGAGTATGTCTGCCACTTGTTGTTTGGTAGGAATAAAAGGAATACACAGAGTTCCTTCATCCAGTTTTTCCTTGATAAAATGTCGATCAATCTCGACATGTTTGGTCCTATCATGTTGCACTGGATTATGCGAGATGTTGATTGCTGCCTTGCTGTCAGAGCAGCTTCATGGGTTGATTCCATCCAATTTTTAATTCATCTAGGAGTTGCATTATCCATAGGAGTTCACATATTCCTTGTGCAATAGCCCTGAATTCAGCTTCAGCACTGCTTCTAGATACCACATTCTGTTTTTTGCTTCTTCAAGTCACCAAATTTCGTCCAGCAAAGGTGCAGTAGCCAAATGTTGACCTTCTATCATCTATACATCCCGCCCAATCAGCGTCAGTAAAAGCTTCAACATCTAACTTGGCACCTCTTTTAAACAAAAGTCCTTTTCTTGGAGTTCGTTTGAGATACCTTAGGATTTTAAAGACTGCATTCAAGTGTTCCTCACATGGGGAATGCATGAATTGACTCACAACACTTACTGCAAAGGCAATGTTTGGCCGAGTGTGGGATAGATAGATCAGTTTTCCCACCAACCGCTGATACTGTCCTTTATTAGTTTCAGCACCAACATTAGCCCTCAGTTTAAGGTTTGCCTCCATAGGTGTTTCAGCTGGCTTGCATCCTAGCATACCAGTTTCTTCAAGAAGATCAAGTATGTATTTTCTTTGGGTCACCATGATGCCAGCCTTGCTTCAAGCAATTTCCATTCCCAAGAAGTACCTTAAGTCACCAAGGTCTTTAATTTCAAATTCCTTGGCCAGGAGCATCTTCAATTTTTCTTGTTCAACCAAATCATCACCTGTCAGAATAATATCATCCACATATACAATAAGAACGGTTATTTTTCCACAAACATTATGTTTGTAAAACTGAGTGTGATCTGCTTGACTTTGAAGGTATCCATAGCCTTTTATTGCTTTAGTGAACCTCTCAAACCATGCTCTTGGAGATTGTTTTAGGCCATAGAGTGACCTTTTTAATCTACAGACATTCTTGGGACCAAGGGACTCTTCAAATCTTGGAGGTAGACGCATGTATACTTCATCTTCTAGCTCACCATTGAGGAAGGCATTTTTAACATCAAGTTGTTGAAGTGGCCAGTCTTTAATTGCTGCCACAGACAGTAAAATCTTGACACTATTCATTTTAGCAACTAGTGCAAATGTCTCTTGATAATCTATCCCATGAGTTTGAGTATGAACAATTGTGAGAATTTCTCTTGTATATTTCCTCTAGAACTGATTACAATTTATACAGGAGAAGGACAACAATCAAATCCCTATAACTAAGGAACGAAATAAGAAAGAAAAATAATTAAAGTAACTAATCCTATAATTACGGTAACTAATCCTATTTACAACAAATACTGATTTAACATAGAATCAAACTTAATAATTAAGTTTGATTATAATCCCATAGATCGTGGGATTTGATCTTCCAACACTCCCCCTCAAGTTGGTGAATAGATGTCAATCATTCCCAACTTGCCCACACAAGATTCAAAACTTGGTTTGGATAATGCTTTGGTAAGAACGTCAGCTTCCTGAGAAGTTTTGTGAACATAGGACAAGATAATAGTTCCATTATCTATTTTAGATTTAATGAAATGTCTGTCGATTCTAACGTGTTTCATCCTGTCATATTGAACTGGATTGTGTACTACACTTATGGCCGATTTACTGTCGCTGTAAAGTTGCATAGGACTGGTGATAGACATGTTCAAATCTGCGATAAGTCTTTGAATCCAAATGAGTTCACAAGTTCCTTGAGCCAACGCACGAAATTCAGCTTCTGTACTGCTTCTTGCAACAACAGTTTGTTTCTTACTTCTCCAAGTGACTAGATTTCCCCAAACTTTAGTGCAATACCCAGTTGTGGATTTACTGTCTTCTATTGCCACTGCCCAATCTGTATCTGAGTACCCCACCGCATCTCTAGTACTTGTTTTTTTGAACAGTAATCCTTTTCCTGGACTTCCTTTTAAGTACCTCAGGATCTAAATTGCTGTATCCATATGCCTCTTTGTGGGAGCATGCATGAATTGGCTTATCAAGCTCACACTAAAAGCGATGTCAGGCCTAGTTAAAGATAGGTAGATCAATTTTTCAACTAGGTGTTGATAGGTCTCCCAGTCCACTGGAGGATCATCATCAGTGATCTTATATTTCCAATTTCTCTCTAGAGGTGTCAATGCAAGTCTACATCCCAGTTTTTCGGTTTCCTTCAACAGATCCAGAACATATTTTCTTTTTGAGATGAAAACTCCCTGTTTACTCCGGGCAAACTCCATTCCCAAGAAATACTTTAGAGTGCTGAAGTCTTTTACCTTGAATTCTAACTGTAGTTCTTTCTTTAAATTCACAATCTCTTCAGTATCATCCCCTGTGATAACCATATCATCTACATAGACAATCAGAACTGCTTGCTTCCCATTATCACTTCTTTTGACAAATAAAGTGTGATCTGCTTGTCCTTGTTTGTACCCAAGTTTCTTCATAACAGAGCTAAATCTAGTAAACCATGCTCTAGGAGATTGTTTTAGGCCATAAAGGGATTTTTTCAGTTTACATACCTTCCTTGGTCCTGCATGCATCTCAAATCCTGGAGGAGTTCTCATGTAAACTTCCTCATCCAGAGTGCCATTCAAAAAAGCATTCTTAATGTCCATCTGATGTAGTTCCCAATCCAAATTTGCAGCTAGTGATAGCAAAACTCGAATTGTATTTAGTTTTACTACCGGGGCAAAGGTCTCTTCATAGTCAACTCCATAGGTTTGGGTGTACCCTTGAACCACTAATCGAGCCTTGTATCTTTCTACAATGTCATCTGATTTGTAATTTACTGTAAACACTCGCTTGCTTCCAACAGTTTTTTTTTCCTTCGGGCAACTCCACCATCTCCCATGTTCCATCTTCTTTTATAGCTTTCATTTCTTCCGTTACTGCTATTTTTCACTATGGATCTTGTAATGCTTCAAGAATAGAGCGGGGCGCTTGAATCTCATCCATTGTGGAAATAAAGGCCTTGTAACTTCCTAACAACTGAGAATATATGAGATAGTTAGAAATTGGGTGTTTTGTACAACCTCTTACCCCTTTTCTAACAACAATTGGGAGATCCAAGTCATCTTCTTCTTCTACATCTTCTTCAACTACACTTGGTTCCTTTTCCATTGGAGGATCTACCACTAGTTCAGACTCATGGTTTTGTTCAAGAGTGTATGACCTACGAGTGTAAAAATGTTTAAATGGTGGTCTAAGATTGTGGGACACTCCCCCTGGACTTGGGACCGGTTCGGTTTGAGTGTTTGGAGAGGAAGAACTGGGAGGAGCAAGGGCAGGTTAGGTCACAAGATTCAAAGGAAGAACTTGTTGCTCAGGATTTGGTCTAACAAGTTCTCCTATGGCTATTGGATCCCAAAGATGATCTCCTGATGATGTCTCCCCCTTGAGAGTAGCTTGGGGATAGAAGAATTGGTGTTCCATAAAGGAAACATCACAGGAAACAAAGATTTTTTTTGAGGAAGGATGATAACACCTGTACCCTTTCTAGAAAGCAGAATAGCTCAGGAAAATACACTTAGAGGCTTTGGAGTCAAGTTTACTAGGATTGGGTTGATTATTGTGAACAAAGGCGAGACACCCAAAAACCCAAAGTGGAAGGGAGTTATGAATTTGAGAGGAAGGGAAGACAGAGAGTAAAGCACTAAGTGGAGTGCTAAACTTGAGAACTTTGGATGGCAATCGGTTAATAAGGTAGGCTAAAGTCAAAATAGCGTCTCCCCAAAAAAGATGAAGGACATGGCTAGTAATCATGAGGGACTGGTCAACTTCCAACAAGTGATGATTTTTTCGCTCGGCCACCACATTCTGTTGAGGAGTATAAGGGCAAGAACTTTGGTGGAAGATACCCTGGTCTTGTAGGTAGTGATTAAAGGCATGGGAAAAATACTCTTTGCCATTATCAGTGCGGAGGATCTATATAGAGGACTGGAAAACATTTTTAATAAGTTGGTGAAACTATTTAAAGATCATGGGAACCTTAGATTTATCTTTCATTAAGTAGACCCAACAAATCCGGGTATGATCATCAATAAAAGAGATAAACCACTGTTTGCTAGTGATGGTAGAAATTCGAGATGGACCCCAGACATCACTATGTACAAGTTGAAAAGGTTGTGATGGTGTATAAGGACGAGCAAGATGGAGAGAACGCAATTGTTTTGCTAGTATACAACAATCACAATGAAAAGAACTAGGATCTTTATTAATGAATAATTGGGGGTACAAATACTTTATATCGGAAAAACTAGGATGCCATGAACATTTGTGCCAGAGAATAACATCAGATTCAAAGTTGGTGTGGAGACCCATAGGAACAGAAGGACTGAATAAACCACCATTGGACAAATAGTACAGGCCATTGTGCTCTCTAGCATTGCCAATCGTCTTCTCCAATAGTAAATCCTGAAATTGACAATGGGAAGGAAAAAAGGTTACAGAGCAATGTAAATTAGTTGCCAATTTATGAATAGAGATTAAATTGCAATGTAATTTGGGCACATAAAGAACAAACTTAAGTTGTAACCCAGACACCATGAGATCACTCCAGCTCGCAGCTTTACACAAGTAACCATTTGCCACTGTAATACCAATATCCTCTGTACAAGGGCGAAAATTAAGAAGCCCAGTCGAAGAACTACACATATGATCAGTCGCTCTGAAATCTACAATGCAAACATCCTGAGGACCAGTGTAGGATAAAAGGGAAGTAGAACAGCTAATTTTACCTTTGTGAGTCATAAGAGCAGTTTCCTTAGGGACACGTGGATCAGTGTCCTTAATGGGATGGAGAAGTTTTTTAGCATTTCCATTTGTTCAACTGTGAATGGTAAGATGCCAGAGGAGGAAGAGGCCGGTGGAGCATCAACAACATAAGCTATTTTTGTGCGTCTTTGACTTCTGGGTTTCCAATCAGCAGGATTCCAATGAAGATCCCAATAGGTCTCCTTGGTGTGATATGGTTTGTTGCAATGCTCACACCATAAACGATCTTTCTGAGGCCCAAGAGACTGCTGCCCAGAATGTCCTTTGTATTTCTCAGGCCGATATGTTGCTAATGCAGAGCTTCGGGTAGTAGGATCCATGCCAAGATCTGTGAAATGAGACGTCATAACACGTTTGCGACTTTCTTCACGGCGGACAATTGCAAAAACCTCATTGACAGTGGGCAAAGGTTTGGTGCCCAAAATATGGCCCCTCACCTCATCCAATTCAGGATCGAGTCCTTGTAAAAAATAAAAAACACGGTCTTTCTCCTGCATAGCTCGAAACAGTTGATCATCCTTGGTACAATGCCAAGTAACGGTGTGATATAGATCAAGTTCCTGCCACAACTCAGAAATGTTATTAAAGTATTCTGTGACAGACATACTTCCCTGTTTTTTGGAGTGTAAGGCAGTCTGGACTTCAAACAATTGAGAAACGTTCTCTAAGTCAGAGTACATTTGGTGGACAGCAGTCCACACTTCTTAGGCAGTGTTGTAGAATAAATAGCGCCTTCCAATTTGGGGTTCTATGGATTGGATGAGCCAGGCCATAACCAGAGAGTTTTCCGCTACCCATGTGCTGTATTTGGGAGATTGAGAGCTCGAGGCTGGTGGAACACCAGTAAGATAGCCCATTTTCCCTTTGCCAATCATCACGAGTTTCACGGACTGGTACCATTCCCGAAAATTGGTGCCATTAAGACGGTGAACAGTCAAGGGAATGGGGTGTTGGTCAAGGTGGGACGTCTACACAGTGGCAGCATCGGTATTAATTTGGTTTGGTGTTTGGGTTTCAATGGTCGAAACCTTGGAGGGTTCCGCCGATGGAGAGTTGGGTGGCGAGGCCATGATAGTTATTTGGTCAATGGGACCTGCAAGCCAAAGGATAGATCACGGTACTCTGACCTATCTCTGATACTATGAACAATTGTGAGAATTTCTCTTGTATATTTCCTCTAGAACTGATTACAATTTATACAGGAGAAGGACAACAATCAAATCCCTATAACTAAGGAACGAAATAAGAAAGAAAACTAATTAAAGTAACTAATCCTATAATTACAATAACTAATCCTATTTACAGCAAATACTGATTTAACAGAGAATCAAACTTAATAATTAAGTTTGATTATAATCCCATAGATTGTGGGATTTGATCTTCCAACAGAGTATATCCTTTTGCAACCAGCCTAACTTTGTACCTTTCGATTGAGCCATTAGCCTTATATTTCATTGTAAATACTCATTTACAGCCAACTAGACTCTTTCCTTTGGGCAGAGGTACTAGTTCCCAAGTCTGATTTTTTTACTAAGGCCTTCATTTCTTCAAGGGCAACATTTCTCCACCTAGGAACAGCAAGAGCTTCCTGTATAGAGTTAGGAATTTCTGTTTTTGACAGGTTAGAAATGAAGGCTTTAAAGTTGGGAGACAGTTTGTGATAGGAGACAAAGTTGGATACAGGATGAAGAGTGCTTGACCTAGTACCTTTCCTAAGAGAAATGGGCAGATCCAGATCAAGAGATTCACAAGGATCAAGATGTAAGGAACATTCAGAATTACCTGATACACTCAAAGTTGAATCCTGGCAGTTTGGTGGTGGTTGGTGCGCCACACCTTGTTTGTTTTGCCTCCTGGTATAGACACGCAGCTCTTTTTTCTTTTCAGGCTGCATGTCTCTCTCTGCATTGGAGTCCATTATTTCTGGCACTATAGGTTCAGTATTTGAAGGAAGATCAGAATTGTTTTTAGGCAATGAGTCAGATTCTAGGGGTTCAGAATTTTGATGTAAGGAGACAAATTCTGGACAGTAGGAAGGTATATCAGACTTAGGCACATAATTATTGGGTTCCCAAAAATTTTCTTCATTTGTAAGAGTCTCCCCTTAAGTAAAGTTTTGGGGAAAAAGGACTGATTTTCAAAGACGGTGACATCCATACGGACATACATTTTGTTATTAATGAGGTCAAAGCATTTATAATCCTTTGGTGTAGGCGAATACCCCAGAAAGACACATTTACGAGCTCTAGGATCAAGTTTGCCTCTTTGAGAGCTATTAATATGGGTAAAGACCACACAACCAAACACTTTAGGAGGTAGGTCACTGAAAAATTGAGCATGAGGATAAATTTCCATTAGAGTTTTTAAGGGTGTTTGAAACTGACAGACTCTTGATGGCATTCTATTGATTAGGTAGGATGCAGTAAGAATAACTTCTCCCTAAAAATGTTTAGGTACCCTAGTAGTGAACATAATAGCACGAGCGACCTCTAAAAGATGTCTGTTTTTTTTTTTTTTGCAACACCATTCTGTTGAGGTATTTCAACACAAGACGTTTGATGCACAATATCCTTTTTTATGAAAAAATGGTTAAGAGTGGTGTGAAAATATTCTTTGCCATTGTCAGTTTTAAGAATCTGAATTTTGGTATGAAATTGGGTTTCAATCATATGGTAGAATCTTTGAAATACCATAGAGGTTTCAGATTTGTCCTTTAAGATGTACACCAAACAGACATGTGTATGATTATCAATGAAGGTAAGAAACCACCTTGCTCCATTAATATTTCTTACTCTAGATGGCCCCCAAATATCACTATGGATGAGGGAAAAAAGGTGTGATTGTTTGTGGGGTTGAGGAGAAAAAATAGTACAATGATGTTTAGCAAATTGACAAATATCACAATGAAAAGACAAGATATCTTTATTCTTAAAGAGAGCAGGTAGCAATTTTCTCAAGTACATGAAATTTGGATGACCTAGTTTATAGTGCCATAACATAACTTCATCTTTTTAAGAAAAGGAAACAAAACTGCCTGATATTGGAGCCTGTCTAACTAAGGGTGCACTACCTTCAAGGTAATAGAGTCAATCCATCTCCCTAGCTCATCTTCCCCGAGTGCATATCCTGAAATTTACACAAAGATGGCCCAAATACAACAATACAATTAGAATCTGCAGTAAGTTTTATAATGGACAAGAGATTACAAGATAGGTTAGGAACATGTAAAATAGAATGTAGGGTCAGATGTTCAGAAATGACAATAGAACCTTTCTCTGCAACAGGAGACAAAGATCCATCTGCAATACAAACTTTAAGGTTACTCGGACAAGGAGTATATGAAAGAAATAAATTTGATTGGCTAGTCATGTGATCACTGTGAACACCGAATTTTGTCCGGGATATTTTGTAAATAAAATAAAATTAAAATTTTTTTTTTAAAAAAAAATAAATATCCAGCCCAATCCATTAACCTACCCATTGATCCAATATCCAAATTACCATTATCCATTATCCAACCCATAACCCATATCCTAAACCAACTCAAACTCATCATATACAAACTTATCCTAATCAAATCCCATCACCTATCCTAAACCAATCCTAACACTCATCCGAAACAAACTCCATCACTTATCACTAACAACTCCTAATCACACTACAACTCAAACACTTCTACCTAAGCCCTTCCTATATTAACCCATAACCCCCACACAAAAAAAACCTTCGGGTTTTCAACTCACAAAACACCTCCAGGTTTTCAACTCACAAAACCTTCAAGACACACCTTTATGATATTATTGCTTAGCCATATTCTAATTATCACGTAGCTTTGATTGCCTTCATCACTCCCCCACTATTCATCTCCTTCAACCTCCTATTACTACACTTATTCATCTTCTCCATCAAGCCATCTTCCATTAAAATCACCACCAAAGCTTCACCCCACCATAACTTCATCATCTTCCTCATCAAAACACTCCCATCACCTCCATTCCCCACTTTGAGTCCTCTCTGCTATAACGAAGAAGAAGAAGACCCCCTTTTTATTTCAATTTTTATTTTTCGTAAGTTTTTGTGTTTTCTTCATTTTTGTTTTGTTTTATTTTTTTTGTTTTTTTTTATTTTTTTCTCTTTCTTTTATTTGTTTTAGAATTCTGGTAGTTTTTTTTTTTTTTTTTTCGAAATAGGCCTAAATGGGCTAAAATAAAAAAATCTAAAAAATTACAAGGATAAAAAGGGGACAATAAACAAAAATATAATAAAAGTAAAACAATTTAAAAAAAAAACAGGATTAAGAGTTGTGACAACATTGTCTTGTAACTATTTTGGATCATTCGAGTTGTGACAACCTAATGATTCAAATTATTTTAAATAAATTATTATTTAATAAAGGCTAAAAATTTCATTATCATTCATCACCTAATAATAATAAATTTAACAATCAAGTGAGTGACGTCTAAACGTGGCGCAAAAACTTCACTCATTCAAACTTTAATTTGATTAACAGTCGCGGACTGTTAATTCAAATTTTTATAAAAATAAAAAAAAATAAATCTTTTCTTTAAATAAAAGCAATTAATCCGTGGGTGACATCTAGCGTGTAAACTTCACTCATTCGAACTTTAATTTGATTAATAGAGTCGCGACGACAATTCAAATTTTTATAAAATAAAAAAAATTAAATCTTTTCTTTAAATAAAATCAACCAACCCGCACTTATTTTCTAAAGAACTACGTGACTTTGAGTTCTCATTGCACTGAGGATACGTAGGAGAGAATCTTTATTCTCCAAGCCAAATTTTATATTTTCTCAAATTCTTTGTTTTTTATTTTTTATAAAGAAAGGGTAAAACAAATGTATTATAAGATTATTAAGTTTTTGCATAACTAATTTAGGGTAACCGTTTTAGGACGGATGTATTAGGGGTGCTGTGGGGTTAAGTCTCCACCCTTCCCTATGCATAACCGACTCCCGAATCCAATTTGGTTCCAAAGACCAATTTCTAAAATGGTTTTCCAATTTTTCTTAAATTAAATAAAATTGGTGGCGACTCCTAACTTTATTTATTTTGTTCGCTACTCCCGCCGCGATTACGGTCGCGACAATCACTAGCCCCAAAGATCATGTGAGGACTTAGAAGTAAGAGCTATGAGATTACCTTTTTATTCAAGGGAACAGGTAGGGGAAGAGATGGGATTAAGTTTGGACTGACTTAAGAGACCATACAGTTGCTCTAGCTGTTCCTTGCTGAATGGTGGTAATCCAGATTCTCTTGGATTCTGTGCTGCTGCCTGCATACCACCAAATTTCATATTTTTCAAACTTGCAGGCTTGCCATGCAGCCTCCAACAGGTTTCTCTAGTGTGACATGGTTTATTGCAATAGTCACACCACCTCTTGTCATTTCCCTTCTTATTCTCACCACTAGATTTAGTGCTTAATAAGGCTGAGTTTTCCATGACTGACTCCTTGTTCCGCAAGAGCTCCTTCTGACTCTCAGCTCCTCGAACAAGGGAGAAAGCTTCAGCTAGGTTAGGGAATGACTCTCTACATAGGAGACGATCACAGACTTGTTCAAATTCAGAATTAAGACCAAGCAAGAACTGAAAAGCCCTCTCTTTCTCCCACATATCTTGCAGTTTTTTTGTATCTGCAGCTGACTCCATCTCCATATTTTGATACATATCCATTTCAGCAAACAGCCCACTCAATTGGTTGTAATATTCCGTAACTGCGGAAGATCCCAGCTTTGTCTTGGGGACTTCCCTCTTAATCTGAAAATTTTGAGATGTAAAGCCCTTTCTGGAGTAGGCTTTTTGAACTGCCTCCCATATATCCATGGCTGTGGGAAGGAGGAGATAAGTTCTGCTAATGTCTTAAGGCATAGAGTGGAGGAGCCAAGACATGACAGTAGCATTTTCAGCCTCCCAAGTCTCATAAGCCTTATCATGCTTGGGAGGTTCCTTAGCAGTCCCATTAACATATTTAAACTTGCCTCTGCTCATCAAGAAAATTTTAATAGATTGGGACCATTCCATAAAATTTCTCCCATTCAATTTCTCAGTAGAAATTTGGAGATTAGGGTTATCAGAATGGGTTGAGACATGACCTGAAACAGGGGCGTGTCTGAGTTGGGTTTCGGACATGGTCAGAGGTAGGATGGAACACCTTTCTAGTTATTGAGGCTAGAAGAGCTCGAAATCCGGCAATGAAGGCCGGTTTGTTTTAGAGTGAGTTCGGCAATTAAGGCCGATACACAGCGGAAGAAGGAAAAAAAGAGCCGCAGCTCTATGATACCATGTAGAAAGAAATTACTTAATTCTAAGTAGAAAAAAAAATTGTCTGTATTGCATCATCAGAATGTTTACAATGGAGGTAATATATATAGGGAGTTATACATTAAACTAGTCCCTAGAAAACAAGCTAATCAAGCCTAGACAATAAGCAACAATACAACAACAACCACCAAGCCTTTTCCCACTAGGTGGGGTCGGCTACATGGATTATCCATGTCATAAAGATTCGACAACATTTTACGTTGGTTATCAACTACTTAACACAACCCTCCTCTTTTATCCGGGCTTGGGACCGACTATGTAGGGATTTGCAACAAAGCTCAGCATAGGCAGAGTTAGACAATAAGCAACAATAAAACACTAAAAATAATATCTACATTAAAACATGAAAACGTGAGAATAAGACCAAAAGGCCACTATCCACAGAGGCCACCGTCCAACAAGAATGAATCTGGATGTATTTCATCAATTTTCAATTTACTTGTGTCTCTTATTTGTTGGTTGCTTTAGTGTTGACTACAAATTTCTAAGTAGTCATATGGTGTATGATTGTTTTGCCTTAGTGATGCTTAATCTTTCTATGTCATCTCTCTGAATTCTTCCACACACAACATTTTTATCTCTAAATTTATAAAATAAGTCTTGGACTCATAACTGAATGGTGTAAGTTAAAAATTAATGACCTCTCATTGTACAAGTTGCTTGTTTTGATGTGTAAGTCAGATTTTTACTCTATCAGCAGTACCGCTGGAAAGGATGCCAAGGTCCATCAAGGAATGTTTTACTGTGTTAAAGCCAGGAGGCATGGTTTTATTTAGGGACTATGGTAATAAACAAACTGACCAACTTATTATGTCCGGAGTTTTTGGGAAAATAAATCTATAGCTTTGTGGTATTTTAGTAAATCTTTTATGTCATTATAGTTCTTTTGAACCTTAAACTGCTGACAATGACTGAACCCCATCAAATCAGGCCTCTATGATATGACCATGCTTCGATTTGAGCCAGACAAGAGAGTGGGATTCAGGGAATACATGCGGTCAGATGGAACACGATCATATTTCTTTTGTTTGGATACTGTTCGAAACTTATTTGTGGGTGCTGGCTTCATTGAGGTACTATCTTTTTTAATTGGAAAACAATAACTTTTGGGGTGAAAATAACTGATGATCTTTTCTTATTTTCAAATTGAAACAGAAGTTGTGACTTGTGATCCTGCATGACGTTAAATACTTATTTGCGTTCTGATGACATTGAATATAAAAATTATATATGTGAATTGAGCTTAGTACCTGTTAATCAATATAGTGTTTGTTCAAAATACAGAACCTTCCATCTATCAACCTTCCTATAATATTTTGGGTGTCTCAAATGTCTCTGAAGTGTTTCGGACATATTGTTTACTGCTGACTACCACTAAATTTGATAGTCTATGAACTTTGCAGCTTGAGCTTGATTATTGTTGTGTTAAGTCTGTAAATCGCCGGAAAGGGAAGAGCATGCAAAGAGTGTGGGTTCACGGGAAGTTCCAGAAGCCTGCACTGAATTAGTTGTCAATAGTCTCTCTTGGCGTGCCAAGTGAATTCGGAAGAAAATTTACACTTGTTGTTCGAGTTTATCAATGATTGGTTTCAGCTATGCTGAAGGTAATAAAATAGAGACATGGAAAAGACTAGTTAAGAACTCTGTTGTTTCTGCATTCCTTTATTTTGTCTCCTAAATTTTGATGCTGGGAATCTTTTTTTTTTTTTTGGTCGAATGGCGCTGGGAGGTTTAGGGTTTTGTCTCCTTTAGTTATTTTTTTTGGTTATTATTGGAAAAGCAAATATAGATCTCATGGGCTGCAGTCCTGATTATCAATTTGGTGAACCCGTTTACAATTGCTGAATTGAATGTGAATTCTGGATGCTATAATCTTTCTTTTTTTTCTTACAAAAATTATTTTTTTAATCTGGAGATTACAGTCAGATTCATGCAAACTGTCCTAGTAGATGGGCACTAAATTACAAATAAATAAACACTGGATTAAGCAATAGCTGTGTTAGTGTTAGCATGTTATTGTTAGGTGGAGAATCAGGAGTGAGGTGCGAGGCTAGGTGAGCAGTCAGGAACGCTTATTGAGAAGTTCCGTCCATGGAATGAGAGAGTATGGGCAATGCACAGCGCCGTGGGTCTTAAGGATCGAGTGTGCTTGCATCATGCAACATGCAACCGTCTTGACTCTTGAGAGTATAATTATTTAGTGTGTATTTAGAATAATTGTGAAAATTTGATTATTTTAATAATTAAGTTGTAAAAATTTGATTATTTTAATAATTGATTATGTTTCAATATGCTAGTTAAAAAGTAATTAAAAGTTAATGTATTTTATTTAGATGGTATAAAAAAGAATTATTTGTATGTATTAAATTATTAAAATAGATATAGAATGATTAAAAAAATTTATTTGATTGATGACAAAATGATATTACATTTCAAAGTAAAAAATATTCTAACAATTTTTTTGCAAAAATGCTCAAATTTGAGCTTTTCCAATAACATATGTTGTTGTACAAATGAAAAACAATCAATAGCTTTTAGGAAGTTACCCAAACACATTGCATTTACTGAGCAACAACTCTTTTGCCCAACAAACTTATGTTGGGGAAATAAATAATCCGTCTCAAATATGTTATTAGTGTATATTTAGAAAAACTGTGAAAATTTGATTATTTTAATAATTGATTATTGTATAAAATTTTTTGTTATAATTAATTATAATAGAATCAGTTTTATATTTATATATATTAGTTGAAAAATAATTTTAAATTAATCTGTTTCGTTTGAATGGTATAAAAAAAAAGAATTATTATTATGCATTAAATTATCAAAATAAATATAAAATAATTAAAAAAATATTTGATTGAGAATAAAATTGTATTTATATCTCAAAATATAAAGAATAATTTATTATCTATAATCATAAATTGAAATTTTAATATTATAAAAAAATTATAATACATTAAATTTTGTATAAAAATTAAAATTAATTTTATCAAACATATAAAAATACTATTACAATAATTTTTTTCTTAAAAAAAACTGTTATTTAATTGTTCAGAAACATGTTATTAACCAATCAATAGGCCATTGCTATGGTGCACTAGGTCAAGTTATGGTGCACCATGCACCATTGACATTACCTGTTATTCAGGTTACATTTTTTTTTTTTGCAGGTTAGGTCATATTGTTTACACTGGTCGAATTATTGTTCATCACCAAAAAATTGTCAGAATCACTGTTCATAACCGGGAAATGTTGTTGGAATCACTGTTCACCACCGGAAAATTGTCGAAATCACTGTTTATAATCGAGAAATGTGGTCAGAATCACTGTTCACTACCGGAAAAGTTGTTCAAATCACTGTTTGTCCTACCGGAATCACTGTTCACCTCCCAGAATCACTGTTCACTGTTGGCTTATGCTGTTAATTTTTAAAAGTTACATAATTATGTAGACACTACCAGTTAAAATTATATTAATCTTTATATTTTTTCATAAATAACTGTGCATACTGAAAATTTTACAATATGTGTAAATATTACTAGTTAAAATTTATAAAGTTTTTAGTATACATAGTTGTTTATTTAAAAATAAAAGTCTAATAAAATTTTTATTAGTATTATTTTAATTGATATTATTTATACTGATTATATGATTTAAAAAAATAAATAGTATAACCTTAAAAAAAGTGGTGGAGACTGTTGGTGGTCACCAATGACGACGATGGTGGGCGATCGACAGCAAGAGACGGTGACAGGAAAAATCATAAAAAAAAAAACTAAAAAATAAAAAAAAAAAAATATAAAATCAAAAATATATATATAAAAATCCAAAAAAATCCTACTTAACAAATTTCTTATACTTAATCCAAATCATTTATTATTTTTATAATTAAATCAATAACTTAGATCAAATAATATATAATGCACCCTCTTTATGGGTGCACCTTATAATTGGCCCCAATCAATATTGCCCCTTTTGTTGTGCAGACTGCAAAGTAAAGTGAGACCTGGGCCCCTCAACAATGGTAGTTTGGTACTATCTGTAAATCCATTTTCTTGGCTCCAGAAACCCCTTGGCTTTATTTGTGTTTTCTTGACATTCTTCATTTATTTTATTTTATTTTTAGTGTATATATTATGATTAGAACTCTCAATAAAATCACAAGATCAATAGTGTAAATATTATTAGGAATGACAAAATTATCTGTACCTGCGGAGATTCACAGGAATTACCTACCACGGGACAGGAGATAGGTACTCATTTAATAAATAGGGGCGGGGCGGGATTATAATCTGCCTCATGCGAATCTCAAACCCATTTAATATATATTTTATTTAATATATATCATATATTATAATTTTTTTTTTTTAACTTTGAAATAAGATGAAAATACATATATTTTATTATTTTAAAATAATTTTTTTATTAAATGAACCTATAATGATAAAACTTGTTAAAAAAATATATATATTTATTTATGTAATAATTATTTATATAAACTAATTATTACAAAATATAATTGAATTTAGTTTGTTATTTATAATATTCTTTTAATTTTGTAAAAATCTTATATTGTTAAACAAAATTGTAATATGTGGTGTTAAAATTTATTTTATTTATATTTGTTTTATAATTTTTAAGATTTTATTTTAAAGTATCAAATACCTTCGAATATCCATCTACCCGCTATGATCATAAATAAATCTTCATGAAGAAAGCGGGGTAGTAGGGCGGGCGGGAAACACTACCCGCCTCCGCCCCGCCCCCCTTCCATTGCCATCGCTAAATATTATGATTAATTCAACTCAAAGTGTTTGCTTTAACTATAAAAATTTAATTATTACCATAATTAATTATTATATAAAAATTTATTGTTATAATTGATTATAATATAATTAAATTTATGTTTAGATATGTTAGGTGAAAAGTGATTTTAAGTTAATCTGTTTTGTTTGGATGATATAAAACGATTCGCTTATGTATTAAATTATTAAAATAATTAAAATAATTATTTAATTAAAGATAAAATGATATTTACATCTCAAAGTATAAAGAATAATTAATAATCGAAAATTATAAACTTTTAACTTTAGTATTATAAAAAAAATTATAATACATTAAATTTCGTATAAAAATTAAAATTAATTTTATCAAACATGTTAAATATTATTATAATAATTTTTAAAAAAACTGTTTAAAGATTAAATTTGATAAAAACAAAATTGTATTAGTTTTTTAAGGTGGATAATACCTGGCTTAAAATTCAGATTTTTCTTGTAATCAGGTGTTCGGGTTTGATTCCACATTTCCACTGGATTCTTCTCCTAATTCAAACACTAGAAGCAGGGAAAGAACGGCCATTTAATTACACCCTCGGGTTTGAAGAGACTGGAATCCACTGATAACTGTTGATTTATTCATTAAATCCATAAACTTAGATATTATGCTAAGATTCTTTTTTTGGTGAGGTAATTCAAACACTTCAGGGAAAGAACAGTGAGTTTGAATGACCTACTACCACTGGTAACTTCAAAAAAAAAAAACCTGAAACAAAAAAAAAACCTGTTGTTGCAGGTAAAAATTTGGGTGCTTGGTGCAACTTGGCATGTGGTAGCACCCGCCGGGAAAGAACAGTGAGTTTGAAGTGGGAAAACCTTGAACTTGGATGTGGTGGACAGTAGCACGTCGTATCGTACGATCAGATTAAAGAAATAGATATAGTACCTAGATGTTATGCTCATTAGTAATTCGTGCTTTTTGGTGTTGGTATAGAACTAGAAAGGTGAACAAGTTGTGGAAAAAAATAGTGATATGCGTGTAGGTTTGTTTACAAATTGAAGTTCAGTACTTGCGTTAAGCTTTTTTAGTGACAGATTACTAGCATGTTTGGATTAGATTATTTTTAAGAAATAATCGTTTAGGCAGCTTTTGATTACTTTTAATTATAAATTATTTTAAATATAACATAAGTTAATTTAAATATACACTATATCTTAGTTTTTCTGAACCAACTACTTATATTGAACTCAAATATAATTTTTTTAAATATCTTTATTTGATAAGTAAAAGATTAATCTTTTAAAATATGATCAAATATTTAAATAGAATTTTTTTATAATATTATTATTTTTATACATATAAATTTTAAAATTAAATTCAAAATTATATATTTAAGATATCTAAACCTCTTTCGATCGAGAATAACATACTTTGATTAAACTTAAATATAAATTAATAACTAGTAACTAGTAAAACATCCTACTTATAATTGCAAACCTTTCTAAGACATTTATAATATATACAACAATTTAGCACTTATTTCATTGTTTGATTAATATGAGCTGTATTTATAGAAATATCTTGAGGTTGCTTGAGAATATATATATAAACTAATAACTAATAACTAGTAAAGCGTCCTACTTATAATTGCAAACCTTTCTAAGACATTTATAATATATACAACAATTTAGCACTTATTTCATTGTTTGATTAATATGAGCTGTATTTATAGAAATATCTTGAGGTTGCTTGAGAATATATATATATCAAGTGAGATTAATCTCTTATTGTGAAAGGTTAAATGAGACAATAATAATTAAAATAGATCAAAATGAATGATTCAAATAAAATCTAATAATTATTATTAAGTCATCTCATCTCCCACAATAGCAAGTTACTCTCACTTGAGATGCCCTATTATGGCCTATTGTAGGTTAATGTTGTTAGGGGAAGACTAAATAACATTTAGAACAACATGCCAAAAGGAGAGATCACATTAACCTTGAACAAGTGGTCATAAACTTCTTTTGCTTCAAAATATTCAAAAAAGGTTGAGAGAAGGCCAGGAGTACTCAAACATGCTTGATAGTTTGAGCAGCAATCAGATATCGCTTGGTTAAAGATCAACACCAAACTAGTCATTTAACTTCTCATATTAAAATAAGAGTGCTGATATTTTGTACATCTTTTTTTTATATTAAAATATTATATCTTCATCTTTTAAATAAATAAAGAGGAAAATATAATTTTCAATACTTGTTTTACCATCTTTTCTTTTCCTAAAAATGAAAATGTAGAAGTGTGATGTAAAGAAGAGATGTGCAAATTAATATCATTTCTCTTAAAATAATGATATGCGACTTCATTAGTTCATTCGATGTGGTAAGATTAAATGGTCTTCTCCTTTCCCCTAAACAAGGCGAAATATTAAGTAAGCATTTAAGAGTGTTTATGAGAGGAGTTGAGCCGGATTTAATTTGACTAAAATTTAATATAATATTTTTATTTGGTTATTTTCTTGTACTTGAATTAGACCTAATAATGATTAGGCTCACATGATATATAGACATAACATATAAATTTAAATATTATAAATAATTAAATCATAAAATTAAAAAAGTAAGAAATTAATAAAGGTATATTTTATAATATATATTTTAAAATAAATAATATTGATATAAATATATTATCATATCATTTAAAAAATCATTAATTTAAGAAAAAAATATTATTATTTTAAAAAAGTATAAGTTATAAAATAATGTGTGATTGAGTCAAGTTAAGATAATTCAAAATATGACTCAAACTCGACTCAAATACATTGAATTTGATTTCTAAAATCAAAACTCGTCTCAATTAACTTTAGACCGAAATAAGTTTATAAGATGAATTGGATCTTGAACACTCCAATTTCAAGATAATGAGAGGGGGGAAGTATTAAAAAAAAATGAAACATTTAAAAATATATAATTGATGAATTATTAACTGGTCAGCTTTCAAACTAAGCCAGATTACACGGTGTATACAGAAATCCAAAGTTTGAAGCCGGCTGAAAAAATGCAAATTAATACTCCATTTCTAAACGCCTTTTGTCGGGATTTCATAAGGTTATATATTGTGTATACAACGTTTCAATGCTGGACATTTTCATGAGCGTCAAACTATAAACTTAAAATTTTTTTAAAAAAAGTTTTGTTTATCTCAAAAGAAACAACTCATCTAACGACTATCACTTGAGCATTGAAATGCTCTCGACAGCGGCATAGCAAAACCCGTACACATTATAAGAGATTAGTCACAAAATGACTCAATGAGAGAGTTGAGAGATCCAGATGAAAATGTTTTTAAAAACTGTTAAACCGTTGAATTGGTAAAGTGAGTACTTTATGATTCAATTAATTCAATTAGCACTTAAATTAATAATATTATAATTTTATAAGTTCTTTTTTATAAAAAAAAATCAGTCAAAAATTTTAAACTAAAAATAGTAAATATTTTTTAATAATTTTTTGTTTATTTTTTACTGATTTTTGACTGTATAAAGTCTCTCAGATAAAAAAAAAAGTCTTAAAGAAAAGGTCCTTTTAATTCAAACAATAATTCATTGAGTTGTGTTACACAAGCAAGCATGAGCAGGAAAATAATCAATGTGCAGCACTAAGCATCAATCTACTAAGTATTCATTGTCTCCAGCATACAAAGCACTTTCTATGTAGTTGAAAAATACTGTGCTCATTTTACCGTTTTGTTGGAGTAGTACTGATGCCACCATGAGCTTATTAGATAATATTTTGTTTCACTGCAATTTTAAGTAATTATCTCTCTTATGCTTATTTGAAGACTAATCGTAGTTAATTAAGTAAAGCTTCTTTTCCTAACTTCCTGTTTAAAAAGGGAAAAAAATATGAGCAAAACTTTATGTAAAATATAACACAGACAGATGAACATATAAGAGATTTCAACTTCAGCGTGATCCATTGTCCTTGAACATGAGTAGAGGAATCTAGGTTTCCTACCACTTTAGTTTTCTATTATATACAGTACCGGATTGAACTGTTAATAATTACTAGGAATTTAAGTTATTCATCAATGAGATTATGCCCTTGCAAAATATTTATAAATTAATTGTGTTACAATCTCCTGCAAGCATAACAGGGTAAGTCGTGAAGCATTCACTCAACAAATTTTGACTGTGTTAACCTAGTGGCCTAAACCTTGTGCAAGGAAAGAATTGGATGTTAAAGGCTTTTATAAAATAAATCATATATTGTTTAGTTAGACTTGCACTCTTGATCAGGACTTCCTTGCAATAATTATCTATGTTTCTTTAGCAAGAAAGTCTGGTTTAACCCAACCCTGTTTATTTATAAAGTTTGGTGTTGTTTTGCTCCACTTTTAATCCATTAACAGTTAGTATACCATATTGTCAAACCATGATAGGATTCCTTGTCCACTAGGTTACGCAATCCCACCAACATGACCAAACAGTAGATGCACATTATTGGTTTAGCTGCTCAAATTATTGCCTCTAAAGTATAATACGCAGCTATTATATATGTGCAGGTTTTTGCAATACTTTTAATCAGAGTACTTTGTTTCTCTTTCTCTAATATATAGAATATAGATATAGATACGCCAAAAGTTTATAAATAAAAAATACCTTGCTTTGATTACTAAATAACTTGGATGAGCCTTAATTGAATTGATTCACTCGTGCACCATCTTTAACATATAAATAAAACTCATCAGAATCTGCTAGAAGTTTCGGCTGTTCGGTAGTTACTCTAAACATAATGATCAAGAACAAACAAAAACTTAAGATACTTAGGGCATGTTCTTCATTACTTTTTGACAGTTCTTCTGATAATCTCATTCTGATTAATTAATATTATGTTACGTTTGGTGTGAATCAATGAAATATTATTTTAAGTTTAATTATCTTAAAATCACAAGATTTTTATATTTGTTAAGGGAAAAAATATATAGAATAATATTCTTATTTTAAATCATATTCTATAAATTTATAGAATCTTATTCCTTAAAAAAAGTAAGGATTGCGATTATGTATTTTTGTGAAATTGAATTCTATATATTTTTCTTAACATACGCTTAACTAATTTATAAAATGACATAAATTAACATTTTTATAATTTATAGAATATGCTTTTTGCCGTTGGCCAATTTTCTCAATTGACTCTATTTCTTGTTTCTCCTACCGTCATATTTGGTTCAATTTCGATTGTAACATGTTTTGTAACAAGTTAATTTTTATTTTATTTTTCTCATTTGAAAGGTCCAATTCCAATTCTAGAGTTTAATTCCAAGCTTAATTTCAAGCACTAAATGACACCTTAGGTTCATCACAAATTTTAATAGTGATTTGACTGTGGCAACTTAGGATCTGATCATCACAATGTGGTTAATTTCGAGATATGGATTTATTAAAGCCAAATATAATCCAATTGCTAGGGTTGGTAATGAGTCGGGTGAACTTGTGAGCTGCTCGAGTCGAGTCGTTAACAACTAAATAAGTTGAAAGTTTTGGTTAATTTATTAAATCAGTCAAACTTAAAATTTCACATGTTCAGTTTGTTAGCTCATGTATCAACTCAACATAAATGTAAGCTATACTTTGGTCGATAGCCCTAGAGCCGTGTACACCACGGCATGTTCATGTTGATAAAAAAAAGTTTTAGCATCAAGTACTTGGACAATGAACTATGAACATGCACTCAATTTTCAATTGCTGACGATTGACTCCCATTATTGATGTTTATTAAGCACTATCAAATTTTATATTATATATAACTTGTCACTCTTGTACTCTGTCAAGTGGTTCATGTTTTCTTAATTAATGCTTGTTCTATGGATTCCTATTCAAAGTATTAGTAATTTATAGGGTTATTAGACTTTCAAATATCACTAGAACTTGAGAGTGTTGGCAAAATTCCAATTGGAAAGACCAATAGTTTGGGAGAAAATTTATGTAAGATTAATGGAGAAAAGTAACAAAGAATTCACGGGTTTTTAAAAGTATTTGGTGTGAAGAGACTCGATCTCAAAGTAAGAATATAATATACTGAATTTAATAATTAATAATCAATAACTTCCAAAGTGCGTAGGAGAGATATTTATAACCCTCAAACAAAACAAATCAAATCTAAATCAAATACAACTAATTAAAGATAATATTTGAAATTTGATAGAATTCTTCTAAAATCTTAATTATAAAATAGATAAGATCTTTAACTAACAAAATAAAATAATAAAAAATCTCTAATAGATATCACATCAATCTTCCCCACTCCCCACCAAGAGAACTTTCCTCCGGAGAGGTAGAAATCAGGTACTCCTCCAAAAGAGCAGGATCAAGGAGGCGAAAATCATCCTAAAAAATCATGTAGCATCACGAATAAGTTAGTTATTCCACTTCACAAGATAGCAGCAAAATGGAGTATAACAAGAACTAACAAACTCATCATCTAAGATATGATTAACTAGAGGTGGCAAAATGGGCTAACCCGCCCCGCCTGCCCCGCCCTGCGTTCAACCCACAAAAATACGGGACAGGGTGGGTTAGCCCGTTTTGAAAAATGGGTTGGAAGAGTCAACTCAAGTTGGCGGGTTGATCCGTAAAGAAAAAAAAAAAAAAAAAAAATAAGTGAGTTGATTCTAAAAAATAAAACAAAATATATAAAAAATAAAAATTAAAATAATAAAAATTAAAAAATAGAAAAATTATAATTTATAGAGATTAAAAAAATTAAATAAATTTAGTATCATACCCATAAAAATATCACAAACACAAATAATAAGACTAATTTATAACATTTTTTTTTAAAAAACTCAACCGACGAACTCAACCCGCCCAGCTTTAACTCACGGGTTAAGCGGGGTGGAATATGCTTGAGTTGAAAATTAAAAATGGGTTAAAATATTGAACCCAACCCGTAAAAAAATAACGGGTTGGCGGACCAACCCAACGGGTTGAACCCGTTTTGCCACCTCTATGATCAACAAACTCATCATCCAAGATATGATCAACAAATTCATCATCCAAGATATGATCAACAACATCATCATCGAGCACAACATCAATCTCATCATGCTGCGGTGGAATAAATTAATTTGGAGGGACCTAAGAAATGTGACCTGTAGAAACAGTAGGAGACAACAAATAAGGCTCAAAGGTGTCTCGGTAAGGTAACAAATCCTCCACATTGAAAACAAGACTAATAGTCAAATTAGTAGATAAATCAAGTAAATATGTGTTGTGCCCAAGCTTATAGAAAATTTGGTAAGGTCATTTAGCTCTAGCATTGAGCTTTTTAAAGCGGCAGCTAGGGTAATGCTCAGGGCGAATGCTATTATAACATAGTCACCTACATCAAAATCCTGAAACTCGACGATGCACATCAACATGAAGTTTATAATTAGTATTACTCAATACAAGCTTACGCCTAATGTCAGCATGTACATCACGAATGTGGGAGGCAAAAGTCTCAGTTGTATTAGAAGGTCTGGCATCAAAAGGCAAAGACACAAGATCAATGGGTTGGCGATGGGACAAACCATGAACAATATCAAACGAGCTCCTACTGATAGACCTATTAACAAAACTATTATAGGCAAACTCAATAGTATGGAACACTAAAACTCAATAATAGGCAACACTAAGTCCCAAGCACCAGGTTTATCTGTTATAAGGCACCTAAGTAAATCACCTAGACTACGGTTAACTACATCAGTTTGATCATCTATCTATGGGTGAAAAGCAGAAAATACTTTCATATTAGGTCCAAATAATTTCCACAAGTTTTTACAAAAATAACTTATAAACTTTACATCCCTGTCAGAAACAATAAAAGAAGGCAATCCATGCAAACGTACAATCTCCCTAAAGAACAACTTAGCAACATGGGAAGTATCAGTAGTTTTATTGCAAGGAATAAAATGTGTCATTTTAGAAAACCTATCAATAATAAGCATAATAAAATCATGTGCCATAGTAGTACGGGGTAAGACAAAAACAAAGTCCATACTCAAATCTTTCCATGGCTTATTAGGAATAGGCAATGGATTGTGCAAACCAGTATTTTGTTTTCTAGCCTTAGCAGTTTGACAAGTACAACACTGGAAAACTACTTGAACAACATTGCGCTTCAAAGAAGGCCAATAAAACTTATCCTCAACCAAAGCAATGGTTTTATCTTTGCCAAAATGACCAACTAACTCACCTGCATGCATCTCCCAAATTAAGAAATCACGCAAAGAAGAAGGGATGCATAATTTAGTGCTGTGAAATAAGTAACCATCATTGATAGCAAAATTAGCATAATCACGATGACTACCTATAAGCAAATTAGAATAGATGACACTAAAATCAGTTCTTGAAAATCTAGAACTCTGATTAGTCATCTATCATGTCGTGTTATCTTTTCAACTTCTGCTCACCTATTTTTCTGTTTCTAACATCGTTTTTACAGCATCATCTTTTTGACGTCTTAGATTCCAGACTCCATTTTATATTCCGTCTTAGATTTCAAATTTCATTCTGATATCAGACTCCGTTTTAGACTCCATCCTAAATTTCATACTTCATTATGATGGCAGGACTCTATTTCAAATTTCGCCCTAGATTCCAGACTTCGTTCTGATAGCAGGATTCCGTTTCAGACTTTGTTCCCATTATAGATTTTCCTAGATGCAAATGGTTCTATCCTAAATGCAGTTTGGGTCTGTTGGCTTCTCCAAGATCTCAATGTTATGTTTTTAGATTATTTTTAGTTTATTTTATTTTCGTATATCTATTTGTAAATATTTTTAGTTTATTTTCTAAACTTAAGACTCCAAACTCAACCATCATCTTGGTCGATTCCGCACTTTGATTTTCAAACTCAAGTTAGTTTCTTCTATACCCACTTAAGTTGGAGTGGGGATGTTAGCGTTATTAATTATAATTGAGATTATGATTGTCACGGTTGATTTTAAGGATGATTGTTGATGAACCTTCAAAAATTCATATTTTTACGATTTAAAATCTTGGGTTTTCATTCTCTTTTAATATCTTTGATTGAGTTTTGTTCTCAAGTTTTATAATATTTTTATTATTTTAAATTGTGTTCTTATTATGTGTTTTATGTGTTTTTGATAGGTAATTGCACATGGAGAAGACTGGATGCCTAAACAAGGAGCAAAATTCAGATTTTCGAAGCATCTTGACCTTTCCTCAGTAATTGAGTCATATCTTAGGCTACAGAGATCGGATCAATGCGTTGTCTGTAGCATTAGAAAGCTAACATAAAATTCTAGAGCTACGCGCTTAAGCGTCTATTTTTCGACCAATTAATCGGTCAAGCACATAGAGGAAAGCACAACGCAACTAAGCGGCCAAAAACTGAGCGCTTAAGCATCTAGTACATTTTATGATGCGTTTTGAAGCTTATAAATAGAAGAAGTAAGGTTTGTGGGCAAAGATGAATAAAGAACGCAGCAGCCATCAAAAAGCACAAATCCTAAAGTGGTGTGGGTACAATTAGGCTTCAAAATTAGAAATTTTCTTCAACATTTCCACCTATTTATAATGGAGTTTGTCATATTCTTCTCTTTGTGTTCTTCGTTCTCCATATGAAACTAAACCTTTTTCGTTAAGGTGATGATGGATCTTGTTCTTTGATGATGTAAATTCATTATTGAGTTTAATCTATGTTTCCATTTCATGATTTATGTATTTATCTCTTCTCTTAATGCTTTTCTAAACCTGATCAATTTAGGAATGATTTTTGGATTATGTATGATTTGGCAAAATTGTGCACGAACCTAAACCTTGTGATGAACATCGCAATCACTAGGAATAGACGTTCTGGATTGTGTGATTTTTCTCTTAATTCCTTCATTTTTTATAAAACCTTCTCTATTTGGGGTTAGACTAAGGGATTAGTTAATTCTAAATAGTATGAAGAGAATTAATATACCAAGGAATTTGATATTGATTAATTTTGGGAATTGACCATAAATCATTGAAATAAAACTTGATTAAACTAATATTTGAATTTTGCATTAAAATAGTTAAAGTGAAGTCTGAACCCTAACACTTTAATCTCATCATTTTTCACCCTTGATCTGATTTTTTATATTTTTAATTATTTTTCTGTTTAGTGTTTTTCTTTTATTTGCATTCTTATTAATTCTCATCTTTCGATAACTTAGATAGTGTTTATTTAACGAAATTAATAATTGACAATATAATCCTCATGGGACGATACTCTTATTCACTCTTTATTACTTTTGTGATTTAATGTATTTGTCAATATCTCAACAAGTTTTTGGCGCTGTTATCGGATATTATTATTTGTCAATATTAAATAATAGTTGAAAAGACATTAATTTATGCACTTATTTTTTTTATTTAATTTTATTTTTAATTTGGTTCTTTTTACTTATTCTTGTTTTCTTTGTTTATTTTTATTTTTAGTTGTTTATTTTTATTTTTAATTATTTTTCTTCACTTTACTCTTGGTTGCTTGTTTGTTTATGCGAGGAATTATAAATCCGAAAGCTTTGCTTTTTGATCCGGAGATAGAGAGAACAAGTAGAGCAAACATACGAGCAACAAGAGAAAGAAGAAGACTTAAAGCATAACATATGGCTAAAGTACGAAGATGTACCTTGGCTGATTATTCAACTCCATCTGCTGAGAGAGTTTCCACCAGTATAGTGCGTCCTGCCATACATGCTAACAATTTTGAAATAAAACCAGCTCTTCTCCAGGTGGTACAACAGGATCAGTTTGGGAGAGTACTCAGGCAAAAGACCTCAATCTTCACATCAACAATTTCTTACAGATCTGTGACACTATAAAGTATAATGAGGCGAGTGATGATGTAATTAGGTTAAGGCTTTTTCCATTTTCCTTGAGAGACAAAGCTAAGAGCTGGCTTCAATCTCAACCTCAATGGAGTATTACTACTTAGGATACTTTGGTTAGCAAGTTTCTTACACGTTATTTTCCTTCGTCTATGTTTGTTAAAACGAGAAGTGAGATTGCTTGCTTCACTCAGAATCAGGGGGAATCCTTGTACAAAGCTTGGGAGAGGTTTAAAGAATTGTTGAGAAAATGTCCACACTATGCCTTTGAGAGTTGGCAACATGTACAAGTATTTTATAATAGTTTGAATCATTCTACTAAAGTCATGGTTGATGCATCTGCAGGTGGGTCTCTAAATACAAAAACTCCAAAAAAGGCTCAAGAATTATTCGATATTATAGCTACTAATGAATACCAGTTGTCTAGTGAAAGATCTACAGTTAAACAAAGAGTTATGGAGCTTGGAGTTGTTGATGTTTTACTTGTGCAAAATAAGACAATTATGCAACAAATTGCCAACCTCACCAAGCAAATTGGTAGTATGCAGATAAATTCAGTCAATTATCAAGCCTTAACTTGCTACTTTTGTGGAGGCAACCATGTCAATGGTCAATGTGAAGTAGGAAATTCAAGTGTTATTTCTCCAGAAAAAGTCAACTATATAGGAAATCCTTTAAGACCACAAGGTAACCCTTATTCTAATACATATAATCCCAATTCTCTTGGAAGAGTTAAGCAGTACCAATGAATTCTTAGCCTGAGCAGAAGACTCCTATTGAGATTGCACTTGAAAAGCTCTCGCAATATACTTCCTTTATGCAACAGACCTTAACTTTCATGTATGAATCAAAAGATAATTACAAGAATCAAGAGGTTGCCATCTAAAGCCTAGAAAATCAAGTGAGATAGATAGTGAGACAACTTTAAGAAAGACCCCCAGACAGCTTACCCAACGATACTTTGATTAATCCAAAGGAGAATTGTATGGTAATCACTTTGAGAAGTGAAAAGGCTTTGGAAAGACAAGTGAAAGAAGCACTTGATTCATCAAGAATTGAGAAAAATGATGTTCCTATTGTGGATATCTCAACTCCAGAATTGATCATTCATTTTATGCTAGACTTCCATTTCCTCAAAGGTTAAAGAAGGAGAATTAAGAGTAACAATTCTCCAAGTTCTTAGATGTCTTCAGAAAGTTACAAATAAACATCCATTTTGTTAAAGCACTTGAGCAAATGCCCTTTTATGCAAAGTTCATGAAAGAATTGTTATCAAAGAAGAGGAAACTCAAAGAAAATAAGACTGTGGCACTTACTGAAGAGTGTAGCACTATAATTCAGAGGAAACTGTCACCTAAATTGAAATATCCAGGTAGTTTCATCATTTCTTGCACTATTGGGAAGCTGAATATTGGGAATGTGATCTTGGGGCGAGCATAAATCTCATGTCGATATCTATGATGCACAAGTTGGGAATTGAAAAGGTAAAATCAACAATGATCTCCCTTCAACTAGCAGATCGATCTATCAAGCATCCTTATGGTGTAGTTGAAGATATGTTAGTTAAGGTAGACAAATTTATTTTCCCAATTGATTTTGTGGTGCTGGATATGGAAGAGGATGCTGACATTCCTCTCATTCTTAGAAGACCGTTTTTAGCAACTTCAGAAACTGTGATTGATGTACCTAGGGGTGAACTTATATTGAGAGTGGATGGAGACCATGTGATAATTAATGTCTTTGGATATGCTAAATCATCTCCAATGTCAAATCTCCATGCCCCTGTCAATATCATTTAAGTAAGAAACATGAAGTCTTAGTTATTAAAGACCCCCCACCATTATACAATGTTGGTGTTGACCCTCTTAAAAATCAAGTTACTGAAACAGAGAAAGAACCTCCCATTATCCATGGTTCACTGCACTCTGGTCTCTTACTAGTTGATAATTGAAACCGTCATAGCCTAGTGGAATTTCTCATGCTAAAGATGAATTCAGGACAACCTAACTCAGGCCAAGTTCAAAACACCTTTGGAGGTGCTTCTAAGGCCATTGACTGAGGATGGAGACACAATTCTGAAAAAGGAAAGGCACCGTCTTACTTTTGTTGCTTGAAGCCACCTTGATTAATTGAAAAGGTAACGTCGAGCTAATGACGTTAAATAAACACTTATTGGGAGGCAACCCAATTTTTTTTTTACTTTTTCTTTACTCTTTTATCTTTTCGGTTAGTTATTTGTTTTTGCTATTATTTTGTTATTTCTTATTTTATTAACTAATATTTTTTTGCTTTTGTTTCACAGTTAATGTTGAGTCGGCTTAGGTGTTTCCTCGAGTTCGAAGCCTTTGTAGGGGATGTATATAGTTGTCGGCCGCTAAAAATAGTTTTCTTTTCTTTTTTTTTATTTTTTTATTTTCACATATGTTTTTATTTATTTTATTTTGTCTTCACCACCTTATTGTGTTTTGAGTCATTGTGTTGAAACTATGCATACCGGTGTGTAGAATTGAATATCCAATGATTGCATAAATTATGAATTGATTTATTTTCTTGGGATATCACATGAGAATCCATGAGTTGTATTTATCTTTATTGCTTCGATTGTGTATGGATGCGCTTCTCATCTTTATGTTTGATAGACCTTAAAATATAAATGCATGTCAGACTTAAAGAAAGTTTATAGGATTGCAAGTGTATGAATGACTTGTATCTAGAAGTTGTTAAATTCTTTCTTGAGGTGAAATCTTAGACAATGCATAATTAAGGAAATGATAAGGGCTTTCTTTGGACTATTTGGGTCTTTCAAACCAACCTGTAAACATTGTATATCCCTATGTTCCTTTTGTAGCCTTGTGTCTGTTTAGTTTTTATTTCTTTTATTTTACCCACATTTTCCTTTCCCATACTTAAAAATAAAATAAAAAAAATATTATATTCCTTTCTTACACACCTTTTGTTGAGTATATATTTTGTATTGTTTTATTATTCAAATCTTAGTCATTCTTTGTGCATGAAGTATTTCAGGAGCTAAAAAATTGGGGGGAAGAAAGTCTACCCAAAGTATTGCAAAGAAATAAGTTTGGGAGTGGAGATCATAAAAAAAACAAAGAAAGAAAAAGAGAAAAATTCATAAAAAAAAATATATGCAAATCTAGTGATGGATTCTTATGCTCCGTTTTGCACTTGTTTAATATTTTGAGGCTTGGATTGTGAAATGTGTATGATTATGTATTTCAACTTTTGTTTTATTTATCTTAACTCTTATTTCTTAACATTTACTATTGGCCTTACATTACAAGCTCTGTAAAGTCTCTTTTAATCCTTGGTTATGTGATATTCACATTAGTGGAGAGTGAGATAAAAAAAACAACTTTATGGATGCGGGTCTGATGTGCATTTACATTTTTATAAACTTATCTGAACTTGTATTTTATTAGTAGGAATTGGTCTTACATTCATGTTTATGGGAAGTCATTTATATATGAAAGTTGCATGTGAGAGACGAAGTAGCAATTAGATTGTACATGTATAACACTTTGAAATGAGATTGAGAAGCAGTTTCTGAGGATATACATGATATTCACTATCCGTTATTGCCACGTTTAAGTCTGATTTTTTTAGTTTTTAGTTTTTAATTTTCTTTTTTCTTTTTGTTTGAAGACAAGTAAAATCTTAAGTTTAGGGGAGTGATGAACCTTCAAAAATTCATTTTTTTTACGGTTCAGAATCTTGAGTTTTCATTCTCTTTTAATCACTTTGATTGAATTTTGTTCTCAAGTTTTATTATGTTTTTATTATTTCAAATTCTATTCTTATTATGTGTTTTTGA